>WFKH01003881.1:39025841-39042296 GCA_016163765.1 Magallana hongkongensis | reverse complement strand
CAGATCGCAAAGCTGAAGTGTGTTTTATTTGTGGTTGTTTTCACATCTGACAAGAGGAGAATTAACAACTTTTGTACATTTATATAAATTCTGTTACATACATAAACCTGCCAGCTATGTATCTTTTGAGTGAAAAGAAAACAAAACACTAGATTCACATCCAATCAATAAACAAAACTTCTGTTGCAGAATAATAATAATTTGTTTATTCAACAATGAAGCATGTACAGAGTTGCATGCATTTTTATACAGGTGACTCTCGATGGCTCTAAGTCCATGGGACTGAGAAACAAGAGGCCCATGGGCCACATCGCTCACCTGAGCAACAATAGCCATAATAAAATCAGCTTTATGGAGTCAATATACAAAATATCTAGGCAATGAAGTTGAACATATTTTGTCTTAAAAAGTTCTAATTTCACTCCTGGATGTTATATTTTATGTTTATCATTAACCCCATTTTGTAACAGGGTGATTTTACAGTCAAACACATATTGAGCATTGCAGTTCTCAAGAAGATCTTAAACAACTGTTATAACTTATAAGATAAAAACAAGATTATAAACCTATTAATCAAATGTTGAACCCCTTGTGAGTCCAAGGAATTGTCCAAGGGCCAAAGTCTGAACAATTTTAAAGAATTAACAGTTTGTCAAAATGCATGCATATAAGTAAAACTGTATATTAAAATATTTGAGTTTTTTTTTAAATAATTTGTTTTCCTTTGTAAAATTGGAACCCCCCCCCCCCCCATAGGGCTCTACACTACCCCTGAAGATTTTGACGAATTTGAATCTACACTATCTAAGGTTGCTTTCACTTAAGTTAAAGCTTTTCTAGGAAAATAGTTTTTTGAAGAAGATTTTAAAAGATTTTATACTATATATTCCTATATAAGAATTGGACCCCCTCTCCATTGTGGCCCCACCCTGTCCCCAGGGATCATGACTTTTACAAACTACAAGCTACCCTACCTGAGGATGCTTCCACACAAGTTTCAGCTTTTTGTGGCCGATCAGTTTCTGTGAAGATTTTAAAAGATTTTATTCTACATATTCCTTGTGGCCCCACCCTACCTCAGAGGATCATAAATTGAACAAACTTGAATCTACACTACCTGAGGATGCTTTCACACAAGTTTCAGCTCTTCTGGTGAAATGGTTCTTGAGAAGAAGATTTTTGAAAATACCAACAAATTTTCAATTATTTTTAATGATCTCCCCTTTAAAGAGGGTGTGGCACTTCATTTTAACAAACTTTAATCCCCTTCACCAAATGATGCTTTGTGCCAAGTTTGGTTGAAATTGGCCAAGTGGTTCTGGAGAAGAAGTCAGAAATGTAAAACTTCTAGTTTACAGACAGACAGACAGACGGACGACAGACAAAATGTGATCAGAGAAGCTCACTTGAGCTTTCAGCTCAGGTAAGCTAAAAACTTCAAGGGATCAAGAGTTTGAGTTTTCGAGAGTTCAGAATTTTCCGGGTTGACCAACATCTCATTTCGTCTTACCTGTAGTTAATACATGTTTTGTTTGAAAATCTTCTACCTAGTACTTAAACTTACATATTACTATCAGTTGATGAAATTTTCCTGTGATTCACTTCAAATTTGCCTGGACTGCTCTCACTGACCAGGTAGGATTTAGTAAATTTAATCTTTTCCAATCTGTCAAGGTCACTCTGGTTCCAGACAGAGTTGATGGACATCTGGTTCTGAATGCCATTGTAAGAAAACCAGGCGACCACCGGGTCTGGATGGGAAACCAGACGTCTGTAGACTTCAACAGCAGATGTCAGCTGCAAAAAACAGAAACTCATTTGACAATCCTATTTTTCTTATAACAACAAAAGGTAACCATGACCTTCTGTAGATCTCTATACATGCATCAATTATAGCACACATTTTTCTAAATATAACAAATTTGTAGATTCCTATATATAACAGCAGATGTCAGCTGCCAATTTAATTGAAATTAAAGCTGACATCTAGCTGTCTGCTCTCCTATTTTTTTTTTTTGATCCATCACGAAGTATCAAAAACTGGGGAATGGATGGAAGGATGGAAGAATTTTAATCAGATTGTGTCATCTGCAAGAATTGAAGCTCATGCAACCTTATTAATATTTTTTTTTCTAGCAATTAACAACGCAGTATATTTATAACCTGGCTGAAGTGTCTGTTACATTCCTCCATTTGTAATTGTGTGGTACTGTTAGGGTGTTTTGAGCATGCAGGCCAACTTGAAGATGAAAAATCATGGCATTGCATAGTTACATATCATTATTTCCTTAATGCATGAAGTTCAACGCTCATGTACTCTGACTGCAAGGCATTTGTCAACGAGATCAACAATTCATGTGCCTTAGCTATAGCTCCAGTTTGTTGCCTTTCCATCATATCCATATTCAAATGAAAACTAAAAGTTTTTTTCTGTCTCAATATGCAATGAACAGAAATTTTAAAAAAGTTTTTTTTTCCTTATTAATAATTAGTTTTCTTTTTTTTTTAAATCGTTTTTTCTCATTTGCCCCAAAAGGGTATATTTTGATTTGCTTCGGATATGTCCTAAATAGAGGACAAAATTACAGTTTAAAAATTTAACATTTTAATTTTGCCCAAAAAATGTAAATATATATACCAACATAAATTCCTGGAACCCTTTGACTATATTTCATCCCTTTTATGCACAGACCCTGCATTCACGACAACTGGGGTACTGCTGTTTTGCAGGAGAGAATCACAGGTTGGTGAAATAAGATTTTAATATGTCTATATGTTATAATTATCTACCAATGAAAAATTGACAAACTATATACTGTATACAGGGAAATACTCGTTCCCGTTTTATTTTCGCCCCTTTCGCCCTTGTTGTCAGCGGGTGAATATAAGACTGGGCAAATTCCAATGCCCAAAGTTTATGGGGCGCTGTTTAATATTTTTGAGGTATTTTCTGATATCAGAAAATGTTTTTTTGATATCAAGATTTTGAATTTCTGATATCAGAAAATGATTTGATATCAGAAATTCAAATTCTTGATATCAGAAAATACGATCTATTTTCTGATATAAAAAAATCCATTTTCTGATATCAAAAAATCTCATTTTCTGATATCAGAAATTTGATATTTTGATATCAGAAAATGATTTTTTGATATCAGAAGTTCAAACTGATTTTTTGATATCAAGAATTATATTTTCTGATATCAGAAATTCAAATAAAATGGCGAATAAATTTCACATATTTAATGAATACTCCTTGACCAAAAATTAATAAATTCCTGAACTACAGAGCCCGATTTGCATTTTAATATTGGTTGTTTTTTATTTGAATATTTATTTAATGTAAAATTTAATAAGTGTTCTTGGTAATTCTGGTCATTATATTGAAAGCGCTAACTGTATGCCTGCAGAATTTCTTTATATTATGCGAGGCCATCATTTTTTGTTAGGATCCATTCAATATTTACAGCGAATCGCAAAGAAAGCAGTGCTAATCATTGTATGTGTCACAGTGGACAAATTTGCCAAAATGAAATCAGGTTTAAAATTAGGCATACATTATAATTCCTTAACAGGCATCTACAGGTTTTCTTACAACAATTTCTTACAATTTACAATAGTTGCATCACAGGGAGCATTCATTAAGTTGATAGTAGTTTTATGTAGGTCTTATTTTCTGATATCAAAAAATTGATTTTCAGATATCAGAAAATACAAATGATTTTTTGACATCAAAAAATGATTTTCTGATATCAAGAATTCAATTTTTTGATATCAAAAAATGATTTCTGATATCAAGAATTCATTTTTTTTATATCAAAAAATGATTTCTGATATCAAGAATTCAATTTTTTGATATCAAGAATTCGAATTATTGATATCAAATATTTATTTTTTGATATCAGAAAATATCTCAAAAAATGTTAAAACGGCTCCTCATACAAGTTCTCTCTTTGGTACACAAGTGTGTCAGGGCGAAACCGTTTGCAAGTGTAGAAGGGCGAAAAAAACATGGGGCGAAAATAACCCTGTATACAGTATCAATTTGTCCTGCAAGAAAGCAGCACTTGAAGTTATTGTGAATTGGTGATTTGATCCAAAACTTCAATTCTCATAAATATTATAATGGGTCTACAAAAAAAAAGGATCGCACGACGTTCATCAAAAGTTGTTACATATTCATTATTTTATAATTTACACACAAAACGATTGAATTTATTACAAAATGATAAAATATACTTTGCAATATTTTACAGGTTTCTAATTGTTTTAAAACACATTTTTATCATTGGTTGGAAAAAATCTATAGTACGTCGACAAAGGCACTTGTTTCATACAGTACAACCTCATTTACTATAAACAATAATGTGTTATTGTTCCATGTAAAATAGGCGTACTGTATATGAAACAAGAAACGAGCGCATGTGTATGCAGTGACGTAAAACAACTTGTTATACGTCACTGGTGTATCTGTATCATGCATGCGCGCATGTCGACACACTATATAATTCTTATACAGTCTGTAGTTCCAGATTATGTTTATATAACAGAAAATGTATACTGTTTTAACCTAAATCTAGACTATTGCGAATATATAATACCTTTGCATTCATCTTTGAACTGTTGTATCGGTGGTCCTTGAGAACTTACAAGAACTACATGTGTGTGTAACCTGACCGTCAAAATGAAAGTGAAAGTTAAACGAATTAAATCATGAACGAGTTGGCAAAATATCAAATATGGCAGCCTCCATGCAGAGAGTGACTTTTTCAGTTTTCCGTCATATTCGCTCTAATGTTTGCTCAAATGGTATGTATTTTCAAGATGAACACGCTTTCCAGCATTACGTACATTTTTGTGATTTATAGAACGATGTTATGATGCGCATGTTGATTGATTTATCTTACTTGAAAGTTTAAGGTCACAAGGTAATTTTGTAAACATTGTCAATCGGACACAAACCACAGTTTGGTGGTTTTAAGGTAGTACAAAACAGATAGCGAAAATTTTTCCCATAATTCATTTTTTTTAAAAATTGCACCAAATGTTAATCGTATTAAACTGTATACATATACAAAGTTTTAATAAAATTCCACCATTAGTTTTCTCGTAATCTAGGTCACAACTATGGGTTCCGACACCCTGTTAGAAAAGGGCTAGGCTCATCAGAATATGATTTAAACAAAAAAAAAGGGAAAAAATTTTTTGGGGGGGGGGGAGGGGGGGCAAATATCTATCAACAAAGAGACTAAGACACGTTAAACGTTAAAAAAATAATAATCATTGACTTTGATAAATTTTTGTACCAATAAAATCAGTCCAAAGTATATGCAAGAAGGCCCTATTTTGGAGCTATTCGCCATACTAAATACCGTTTTTTAAAAAAATTCCTATTATTCAAATTCCACGAAAAACTATCATATAAATTGTTGGAATATGTAGATAATATTATGTAAATACCAAAACAATTCCACCACTAGATATTTTTAAAAAGAAGTTTAAACCTCCCTCCCCCACTTTGTTACAAAGTATTCTTTGAACAGTTCTTGCACGGCGTGACGTCATAATAAGACACGTAGAACGTGACGTACGTCATTTATTTGTATCTCGTAAACGTTTGACTTGCGCGAGGATTTCCGAAGTGTCTGTTTTTCGGATACTGTTTTGTACTACCTTAACTCCTATTTTTGTAATGAAACGCCTGTACGGTACCTTTGTTTTACCCACCAAACGGTAGTGGGCTCGTTCAATTCCAAGTTGTTGCTTTTCTATAGCAAAAGCCCCTCTATGTTTTACCTCGATCTGGCGTTATGCGTTAACAGGTTAATGTTCTTGCAGTGGGCATACATACTCTCTGCATCATTTTCGGATTTGCAAAAGATGATGTGCTTTTGCCTTGATTGAATATCTTAAAATAATCTCACAGCTCTCTTCTCCAATGTAAAATACTTTTTGAATTAATCAAGTGTGCAAGTTTCAATGTGAAAAACGATTGCATGCAACCACTGAAAACTAACATGATTATGAAAGATGCTCAATTAAAAGTAGTTAAAATGCAGTGCCTTAAATCAGTCAGAGTAAAATTAAAATGGTGTTTGTACAGTCTGGTGTAAATATTATAAGATAAAAGTAAAACAGCATGTTCAGATACTTTCATCGAAATATGTTTATAAGCAAGAGAAATAAATTTGCGTGAACTCCATTAATGAATTTATATTTTTTGTCTAAATTGTTTTCATTGGCTGTATAGATAATTCGGACATTTGCTTTGTGTTAATTATTTTGCTCTTGGATACATGATTTTACATTTACACTGCCACTGTTCCTTTTAATACAAGACATAGTCAAGAGATTCAATAAATAATATTTATTTATGAACAAATGTGTCCAACAAATTGTATAATTTGTAGTCAGAGATCATTATTCCACAATGACAACAGGATACAAATTGAGTCATTAGATCAACAACATACTTATAATGATCATGACTCGATCATTTTCATGCAACAAATTTGAATTAAAAAGGAATTTAAACTATCTTCAAAGGAAAATATTTTTTTTAATAAAGAAAGAAAAACATAATATTGAATAATTCTTTAAGAAAACAAAAAATATTTTTAAAATAAACCAATGCTGCAACTCATTTGACATAAAACAAAAAACTTCTTTCAAAATATAAATTGAATGACAAGTATGTGATCAATTTCGAAACAAGAAAAGACTATAAAAATCTAATGAACAAAAACACCAACCAACAAACTTCTTTTAAAATTTAAATTGTATGACGCATGATTAATTTTGAAATAAGAAAAGACTATAAAAATCTAATAAAACAGGCAATATAAAAGAAGGCTTTTTTGAGTAGAAAAAAAAAACATGTATAAAAGAATAATGTAACTAAAGTTTTAAACAAACTTTACAAAATTATTATATATAAACTTTTCCAATGGATGTTTCGAATTCACAAATTTTGAAGAGGAATGGTACATGTGTATATTGTTCTAGATTGTCAGAGATTTAGTTTAACTTGAAGTCAAGATGTTTATGTAAATATAGCAAGAATGGTATTTATTCAGATTTTAATACGGTTCATATGATGAATTAATGATGGGAGTAGAGTATGGGATATTAAAATAATTTTGTGTCCATTTCTTTATGAAATTTAATTTCTAGTATGTATATTTGTCCAATTGACTCCATTATCAATACAGATAAATATTATTTCTATTCCATCATCAAAAATAAAAAGTCATTTTTGTTAATTTCAATTGACTCCAATTATACTGTAAAGTGCAAATCATATTCTATTACGAGTAAAAAATGCCAATAGAAATTTGCATTTGTCTTGTCATCTTGAATAATAGAAGGGAGATTAAACAGGCATTGTATGCACAATAAATAGTATAGTGTATTAATTAAATTTTCACTTTTTGAAATATAAAACAACATCATGAACATGGTAGATTTTGGTATTGCATACATACATTTACATCATATTTACAAATGATCAAATACAAGAATGTTTTCTTAGTCACATTTTTTCATGAAAGGCAATGTTCCATTCATCCTTTCAGTTGGTGCATCACACAATTATAAATATACACAATATTCACTGTATACTTTCACTGCCACAGAAATGCATGCAGTCTGCTTTTCACAATCACAGTTGTCTAGTCATTCAGTAGCTGTGCTTGGCGGTTTCCGATGCCTTGTTCACCGGGCAGTGGCGAAGCGTGTGGGCGTTGTCACCAGTGGCCCCACAGGTCGGACACACGTACTTGCGAAGAATCGGACAAATGATCTTGCCGCGGTTGTCCTTCAGCACATGGGTGGTGTAGAACTCACGAGTCTCGCCATTCTTCTTGCACAGTGCGCAGGCCTTCTCATCGAGGGCGAACACAGGTCGGCGAGGGTTAACCAGTCCACTTCCCACCACTCCCTGGTACTGGAGATCCTGCAGGGCGGACCTGAGCTTGTAGAGTTGTGCATCTGAAGATGTCTCTTCGTGATGTGGCGGAGAGTTTCTGGAAGACAGGTGCGAAGAACTGGAAGAGCTCTGTTCATCGAGGTAGGAAGACAGACTGCTGCGCCACTTCTTGGGGTAAGGAAGGCGGCATGAAGCAGAAGACTGATCCTTTTCCCCTGAAAGCTCACTGGCACAAGGAAACTCTCCGGTACTGGAGTAGAACACATCACCATTGTCAAAGTTGACCCAAACTGGCTGCTGCTTCATGGATACTGGGTCCTGCTGCCTGCGAGTTGCTGCTTTAGGTCTGGTAAACAGGGAGTCTTGCAGGTTTGGGAAGTCATCGTCTGAGGTGTCCAAGAAAAAGGTGTCCATGTTGCACAGGATGTCCTGGTCTGTGTCGTCACCATGGCGATTGGGTTGTTCCATCATCATGAGGTCATGACCCAGGTCACGATGGGGTTGGTGATCCTGATACTGACTGGCATCTGAAAAGCAAGAAATAATTGAATATAAATAGCAAGAATTTACAAATTAGCCAATATAAAGGATATGTCAATTACTTTAAACCAACATGTTTTTAGTTGTCCAACGATTTATCAGAGAATGTGTTAGATTCGGTGTATTACTACCTCAACAAATTCAAATAGAACTGTTTATAAATACATGCGAGTTGGTTCAATTGTTAAACCATTTTATATTATATACATTTAATATATGTTCTTTCAATTATAAACTATTACACAGATAGTTGTTAATTTTGTTATATATGGTAAGAACCTTGTAAATTGTAAGAGCTTGTGTTTTAACCATTTGTATATCTATGCAATAAAATTGTTCAAACCCCCTACATCGAGGCGGGTATGATTGTATTTCGACTTTGACATTCGTTATAAATAAAGGCAAGAAGATTTCAAAAATGTTTTGGCAAATCAAAAATAGTCCCATGTACATTTTCAATAATCTTTCTGAAGTTTGTTTTGCTTACAATCTATGCATATTATGCAGGTTGAATAAACCCAAAAATTTGGGGGGGGGGGGGGGACCAAATGGTTCCCTTTTTTAAAACATGTCCATGATGCATTTGGGTTTGTTTCTTTTTTAAAGAAATTATATTGTGTTACTTTAAATATTTCTAACGTTGAAAGGAGATTGATTCTGCCTGCATAAATATTATTAAACATATGGATAAATTCATTCACCTGACACCTGCACAAACAAAATTTTATAATTTTTTTTCAATTTCTGAAAATTTGAAAAACAACCAATAAAAATGGCCTTAAGTCTACCAGTAAAATCGGAAATTTTCTGGAAAAATTTCCCCCGGAAAAATTTTCTGGATTCGCGCAAGGGTTTATGGGTTTTATACCTTACACTCTAAAAGGGATATAAGTAAATTAAGTAGCTAATGAAAACTATTTACATGATCAAGATGTATTGAAACTCCGAATACAATTGTCATTTAAAAATCAAGCCATATAAATTAAGTCTGTAGAACCATAGTAATTTTGTTCTCTCTTTATCTTTTGAATAGAATTATACAAATGAAAGGCCTAAAACTATACAGCTGTGCAGTATATTTTTTTTCATGTATTGACAATTTAATGGTGAAAATATTGAGTTTGTTTGAAAATATACAAGCATGCATTTTTAAATAATTGCAACATTATCAAATTTGGTCACCTTCTATCGCTAGATGAAACTGTGCAAAAATTACCTCAGTCTGTATATATAACAATTTTTACTAGAATGATTTCATTTTAATGGGCCAACATTATCAATAGCAGTGAATACAAGTTAAGCAAAATTACATATTTGTATGTACGTATACTTTTTGATAAGGGACAAATACTAAATCCCTGGCTATACTCTATAAAAATATTTTAGACAATT
The DNA here is from genome assembly GCA_016163765.1 of Magallana hongkongensis. NCBI lineage: Eukaryota > Metazoa > Mollusca > Bivalvia > Ostreida > Ostreidae > Magallana > Magallana hongkongensis. Next base: position 39,032,437 of record WFKH01003881.1, on the reverse strand, counting down.
GCGGACTTTCAAATGTATGGTGTGATCATGAATCGTACCATTATAACTCCAGTTGGATTAAGACAACTATTAACCAAAGGTTTAATGTGTTTCTTTATTTAAAACAAATTTTGAATGTGAATGCATGCTACTTATTCTTGTTACCCAGTAAAATAAGAAAAATATTAGTTAAATTTAGAACTACAAATCATCACCTTCCTGTTGAAATAGGAAGGTGGGTTACTGTCGAAAGAAGTAAACGTTATTATATTTTGTGTAATTGTAACAAAATTGGCGATGAATTTCATGTTAGAACCATTTTAACAAGACCTTGGACTTTCGGTAGGACGTAACTATCTATTTCTTGCATCAAAACAAGTAAATAATGACGCCGATTTTGAGTGAAATATGCACAGATTGCATAGTCTTGGCTCAAAAGCCAGACAAATCTTGTTGATTTCAAAGAGCCATGGCTTAAAGTGGCCAGCAATGAAATAGACAGGCCTACGTCACATTGCTGTTTGACACAACTACCCAAAATCCAAGCTCTTGTTAAAATGGTTCTATTTTAGAATGTAAGGCATGAAGTAAATTACGAAGTCAGTTTTTAGCTACATATTACTGTTCTTCTCTTAACACTAAAAAATTCTATGAAATCATGTCTTCAAATAACTATACTACATTAAGAAAATTGTGTTTATTTCAAAAATTAATCAAACTGTTTGTTCACCCCATTTACTTTCTTGACAACTATATTGTATATAGGGTATGTAAATATGTTATTTTTTTCTTCATGTACCTCATGTACCATTATAAGGTGTTGAGTGAAAATAAACTGAACTGAACTAAGCATTTCTATAATTGTTTACCAGAAAATTTGCATTCATAATTGATGCCTAATCTACTAATTACATATGTCATGATTGGTGGAGGGGTGGTTTATATTAAGGTTGTATTTTTTACGTCAATTGTCAAATTGAACGTATAGCAGTTGGAAAAGCCACATCAAAACAAAATTGATAGGCAAAAAAAAAAAAATATGATTAAAATGGGACGGACAGATTTGCAAAGGAGAATAACTAAATTTTTCAGATTAACTAAAATTTAAAAAATTATTTATTCCCCTTTTCAATACTGTGATAAAATGAATAATGCCATAAAATTAAAGGTAAAAGTGAAATGCTTTTGAAAAACCTTTTAACTTGTAACTTAAACTTTAACTATACTAGTATTATAAGTGCATAGTTATTATTTAATACTAAATGGTTATACATGCATATACATGTTTATTTTACTTGTTCAGTTAAAGTTTACACAGTGAGGTACATGTTTTAAGGTACCTCATTACAGCTAGACTTACATATTTTTTTTATTTAAACAATATTTTATTCAATATAGTATATTGGATGGAATTAGGCAGCAGGCACAGCCTATTTTAGCCCTCTCCCTACATCAAGGTCATTGACAAAATGAACAAATTGAAATAGTTAAATGTTAATTTACATACTTAACCATTTTAACACACCACATCAAAAGATGGCGATTCAAATGTTTTCTTAAATTGTTTGTATCAATCGATTTGGTTAAATATCATCATAGCTCAGTGGTTAAAGTATTGGGCTTGTGAACCGCAGATCATGAGTTAAAAAATTAATCCACCTTGGGCTTTTGTTCATGCACATTTACTAAATTTTTTGAAATAATTTTTTATCCAAAATTGCACATTTTTTGCCAGTATTTGACCTACATACTTCTTATCTATCATGCTATCTATCATAATCAAGTAATTTTCTACCTGATATGAGAAGATATTTCTAGATGTAGTGAGCCACTTTCAACTTGTTTTATTTATTAAGCAGATTATAAAAAAGCGTGCACTGCCTCAAATCATGTTATATCGGATAATCTAAGGAAAAATTAAAAATGTTCCTTATAATTGAATAAAAAGATAAAAAAAAAATCAATTATTTAAGATAGAAATTATTTATTTTTGCATTAAATTTGAATTTACATAAAAACTGTAACATGCACCTGAATATGGGGTTGTTAAGGAGGCATTGGCTACATGGCAGTACTCAAATGAAACACTTAAAGATGGCAAACTTGTTACTTACATATTTTTAAAAACTAACTTCAGACTGGAAAAATATTTAACTATATAGCATTAAGGCCTGAATACAGAAAGCCAATCTGTAGACTGCGGTTATCAGCGCATAGACTTTTCATTGAATTGGGCAGATATAATAACACACCTAGAACAGAACGAATATGTAAAAATTGTACACTTAATAGAATTGAAGATGAAGAACATTTTCTTATCCAATGCAGTAAGTTTACAAAAGAAAGAGAGGAACTATTTCATTTAATTTCATCTAAAGTTAAACATTTTCCTAGTTTACAAGATAAACAAAAATTTTTTTGGATTTTAAACTGCGAAGAATTAGATATATTAAACTCTCTTGGCAAATTTTTACAAAAGGCATTGCCTTAATTTATATTTCCTAGTCAAATAACTTTTTAATCATATGATGAACTATTTCAGATTAGTATGTACATTTGTATTTTGACATTTATGTATGGATGTTTAACATGAATATACAGAAGACATTGTATTGAGTATATAGAAACATACATATGTATATATTATATACTAGTATACTAATTAAATGTTCATGTCTGTCCTAGCTTTTTCAATCATCCAACTCTTTCCCTCTTGTATATGTAATGCTTATTGATTGTCTTATATGTACATTGGATGTTCTATGTACAATCTTCATGTTGCCCCTTGAGGGCCCTTAATTGGTTAATAAAGAAATTGAATTGAAATTGAATTGAATTGTACATAGGTAACCAGATTATACAAAATAAATTAATTTTTTTTCTGTGTGTTTAGCCAATCAAAATGCTTGTTACAAATAAAATTAAATTATAAAATTATAATACTTGTTCTTGATATACATTTTATGCTAAACTTAAATCATTCAATAAACAACTCGGCTAAATTAATGCCTTCATAATCAATAGTATTTAGTTACGATTTGAAAATTCAATCTTGAATATAGTCTTGTTTTCAACTTGTCTATCTCTTATAATGGGACCATAACCTGATTATCAGTTCAATAATGTAAATTGCATTGCATTTACACACCTAAACAGTGCTTGCAATGTCCCTATAATATCATCACAATCACTCACATATCCCACTTCTCTATTTTTAATTGTCAAATAATAGTAACTCCCCTCCCTTAGATTTACCCAAATCAATTTTTCTCACCCCCCCCCCCTTACTATTATAAGTGTTTTACAGGTTGTCCTATATGCGTAATACATTTTAGATCTACAAATCTACCTACTAGGTATTATAACTTTGGTAACAATTGAGGCCTCTTGTTTTAATTAATGTCATCTGTGATATTCAAGTGTGCATCAGATACTAAGCAATTATCATGGACCCTTCTCTTTTTATCCTCTATTAATAATATACAAAATCAGTTCAGATCTACTAATTTAAAAAAAAATAATGCAAAGGATAGTATTATAATTTCATTTATAATGCATTGGAAGGCATCATTTTATATATATACTTGGAAGACCAAGTCCCATTGCATGATCTTAAGTTTTATTTTTTTTTTAAACTTATGAATATATGAAATTCTTAAATGAATTTATGTTTTGGCATTTAAAAATAAAACTTGTGCTATGATGTTGAATCTTTAAATGTCATGCAAACATAAAATCTGGATTTTTTTTTTTGAGAAAAGCATACAATACATATTTTAATAAAAACAATGATGCTGCAAGTTAAACCTATATTCCTGAGAAAAATAATAGTGATATTTTTTCTGCAGCAATAATTTGGACATTTTATTCTACCTAAATTTATTATAGCGCATGTACACGCATAATCATTAACAAAAATACCCTTTCATCTGTATTAAATTTTTTACTATCATGTTTAGAAATGTTGTCATAGTACGTAAATGATTCCAAATGATTCCAAGTGTCATCAGGTAATTTGATACAATTGATTATTAATTATCATGATAAAGAATAGTGATATATTGTACAATGAAAACAAATTTATTAAGCCAAGTTGCATCAGACTAGCTTAGTAAAATTTCGAAAATCACAAAATAGGCCTTTATACCCTCCCCCCCTTTTAATACTTCACCTATTCTATTTCATTGTGTGTGTGTGTGGGGGGGGGGGGGTCTATGATTTTAATTTGTTGGTGTATATTTGGTACTCATGCACACATGCATCATTGCATGCCCATATTGAAAGGGGAACATCATTCTTATACAGTGTAATAATAATATTTATTCATCTTTATTCATCACGTAATTCAATAATCATAAGAGGGAGTGAAAGGAAATTTAAAAAAAACCCATCATATTATAGTTTGCTTATATTTCAAGTGCATTTGATCAAAATACTCATTACTGTCACAGAAAGAAATTAGTAAAATGTTAGCCAATCACTTGCCAATACAATGTATAATATTTACAGTTGCAAATATGTTTCCTTATGTGAAGTTTTTTGAACCTCTAGAATAGCGAAAACATTCAGTTCTGTGTGACCTTTTCCTGATGTCACATTCATAACACATGCTTATCGCTTGTCGGTTGGATAATTGTAAACATAAAATCTCAGTAATTTTAACAATTCCAAATGATTTGTCTTTCAAACGTAAAAATCAAACGTTCTGAGAGCCCTTTGGGCTTCACAGCTTGGATATGAACACGTGACCAACCAAGTTCATATCCCAGTGAACTTTTTAAATTGCTGTTTATTTCTTAAATGAATTAACATTTCCATTTTTTTTTTTTGGGGGGGGGGGGGGGGTGGGGGGGTTGGTTGGTGTCAATAAAAATGTGGATTTAATATGTCTGATTTTCCAAACGGGGAATCCTGCACCCTTAAGATTTATGCATGTAGATGAAACTCAGAAATCATATAGCAATTTAAAAAAAAACAACTTTTTTACACAAATATATTTTTTTGTTAATCAACCCCAAGTTTTTCTAGAGATGAGGATTTATATGAAATTCAATGAGAAAACTTGTTTGATATTTTTTTTTTTACATTTTAAAGAATGTGTTATCAATACATGTATTATTTTGAGAAATGAACCAATGTTTTTAATTTATAGATATGTCCACTTTTTAATTATTTGATAGTTGAGGGGGGGGGGTAATTATTTCATAGGGTTTTTTTTTGGGGGGGGGGGTCAATAACGTATGAAATTCATCAGCGATTGATTGTGTATCGATTTTAATTTTCCGAATTACTAAAAAAATTCTTTCAATATGAATGTGTAGGAAAACATTAATTTACAAAATGTTTATAAATATTTGTCAGGACCGAAAGTTGATTGAAAAATTTAATAATAAATATTCACTCTGATCCATTATTTTTTTTTACTTCACATTATTTGTGTTTAAACATAATGATTTTTTTTCTATGACTAAACTAAAAGCTGAAAGCAATATGAGCTGCTGCTGTTATTATCTTGCATGTATGTGAATCTTGTACTTTTATATTTAATTATCAAGATTTGATTATTAATAAAAAAAGATTTCTCTACTAAGGAAATAGCGAACCAATTGTTGTACAGGATCACATATATGTAGATTTTATAAAGTTTCAACTTTTTGTCATTTTAGCAGTAAATTACAAATTTACATTTAACAAAATTTCCAACAAGAAAAATTGCAGCTCAGATTGTTTTAAAGTCTTAACATATCTATACACTTACTTTTAATCAGCTGACTGGCAAGGTTGAAGTAGTCAACGTTCATCTGGTAGTCCATGGTTAAAGATATTTACCATAAAAATTATTTTTTGGCCTTTATATATTTTTTGGACTGTACCATTTCAAGGGGGAATGTTACTCAATTTAAACTATTTACCAATGTCAAATAGAGTTTTCCCTCATCAAATTAAAATAATATGTTTTGATAATGAAATAAAATGTACGCAAGGAACTGTGTGAAAATACATTTTATTACTTTTTAAACTTGAATTTAATTTTTAAAATCAAAGTTTATTTATCGTAATACCTTTAAACATAATAGGATCACCCAGCGGGATGCCGGTGCTCTTCAAAGCACCGCCGGGCTTGGGGTATTGGATTTAGAAGTTCCGACAGCGCGTGCCCTTAGACAAACATGAAACGGGGCGTTGTTTTTATTGTGTAAAGATGAAAGTAGAAGGGGAATTACTGTCGAAATGATGAGCAGGCGATTTTCTACTTCTGACTCGAAACCGCACTTAAGTAAATTGATACCTTTTGACGCTGCGATTGAAATGCGCAATTGACAACATTCACATTTTATTTCCTCAGCATATAGATTAGTGTTACAATAAATGAATTACATGATAAAAATATATATAACATAATTTAAATTAAAATACTATCAGTTATGGATCTAAAGTCGTTTTGATGGTTTTGAGAAGTAAAATGACATTTCATTGTAGAAAAACGATACTTTAAACCAGTAATGATAAGTTATAAGAAATATGATTCCAATGCAGGAATTGTCGAGATATTATGTCCCATTAAAAATATGACTGTAGAGAGTACATGTAAATGTCGATAAGCATGAATATAGTTT
>WFKH01003881.1:38999694-39016738 GCA_016163765.1 Magallana hongkongensis | reverse complement strand
CGGGGGGATGGGGTGTGTGTGTGGTCTCCCACTCCTTTATATCGAGACAAACTTCACTGCACTATATATACCAGTATATGAGACTCGCGTTCTTAACTTATGTATTAATAGAATCATTCATTATTACGCGTGTGGGATAGTGAAATTCCACCGAGGGGACAAGATTCGCGGTCTAGGACGAGGCTCTGCCGAGTCCTAGATCATGAATCTTGCCCCTAAATGGAATTTCACTATCCCACACGAGTATATAATGAATGATTATTTTTCTCGCATTATTTAACATTTAAAAAACGATGTCTGACAATTTTCTGTTCAAAAGATAACTTTGGTTTATCCCTCCGCGTGCTTCAAATAGTGCAAGTCAAAATGAGAGCATACGACAGTTTTTTTTCAATAAAAATATGCTCAATTGTAATTAAATAAGCAAAACAATTGCTTAATGGATATTTTGCATTTCCATACAGCAGACAACGTTTGACATCGTAATACACAGTGTAAGACAGAAAAATCTCAGACTGCTGTCTAACACCGGACAGACCGATCTCACACCGGTCATAATGCGAGAAAAAGTTATCTATAAACCACCCCTTTCATGGGAATAATACTGCATGCGAGTGCGAGCCTGTCTATGCATTCTTTGTTTTGCTTGGCTTTTACTAGTATCATTTATTTTTATAAGAGAGTCTGTGATTCATATTTTAAAAAAATGGTACCCGTGGCATTTCCATCCTCCATGTCCAGAATATAACCAAGACAAGTATCAGTACTTGCAGTACCACATGCATTAACATCCTTGAAGTTTGTTTTATTAATAAAAAATATTCTCTCCAACTGGGAATGATATGTTGGTGATCCTCAGTAGAGGAGTGAATGATTATGATTTTTCTGCAGAACAGCTTTTATACCCTTGATCATACCTGAGACTGTCCAAGAAGTGAACAAAAGAAACAGTTCTATGCAAGAATGGTTTTATTGTCAAAAAATATAATAGATATATATGTAATATATTTTTTAGCTTTCCCAAAACCCCATAGATGTGAAACCTCATCAAATGACGCGCACTTTATCTAAAATGGGGGTTAGAGGGGTGAAACGACTTTTTTTTAGTCGACCAGCAATTTTTGAACGTTGCTTATTCAGATAGAACAATACAAAGGCTATCATGTCATAGATAAATTACCGTAGAAATGAATAGTAATATACATATGTACGCTGATTTTCCGTTGTAAGCGAATTCGAAAATGAATGCAATTCACGTAAGGGGTACTCCACGTATTTCGGAGTTAGATACCCTGTGTTATTATTTCACTATGCGGTGGGTTTAAAATTTAGATCCATATATTAACATTTTCAACTGTCTTTGTCTGTGATAACATTACGAATCAATTTTGAAGCCTATAGCCCAATAATTTCATAAAAGATGAGCGACACAAAATGGGCGTGTCTTATAGCATAACTGAAAAACGGTATTGGCTGCGCCCGCGTAGTAATACATAACATGTGCTACATGAAAAAATTGTGGTTTTAAAATGTTGTTTTAAAGCGTACAAATAGGAAATTATATGAATATATAAGTAATAAGGAATCGTTCTTTGAATATTATGAGGTGATAATTTCGGTCGGAGCGTGGTCAAATCTATCATAAAGCCCTTCGGGTTTTATTGGATTTGACCACGCCCCGACCAAAATTATCACCTCATAATACTCAAAGAATGATTCCTTATTCCTTAAATAATTAATAATATTGCATTTCATTACAAACGATTCAGTGCTTCAACTGACAATTCGTTTCAAATTGGAAAGAAACAACAGGGCACAGTTTGAGTAAAGGAGTCGGAAAGTAAACAGCCATGCACATTATTTCTTTTAAAACAGACATTAAATGCGTTTGCATTATATGGTAAGAGTAAATTACAATGTTTATTGCGTTATGTATTATAGACAAACACCAGGCATAATTAAGATTGCTTGAGAAATACTGCAGCTAGTCAAAAACCTTCAGTCCTATTTCACCATATTGTCATTTACTGAATTTTATTTTATCAAATTGAATTAGGCACTCGTGTACTTAATTCAATTTGATGAAAAAAAAAATTCAGTAAATGACAGACTGCATGACAGTACTGTCAGTCGTGGTTGCCCCATTTAAAAACTTTGGGTTTTTTTTTTTTTTTTTTTTTTTTTGGGGGGGGGGGGGGGGTGTTGCATTTTTCTTGACTTTATGGTATCTGATGCGAACATGTGTTTATTACTATATATTCATTTCAACTGTAATCTATCTATGTCATGATGGTCTGTTTTGTTTCATTGTTTTCAATTTTTGTTCCAAGCTTTTTTATTTTATGTAAACAAACGAGAAAATAACAAATAAAAAAAAAACCTCCAAAACAAAAACTGATTGTGATATCTTATATCTAATAGAGCTTTTTAACTACAATAATAATATCATGACTGATATACAAAATAAAATTAGCAGACTGAATAGTACTGCCACCGTCATTGAAAAATGTGTCCAGCTTCAAGGGGGTTGCCGCCCCATACCCCCTTCTTACAAATTTATATTTTGTTCCTAGCTTCGCCACTGACATTCATATTCTTGCTTAGAAGTACAATTTCCGATACCTGTTCCAGGGGTTCTTGGAATTGCAATTTACCCGTGTACTAGGCACGGGAAGTAACTCTAAATATAATTTAAACCTATCAGGTGACCACATTCCACAAAAGCTCAGTCATGTTAGAGTACAAGGTAGAAGAATAAAAACGGTATGTACGCCGTTTTAACAGCTCAGATTAATATATTAATTAAAACTACTGAAGTTTAATTAATTTTAGATATTTTGACTAAAATAGAAATAAATCTCTCTAAATATAACATTCCTACTTTCACTTCTGAAAAGATCACATTTGTACCAGCCTTCATCAGAAAGAAAAAAGGGGTAGTAAATCGATTACATGCTGTCCATGTTCATACTTATAAATGTAGTAAAGACGATTCCTCGAGCTATTGCATTATGCTAAGATTATACAAATTAAAAATTTTGAACATTATGAAGATTAAAAAAAAACATTTAAGTGGCTGTTGATGCATGTAGTTTACACAAATATAAATTTTTCAGTACATGTTTGATATTTATTTGTAGACAAACCATGGATCCCCGTCATAGTGCACAGGATGTACACCGTTGTGAGATTTGTGAAACCGCTATAGTACACAGCTACTGTGACTTTTGTCATGTCAACCTCTGTAAGCCTTGCATAGGTGAACACATATCAGATGGATACGACAAACATAAAATAGTCCCTTTTCAGGAACGAAGATCAACCCTCATTTATCCCAAATGTGGCACACATCCACACAAGAATTGTAAATTTCAGTGCAAGGATTGTAACAACTTTTTTGTTTGTTCTTCCTGTATGGCATCTGATCAGCACAAGGCACATAGCTTTGTCGAAGTTACAGAGGTTTACAAGACAAAGAAAGACATTATTGAAAAAGAAACAAAAGAGTATGCAAATTTAATTTCTCCAAAATATGAGGAAATTATCCTGGACTTGGAAAATCAGCTTGCCAGCCTGGATGGAGGATATGAGAAACTTACAAAAACAATGTCCAAACAAGGAGAGCAATGGCACAAAGAAATCGACATCGTTATCAACAAAATGAAAACTGAAATCAGCGAGATAAAAGTAAAACACAGAGACATATTACAGAAACACTTGGATGAAATCAAGCAGATACAGTTTTTCATAAAACAAACATTACTTGCCATCAAAGAAATACAGCAATCCACTGAAGTATCTCCAACCATTGAATACAAGTCGAAGATCAGAGAGTTTAGCAAGCTTCCACCCAAAGTGAAGGTTACACTGCCAACATTCATTCCAAAACCAATAGACTGTGAGGAGCTGTATAGTTTGTTTGGACATATCATCCCATTATCTACTGCTACAGAAGAAAATGTTTTTTCACTTGACCAACCCAACACTTCAGTGAGAGAACTACTGGATGAACCGGAGCTTGTTACCACAATACAAACTGGGCACAAAGAACTACTCAGTGTTACCTATACAAATGATGACAGGATATGGACTAGTGGGTTGACCAATGAAATCAAATGCTTCAATGCTTATGGTTCACTCCAAAAGGCAATTGTTACAAAATCAGGAGAACCGTCTTTTGATATTGCTGTAGACGTTGGCGGGGATCTACTTTATTCTGATGGGACAGTAGGGACAGTGAATAAAGTGAAGAATGGACAGACAGAAGAGTTGATAGAATTGCAGGGGTGGATACCTTGTCAGCTGTGTGTCACCTCTAATGGTGATCTCCTGGTTGCCATGTACGATGATGATGAAACTGAATCCAAAGTTGTCCGTTATTCGGGATCAACAGAGAAACAAACGATTCAATTTGATGAGGAAGGTAAACCTCTGTACTCAGGGAATGATTTTGTTAAATACATCACAGAGAATAGAAACCATGACATCTGTGTAGCTGACTGTGAGGCTGGGGCAGTAGTGGTGGTTAATCAGGACGGGAAACTTAGATGGAAATACACCGGTCATCCCTCAGTTACCAAGAACGAACCATTTGAACCCTATGGTATCACAACAGACAGTCAGTTTCGTATCCTGACAGCAGATCATCTCAACCATTGTATCCACATTCTGGATCAGAATGGACAGTTTCTCCGTTACATTGATAGCTGTGATCTGATGGATCCTTATGGTTTATGTGTGGACAATAATGACAATCTGTTTGTGTGTGAGTACAACAAAGGGAGTGTAATGAAAATTAAATATGTGAAATAGTTTGGGTCAACAATAAAAACAAATTAGGAATTGAAGAGTGGATAAGCATTTTTCTTTTAACGTTATTCTGTTTTTCATTCATTATTTTTTTTTCATTTATCAACTTATACATATTAACATGATTATAGGATGAAATTGAAAAGTTAATTAATAGCAGAGAAATTCTATATTCTATATGCTACAAATATTTACAATAATTTTTACTTTGTCTTCCTTCCAGGTCTCCCATATTGTTATGAATATTTATAACTTGATGCTTTAAAGCCGAATAAATCTTTATTTACTGGTTCCTTTTAATAAAGTACTAGTAAATGGTCTTTAAGCACTGTTCAGAGTCATTACACCAGTCAAACACACTGTATGATGCATTCATGTTTATATATCTGAATTCATGCTTTGAAAGACATAAACATGGAAATTATTTTATATCATATAACCTATTGTATTTTTCATTTTTAAGGCGTCGAGCTAATGCTCGGCAGCCTTCTAGCGATCGTCTGGATTGGCAATCGTCCAAATTGTCACATTCTGCACCGCCTTTTTAATGCGCATAAGAAATAAGTTCCTTAAGGTATCAAAAGTATTACAAGATTATTATTCCATTTATTCAACTAAATTGTGTACAAAAAACCCAACTTTGCCTCCCTAGTTATTGACAACTCATTGTGTAAGTGTAAATTTGTTTAATCAAGAAATGGCGGATGAATACAATAAGGTATAAAAATTCACTAAATATTAATTTAGTTTATCGCTTATATTTTGATTGGAGACCGTGCACGAAGGAAAAAAAATTTGATATGTAAATTTATTTGTTATCGGGTATGGTCTCCAAAATAAATGTAAGCGATAAACGTATCTAGTGATTTTGTTGCAATAAATAAACACGATAATGCAGTTGGTTTGGTCGAGCATTTTAGATAGCACGTGGAGTGGATTTGTTTGTAAACAACCATACCATAGGTAATCTTGTTTCAAACGGGAATTGAAATAAATAAAAGTACCGGTATGTTTTATTATTATAATTAGGGACACACTGTTAATTTATTCAAATTATGAATCTGTGAACATTGTTCAAAGACTGTTTAAAGCAGAAAGAAAATTATTTATTTTTGAACTTTGAAATTTCTTCGATTTTTGTAAACATGATGAGTTATTGTATTATAAACGCATCACTACCTATTTGATAAGGAAATATACAGATTTTTTTTAAAGCAGCACAAAACTAAATTAATTTACTTTTTTATTCTAATAATATTTGATATAGGCCTACTACTATTAGTACAGAAATTCAAATTATTGACCATTTCTATATAAAAGAAAATGTCAGCTTGACGCCTTTGTGGCCGTTCCGGCCTTTGATTTTTTAAATTGTTATGATAGAGCTTTAACACTATATTATTTTGAAGGTTACCATCATAATATAATGTAATGTATAGTGTATTGCATTATATGTACATTCCACATATTTTTTGCACAAAATTTTACTAGATAAGTTTGATGCAAAGCATCAAATCGGCCGCACACTTTTCATAAATAATTTTTGAAAAAATATTAGCATTTAAATAAATATAAAACACTTCCGCAGAAGTAATCTCTCTCCCTCTCTCTCCTTAAAACGAAATTAGAAAGTTACAAAAAACACGAAAGCATGGAATTTCTAAGGGAGGAAAATATAGTATTTGCTGCTATTGAGCATTGAAAAAGATTTTTATATTATATATTATAACGGCCTTTTGAATAATGTGACATAAATTATATGTTTACATACACCGTATAATTGCAAGTGATGTGATGAGCAAAGAATGAGATGATGGTGCTTTGTGGACGATCGAGTGAATGATTGTAATGTTTTTTTTGCATAACAACCCTAACTATTCCTAAACTGTCCAATAAGCGAACAAACGAAACAGTTCTATGCAAGACTGGTTTTATTGTAAGAATTACAAAATATTAATCAGCATTGTTTATTATATTTACCTGATACTGTCCATTCTTTAAAATAAAGGAGATTTAATGTTTCAACTTTGATATAAGCCTCAAAGTGTCCATAATGTAAGAGTAGGAGCTGATCTAGTAAGTACATTCGTTTTTTCTCTCACGTACATAATGGACAGTTTGAGGCTTATACATTTATTTAATTATTTTATTTTTACAAAAAATTGATTGCAATTCTTACAAAAACTGATAAGACTGAAATATACAGTAAAACGATTCCTTTAACTCTTTAGGACTGATATAAAATACATTATTTAGCTTTATAACTCACTAACAACTTAACCATGACACTTTCTGTTAATTATTACCAAAACTTTATTTATTTTTGCTTGTTGGTTGGTTTTTTACTTCTGATGTTGAATGGATTGCGTGTATTATTTCTTGATCGATCGATTCATTCAGAGCACGAACTCCAGACCTGCACGGACCTTAGACTTCCAAGTATGATTATATTCACATATGTAATTAAAATATTAATTTAGAACAAATTAATCACATATGCATGAAAAAAATGACAATAACAAACCGTCAACTATCTCAAAAATCCATAAAACGAAATACAAATTCAAAGCAGAGCAACGCGGACCTCCAAGATAGAGGTAGGATCAGGTGCCATGGAGGAGTGAGCATCCTCTGCTGACCGGTCACACCCGCCGTGTGCTCTTTGTCGTAATCGGGAAAATAAAAACGACAAAAGTCCGTAGACAATTAGGTAATTAATTATGGTCTAACAATTAGTATGAAAAACGTCAGTCAGCATGCGACTCAGTGGAAGATTGTATTTGCTGACAAGGTCATTGTATCGACCGTAGAACTTACGAAAAGATGACTTTAAACGAGACTGTTGATAGTCCTGTTTTATCAACTTGTTTGTCAGTAGCTTGCCTCGTCTTAGAAACTGTTCATACGAAGAGCATTGCGTATCGAATTAACTGAGAGACAAAAACACCATATGCAGGTGATGAAGGTATATTGCTACATAAGTAAGGAAAGTTGACTATAGAAAAATTGAAGTCATCGCGTTTATCATAAAGTTTTGTTGTTAGGTTACCATCAATGTCCATTTCCAGTAAAATATCCAAATATGAAACAGATGACGCTGACTCTGTGGTATCTTTTATATCAAGTTCACTGGGATATATCGAGTCGACGTAAGTATGGAAATAACAATTGTTAATTGATAATACGTCGTCGATATACCTAAATGTTGAGTTGAAGGCCACAGCGAGTGATTTATTTTTTTCACGTAAAAGTTTTTGAATAAATTCTGCTTCATAAGAATACAAAAATAGGTCTGCTAACAATGGGGCACAATTGGTACCCATGGGAATTCCAACAGATTGTTGGAAGACTTGATTTCCAAAAACTACATAGATGTTGTCTATCAGAAATTCAAGCATCTTTTTAATGTCAACTTCAGAGTACCTGTGTGTGCAATCAGAATGGTTTTTAACAAAATAGTTTTTTAGATTTCCAATGACAAGGTAAGCATTTTTACGACTTCCATTTTTATTGAAGAAACAACTGTCGATGATATCAAAAAGTCTAGATTTTAATTTGTCGTGGGGAATGGTTGTATAAAGCGTTGAAAAATCGTACGTTTTGATGCTATTGATTTTAGTAAGATTTTGTGACCTTAAGGTTTCTAATAATTCTTTAGAGTTTTTTAGTATCCACATCTCATTCACACCACTTCTGGAGTATATTGTTGTACAGTACTCTATGCATGTTATTTTTTGTATGGTTAATAAAGTATGAATTATATAAAAAAATAAAATGTATATTTTGTTTTGCTTTTGTCTTATGGTCGAATGACACAATGTAATTGACGTTCTTTTATTTACTTTTGAAGCATTAATGACTCAATGATGGATGTAAATGTAAACAATAAAAAGCTTTTTTTGGTGTTCCATTTTGGGTATGACGGTCTCAATCATTGCCAAAAAAATATCCCATAACTTCCTAATAATCTGTGTGTCACCTCTAATGGTGATCTCCTGGTTACCATGTACAATGATGATGAAACTCAATCCAAAGTTGTCCGTTACTTGGGATCTACAGAGAAGCAAACAATTCAATTTGATGATAAAGGTAAACCTCTGTACTCGGGAAACGCTATCATCAAATACATCACAGAGAACAGAAACCATAACATCAGTGTAGCTGATTGTGAGGCTAGTGCAGTGGTGGTGGTTAATCAGAACGGGGAACTCAGATGGAGATACATTGGTCATTTCCCTTTTACCGAGAAAAAACAATTTAAACCCCGTGGTATCACTAAAGACTGTCAGAGTCATATCCTGACAGCAGACAGTGATAACCATTGTATTTGCATTCTCGATCAGAATGGACAGTTTCTCCGTTACATTGATAACTGTGATCTGAAGGATCCCTTTGGTTTATGTTTGGACAATAATGACAATCTGTTTGTGTGTGAGTACAAGCAAGGCTATGCGAAGAAAATTAAATATCTGAAATAGTTTCAAATTGAGTCATTGATGAAAACAAATTAGGAATTGAAGAGTGGATTAGAACTTTTTTTCATCTAACATTTTTCTATTTTCCATTCATTATTTTTATTTATCAAATTTTACATTATTACATGATTATAGGATGAAATTCAGAGTTTCATATTCTATAGGCTACAATGTAAAGATCTACAAAATTCTTTATGCTCTCTTCCTTTCAGGTGTCCCATATTTTTTATGGATATTTATAAATTGATGATTTCTAATGTGAGTTCATGTTTATTTTTTTTAAATAAAGTAAATTTTTTAAAAATATTTTTTTAAATAAAATAAGGCCTTTGAGCCCTTTTCAGGAGATATATAAAATCATTGCACCCATCAAACAGACTTCACTCTATTATGTATTCATGTGTATATATCTGAAAAAATTACTTTAAAAGATATAAACATGCAAAATTATATCATATCATTTATCTCATTGTATTTATTAATTTAACGGTGTTTTTTAAGGTCACCATCATTTATATTACACTTTTAGCAATGCTTATTTGTAATCATTGATGTACCGATGCTTCATCATTATATATTTTTATCCACCAAGTATGATTACCTCTATTTCTTACGGAAATTGATTGTAATTCATAACTCTCTAGAAACTGAGAGGACTGAAATCTACAAGCCCGTTTATCAATTGGTCGAAACCTTCATCAACCTAAGAAAAATCACCGACTACACGAAATAATCATGTTGATATGTCAGACTATATTCCCGTAGAAGACGATTAGGCTGTTTCTTCTAGCTAACGTACTGATGTACATTCACAATATAAATTTAGTTTATTTTACTTTTTTACAATTGATTTATTAATTTGGTAAAAGAAAAATGTAAAAGAAAGATCGAACGAGGGTTATGTATTTTTTCTGCAATGTCGCCACCTTCATATCCCGCAAGAATCACTAAAGAAAATTTTTTTTAGCCAAAGGTTTTCGGTCCACTCCACTCGAGTGGACCGAAAACCATTGGCTAGCGAAGATGTTTAAACATAAGTAAAATATTTTTTTTGTCAGATGTATAATACAAGCAGGGCGCATGTGTGAAACTGTGAAACATCATTAAAATTGTTTAAAACAGATTTATTTTATTTAGGTAATGTATGTTTAAGCAATAATAATATCGAGAAGTGCAAAATAAAATGAGGAAGTGAAGGTAATTATATATAGTACATGCAGCTTTGTCACACTCGGTACATAAATAAATGTTGGCTGGATGGTCGTGGCCATTTTTAGACTGTATTGATCTCCTTTAGAAGTATTTTCTATTGAGAAGTGGACAGGCATAGCCTACGTGGATGTAGGCTATGACTGTCCACTTCTCAAAAGAGAATACTTTAGAAGAAGAGCTCTATATAAACATATAGAAAAATACTCAAACCAAAAAGGTTCAATATATGGATTTTTTCTTTACTAGATGATATACTAGTAGTTTATAGCTATACAAATCATATCTTAAAATTTTAGGTAGATCTGATGGTTAATTTGTTGACCATCTAGCATCCTTGAAACACCTTTATGGATGATATTGACCAAAATAGCAAATGCAATGAATCGCATTATGTCAAAAACCCATAATGATTTAAGTTTTTGTCAATTGTTTAATTGGCATGTAAATTATGTATTACTTCTTTCACTGTACACAATTTTAAATGATTTATTTATCTGACATATTTTACATCATTTAGTCTCATCAATGTGGAATTAGAATATTGTCATTGCACGTATGTCAAGCGCCGTTGAAAGGTCATTATAAATATACAAGATTAAACTATCATTTTTAACTGATATTACGCCAAGAGCGGTGTATTGCATGTATGCAACACAAACACATCCTCTTTTAATTTTTTGGGTGATTGGGTATTGTGTTAAAATTGAATCTTTCTGTACAGTATTTTTTCTACAATGAATCTATGATCATATGCTGGCATTCAGAACCAAAATTTCCTTTTGAGTGTTCTAAGGTAAACGAGACAAACGAATTTTTACATATAGTTATTGATAAATTTTTAGCACATGAACTTAAACTTTATAAAACATTCCTGTTTACATAAAGATAATCTCCAGTAATATATAGTAATAATGATTTTTACTTTGAAAAATTGATAGAAAATTCAATAACGTTTTTGATTTTCCGATTATCAGCTGATTGAATAATTACATTGTTACTTTTTTTCAAACAGCCGATGCCCAGAGAAACCGAAGACACGGTGCAGGTTAGTTTTAGTTTCATCTCTTTTCCAGAATTTTGGTTTTCAGTTTTTAAGCATTTCATTTCTTTAAATGACCCGAGAAAACGAACATTTTTGATGAAGCAATGTTTAATGAAGTGAAATTGTCTTATTTTAGGAGCTATTTTATTGGATAATATTGAAGTTAATGACTGAAATTTAGGGCGATTCGCCGCTGAAGCTGCAGTACATCCGGGACTTTAGAATAAGGAACCGACCAACGGGTTCGACCATTTCAGAACTTTCCACCATCTCCTATGACATCAAGCATCCTTTTTATCCCGGGTAAGTCGCATAAAATTCACTGATATTCGTGTTGAGTTTATAATTCGATGAATGACTGTTGGTATGGTGCGGGAAAGGGGGAGGGGCATGCAGGTATTTGACGGACTGTCATGCTATTAACAATCGCAACTCCTCGGGCGTCTCCGACAAGGGTTTTTCCGAGGTGTACCGGAAAGACCTGGGAAGTTGCGATATACATGTTATATGCCCAATATGTTATGAAATTTAATTTCATCCCCGACTTTGATAAATTAGTGATGCATATTTATTATACAGAAATGATTGGCAGTTAGTTTATTCTCGATGTTCTAGAATCTTTACGTCATTATCTACACAATCTATGATATAATTAGATAACAAATGTCAATAGTGTTGATCTTCAATGATTTTTGTGTTTCAGACAGAGAGCCACCAGACGAAAAGTGAGAAATCTACACCCACCGGACCGAGAGGGCATCTAAAGAAATTATCTATACCTTCTATGTGTACAATTGACATTAATAAAATTGATAAAATACTTAAAATGATTAAGTAAAATTTATCCTCATTATTTGACAAAGATCAATTGATTTTTTTATGACAATATTCGTATGTTGGGACAGATTGAGAACAAACGCGGAAACAGTTTATCTCAACTTCCTGCATTAATTTTATCAACAAAAAGCAGAACAGCTTAAAAATATGGATATATTGTTAGTTTCATGTACAGTCTACGTATACATAGCTTACACGAAAAGATGATTCCGCACGTACATCTCCCATTACAAATTTATGGATTTTTTTTAACAGTGCATATAATTTATAAATATTCCGATTCACTTTTTACAATAAACCAGAATCAAGCTTATAATTAATTATTTTGTGTTAACAGAATAGAGATTATGTTAAAAAAAAAATAAACCCCCCCCCAAAAAAGTTTCTATCTACATACACAGTTGAGTATAGCGACTTTGACTGGGGTTCTAATGACAGCACTACTTTAATGTATTAATTGTGGTTTTCTTCCGGGAATTTCAAATCAGTAGGTAAAACGGCAAAAATAGTTGCAAATTTTAAAAGTCGTATTATTTCCCCGTTGCGGGCCATTGTCTGGTATATACTTACGATTATTTTAAAGTTAATAGAACCTACTCGACATCATCTCTAAACAGAGTTTATAGACAGACACGTAACATCGTTTTTAAAAGTTGGATGGGACAGACATACCTTAACAATTTTTTATCTTGAGAAGCAAAAAATCAAATGAGAAACGAGTTTCACTGTTTCAGATATCAACATTTCTGCTCTCTAACATGCTTTATTTTCATCAAACATAGATCCGTGTAAATTGTTTGACACCCTATTAAAAAGCGTCGAAGAGAGCACTGCTTATTAAACATGAAGAAGTGAATTGAGCGAGTCTAAAGTATATATATATATATATATATATATATATTGATATATATATATATATATATATATATATATATATATATATATTGTATCTTAAGTTTCCCTATAATGTTCAATAGTACTGTCCAAATTAAATAGAAGGACATGTTCTTTTAGAATTCATTTTCTTTGTTTTTCCTAGATGAAGTCTGTTTCCAAAATAAAAAGGTGAGACCCTTGACCCCTTTGTTGCCACATATATGGTAAACAACTGGTACATGTAAATATATACTTCTGCAAAACAATTGGTACGAAGTATTTCCAATTAATGGAGTGTCCTTTTATTCCAACAGGTACATTGGATATAGTAATGCACAGTTTGTCAGCACAGGATATCGGAAAACTTTGTGGGTATTCAGGGCCCAATGTGTATAGATGTACGTATTACCAGGAAATTCCGATTCCATTACTATTCTGGGAATGGCTATTTTGAACTTAGAATATCGGCTGTTTGTTATTAAATATAGCAATGAACAGTTTGTCAGAAACTATGTAAGTATTTAGTACAGAATGTTATTCTAATTATATTATTTTTCGAATTTAGACTCTTTTAAGGTAGATCCAGTGTTTTAGAAATTTGTGTCAAACCAAACTTTTCTTAATTAGAATAGTTAAAACAACTTATAAACTTACTACAGAGGCCAAAATAGTTATACCTTTGCACGTTTGTTTTCCTACAGCGAGCTACAGCTCACAAGGTCAAAAAATTCAACAGCTAAATTTTAACACAATAAAGGAGGATCTCATAATTTATTAAATTATGCACCAAAACACATTATACTAGGTCATAATTTAAGAAAATCTTATGATTGTCGTTAAATGAAATAGTCTTATTGCTTTTCTACAGAAAATATACAAAAAATATTACATTTACTCTTCACACGACATTCCAAAAAATTCACAAAATTTTATATCTTTGGAAATTTCTCAAAAATTATAGTTTACACACTATTTTTGTGAAACATTAAGACATATATTTCGTTAACGACAAAACATGGTTTATCTAAATTGACTAGCTGGTTTTTGTTTGTTAGTCTCTTGAACATGTATACCCCGATATTGTTTGGCTATTTTACGAGTTTTTTTGTTTTTGTTTTTGTATTTTTTGTTTTTTGCGGATATTGGAAAAAATAGAAATGTACCAAATATACATAATCTAACAGTCACTAAAAGTATATACTCATACAAACTGTATTATACATATAAAAAGTTTGGTCCTAGCTGGCAAAACCGTAGAAACAAGTGCAGTAGTACCCCCCCCCCCTTCTTTTTCGGCAAGTAACTTTCCACCAAGTGTTTTGACATATTTATGATTTTCCTCTGCCTTGACAAAAATGAGCAGTATATTTGTACTTAAGCCACCGAACTATACTTGTACAATACTTTAAATCAAATAAAAGTCTTTTGAAATAATCATTGATGTGTTCAAAACTACAACCGGAAATTTATCACGCTGTGTGAAAAAAACCCCGAAAAAGAAAGCTACTGGGACTACCTTAAGGTTGGAGTAGACACAAACATAGATGTGCATAGTTTTGATGAGATTTTTTTTAGCTATGCCGCTTTATTAAATTATTTTGTGTATTTAATGCGTACCCTGCCGGGGGGGGGGGGGGGGGGCCAAAACCTTTTTTTGGTAATTTTAAAATGTTAATAAAAAGTTTGAATTTACCGGGGGGGGGGGGGGGGCGCGCATGAGATTGAGACAAACTTCACTGTACTGTGTGAGAATCAAACTCTTCATCGTCTTTTATGAATCACTTTCCTGGGAATAAAACTGCATTGAATTTTTTTAATAATACTAGTAAAACTGCATTCGAGTTCGAGCCTGTTTTGTTTGCTTGGCTTTTACTAGTATCATTTATTTTCCAAAAGAAACTGTGATTCATATCAAAATTCGGCACCGTAGCATTCCCATCCTCCATATCCAGAATATAATTAAGACCAGTGTCAGTATTTGCCACTCATCAACATCCTTAAAGTTTGTTTGAGTGATAAAAATGCCCTCTCCAACAGGGAATGATATTTAGGAGTTGCTCAGAAGGAAAATCAATGATTAGGATTTTTTTTCTTTCTTTTTTTTTTTTAAGAAAACTTTTATATACCCTTGTTCATACCTGAAACTGTCCAAGAAGTGAACAAAAGAAACAGTTTTATGCAAGAATGGTTTTATTGTCAGAATTGGAAAAATATTAATCAGAATTGTTTATATATAATTGCCTGATACCGTCCATTCTTAAAATAATGGAGTTAATGTTAGTCTCAAAATGTGATAAATAAACGTATTCCTTTAACTTTTTTCAAATATTAATACGAGAATATATCAAACCATTTCTACAGAAAGTTAACACATTAATATTCTTGCTTAGAAGTACAATTTCAGATACATGTAATTAGTGGCGGATCCAGGATTTGTTGAAAGGGGGGCCCGGGGCGGCCGGGGGTCTGGGGGCCACCTTGAGGCCCCCAGTGGGTCCACGGCAAAGCCTTGGTGGGGGCCCAGGGGGCGAAGCCCCCGGAAGCTCCCGGGTTTTGAGGTGTTTTAACACTTTTATGAGCTATTCTAGTTAGACTTGACATATTATAAGAACGATAAATAACAACAAAAATTGATTTGACATTCTTTTCCTACAGGTCTTATATATTTTTTAAAAATTTTGATCACAAAAGGAGAATAAACACGGTATGTACCCATATTTAACAGCTGTTAGATTAATTTGTTAATTAAATAACTGAAGTTAATTTTTAGATGTAATGAAATATATATTTTATGTAAAATAGAAATAAAGCTCTGATTAGGTATTAAAATATGATATTCCTACTTTCACTTCTGAAAAGAACACTGTATATGATTACATTTGTACCAGTCTTCATGAGAAAGATGAAAGGGATAGTAAATTGATTACATGCCGTCCGTGTTCATACTTAAAAATATACAAATTAAAAATTTTTGACATTATGAAGATTTTAAAAAAATACATTGAAGTGGCTGTTGATACATGTACGTGTTTTACATACATAAATATTTGTTATTTATTTGTAGAAAAACCATGGATCCCCGTCATAGTGCCCAGGATGTACAACGATGTGACCTTTGTGAGACCGCCATAGTACAGAGCTACTGTGACTTTTGTCAACCTTTGGATACATTGTATAGGCAAACACATCTCAGACGGATATCATAAACACGCAATTGTTAAGCAAATGCTAAGATTATGCTGTACAAATTAACAATTTTGAACATTATATATAGATTTTAAACAAATTTATGTGGCTATTGATGCATGAAGTTTACACAAATATAAATTTTTCAGTACATTTATATATAAAATGTTTGATGTTTATTCGTAGACAAATCATGGATCCCCGTCATAGTGCCCAGGATGTACACCGATGTGACCTTTGTGAGACCGCCATAGTACACAGCTACTGTGACTTTTGTCATGTCAACCTCTGCATGTCATGTATAGGCAAACACATCTCAGATGGATATGACAAACATAAAATAGTCCCTTTTGAGGAACGAAGATCAACTCTCATTTATCCGAAATGCGAAACACATCCGAATAAAAATTGCAAATTTCAGTGCAAGAATTGCAACAACATTTTTGTTTGTTCTTCCTGTATGGCATCTGAACAGCACAAGGGACACAGCTTTGTTGAAGTCACAGAAGTTTACAAGACAAAGAACATTAGTTGCCATTAATGAAATACAGCAATCCACTGAAGTATCTCCAACCATTGAATACAAGTCGAAGATCAGAGAGTTTAG
>WFKH01003881.1:38953193-38980312 GCA_016163765.1 Magallana hongkongensis | reverse complement strand
GGGGTTCCAATTTTACAAAGGAAAACATTTAAATTATTCACAAAAACTCAAATGTTATTATATATGGTTTTACTTATATGCAAACATTTTGACATATTGTTAATTCTTTAAAATTGTTTAGACTCTGGCCCCTGGACAATTCTTGGACCTCACAAGTGGTTCAAAATTTGATGTAGGTTTATAATCCATATATAAATAGTTGTTTAAGTCTGATCATCTTCTTGAGAACTGCAATGCTCAATATTTGATATGACTGTTAAACAACCCTGTTACAAAGGGACTCAATGATAAACATAAGAATATGCAGGGGAATTTTTTTTTAATACAGAATCTATTATACGACATTGTTCAGATATTTTGTATATGACTCCATAAAGCTGATTGTATTATGTTTATTGTTGCTCAGGTGAGCGATGTGGCCCATGGGCCTCTTGTTTAATTTACATGTAAATTATGTATTTCTTCTGTTGCTGTGCACAATTATAAATGATTTATTTATCTGACATATTTTACATCATTTAGTCTCATCAGTGCGTGTGAAATTAACATTTGTCATCGCACGTATGTCAAGCGTCGTTCAAAGGTCACTATTTGACAGAAATATACAAGATTAAAGTAACACTTTAACTGATATTACGCCAAGAGTGGTGTATTGCATCAAAGCAAGAGAGAGAGAATTCTCTTTTAATCTCTAACTCATACTCGCTCAATCTATCATCTGTCCATATAAAAAACAGCCAATTGTTCAACGTATGGAAAATTACTACATAAATATCTCAATGTAAGTAAGTACTGTCAATTCCCAGCTACAAAATGATGCTCACATTGTGAGCCTTATAGCTATAAAAATATGATTTCATTTAGTAATGTTTATAATGTGATACAAATTCATGGAAAAAGTGTTATAAACTTAGTATTTTTTTTAACTCAAATGTCTTTAAAAAGTAAATGAATGAACGTTTGATAAATTATATAATGGTATATCGTTAAATGTTAATCTGAACAAAACTTTGATATAAATAAGATGCTTCATTAGATATGTTAGATATATTTTACGTTTAATTGGAATTGCAATTCCAAAGCCCGGTATGTACATGAAGTTATCATTAACGAAGAAATCTTAAAAAAGTAATGCAGCCTTTTTTGTAATAAAAAGCGCCTATCTTGTCTACTAGTAAGTGAATATTTTTCACCTCTGTTGGTGATTTCCTCGTTACTATGCTCAGAGATGATGAAACACAATCCAAAGTTGTCCGTTACTCGGGATCTAAAGAGAAACAAACAATTCAGTTTGATGATGAAGGTAAACCTCTGTACTCAGGGAATGGTTATATTAAATACATACATCACAGAGAACATAAACCATGATATCTGTGTAGCTGACAGTGAGGCTGGTCCAGTAGTGGTGGTTAATCAGAACGGGAAAATCAGATGGAAATACACTGGTCATGCCTCGTTATCCAAGAACAAACCATTTAGTCCCCGGGATATCACAACAGACAGTCAAAGTCATATCCTGACAGCAGACTTTGACAACCGTTGTATTCACATTCTGGATTAGAAAGGACAGTTTTTCAATTACATTGATTACTGTGCTCCGAAGTATCCTTGTGGTTTATGTGTGGAAAACAATGACAATCTGTTTGTGTGTGAGTTCTACAGAGGCAATCTAAAGAAAATTAAGTATTTGGAATAGCTTGAGTCATTCATAAAAATAAATCAAGATTTGAAGAGTGGATCAGAAATTTTTCCATTTTGTTTTCTTTCAACATTGCTCTGTTTTTACATTCTTTATTTTATTTTTCAAATAACACATCATTACATGATTATAGGATAAAATACAAAGCACAATTGCAGAAAAAAACTTATATTGTATAGGCTACAACGTAATGATTTGCAATATTCTTTATGTTCTCTTCCTTTGAAGTCTCCCAAAAATTTTATGGATATTTATGAATTGATTACTTCCAATCCAAATTAATGTTTAGTTTTTAGTTCCTTTTAATTAAGTAATTGGCTTTTGAACACTGTTCAGAAGATATATAAAGTCAATACATTCATCAAACAGACTCTTGGATTTCTCTGAATTCGTGAAATTATAGGGCTTAAGCAGTATTTTTAAAGGTCACTATCATATCACGCTTTTATCTTATTATATTCTTGGGCTATGCTTATTTGTAATCATTGATGTACCAGTACTTCATCATTATGTAAAATTATTACTTTTTGTCAGATGTATTATACAAACAGGAGGTATGTGTAAACCATGTTCATCATTAAAAATTGTTTAAATACAGAATTTATTTTTAGTTTGGCAATCTATGTTTAATCAATAATAAAATCGACAAGTACAAAATAAAATGATGGAATCAAAGTACATGGTACATGTTTCTTTCCCACACAGGTACATAGGTAAGTTTTAATTAAGTACATTTTTTGATGTAATTGACCAAAATAATAAATGCATGATGTCAAAATCCCTTAAAGTTTTGAATTTTTGTCAGTATATATTTTTATTGACATGTAAATTATGTCTACCTTCTTATGTTGTGCACAATTATAAATCATTTTTTTATCTGACAAAGACGTACATGTATAGCGCACTTAATATACGATTTGGCCTAAAATATAGCACTTTTGCAAACATCAGACATTTTCAATATTATACATTATTTAGTTTAAATATATTCAAAGAAAGGCAAATAACACAATTACCATGCATAAAGAGTCTTAATTATCTTACACGACATTAATAAAATATTCAGGTTTTGTTTGGGATATATAGGAAAGTAGTTAGTATACGATGAAAAATTGGATATTTGACTATTTGAACAACTACTCTAAACCAAAGAAATCCTATTAAAATTATGTTTTACAGGCATTGTAGTACACGTTTACATTGAATTAGTTTTGGTTTAACGTGGTCTTCGTACTTAAAATTCAACAAATATTTCAATTAGTGTCTTTTCGAATACAATCATGTATATAGCCATATATAATGAACATACAGCTTCAGAAAATGTTAAGATGTGTGGCCTAGTGGTAACGCGGAGGCCTTTTTGATTTTGTGGTCGCTGGAACGAATCCAGTAAATATTTTTTTTCACTTAATTGAAACATGAAAAGAATAGAGAGATTAAGTAACATGTATCTAATCTTCTGGGTTTTTAAAAAAAATTATCTTGTTTAATTCAGTCTGAATATGAGCACATCAAATATAAACAGATATCTTATACTCATTTATACTATACATGTACTCCATTTACACTTAGATCCATGTTTTCAATAAAGCAGAAGTGAGAAAAGAACTAGATAGATTACATGATCAGTATGTACTGGTCCCTGCTGATAAGGTAAGTAACAACATTGTCTTTGTTTGTAAGGCACATTATATTAATTGCATTTTCAAAGAACCTGGTTTCGATTCTACACATGGTAATCCTACTTACACCCATAACAGACTTTCCAAGCAGGAAATACTTCAAAATCATAAATCGGTTATGGATATCTTTAATATTCCCAATAAACAAAATGAATTTGATTTACCTTATTTGTACTGGATTCCAAAGCTTCACAAAAGTCCTTACAAACAGAGATATATAGCAGATTCCAGTAAATGTTCTACCAAACCTCTCTCTTTACTCCTAACTAAAATTCTTACAGTAGTGAAGGAGAAACTTCAAAAGTACTGTACAACAATATACTCCAGAAGTGGTGTGAATCAGATGTGGACACTAAACAACTCTAAAGAATTATTAGAAACTTTGAGGTCACAAAATCTTACCAAAATCAATAGCATCAAAACGTACGATTATTCAACGCTTTATACAACCATTCCCCACGACAAATTAAAATCTAGGCTTTTTGATATTATCGACAGTTGTTTCTTCAATTAAAATTGAAGTAAAAATGCTTACCTTGTCATTGGAAATCTTTAAAATTATTTTGTTAAAAACCATTCTGATTGCACACACAAGTACTCTGAAGTTGACATTAAAAAGATGCTTGAGTTTCTGATAGACAACATCTATGTAGTTTTTGGAAATCAAGTCTTCCAACAATCTGTTGGAATTCCCATGGGTACCAATTGTGCCCCATTGTTAGCAGACCTATTTTTGTATTTTTATGAAGCAGAATTTATTCAAAAACTGGTACGTGAAAAAAATAAATCACTCGCTGTGGCCTTCAACTCAACATTCAGGTATATCGACGACGTATTATCAATTAACAATTGTTATTTCCATATTTACGTCGACTCGATATATCCGAGTGAACTTGAAATAAAAGATACCACAGAGTCTGCGTCATATGTTTCATATTTGGATATTTTACTGGATATGGACATTGATGGTAACCTAACAACAAAACTTTATGATAAACGCGATGACTTCAATTTTTCTTTAGTCAACTTTCCTTACTTATGTAGCAATATACCTTCATCACCTGCATATGGTGTTTTTGTCTCTCAGTTAATTCGATACGCAAGGGCATGCTCTTCGTATAAACAGTTTCTAAGGCGAGGCAAGCTACTGACAAACAAGTTGATAAAACAGGACTATCAACAGTCTCGTTTGAAGTCATCTTTTCGTAAGTTCTATGGTCGATACAACGACTTTGTCAGCAAATACAATCTTCCACTGGGTTGCATGCTGACTGACGTTTTTCACACTAATTGTTAGACCATAATTAATCACCTACGGTATTAATTGTCTACGGACTTTTCCATTTTTTACCCGATTACGACAAAGAGTACACAGCGGTGTGACCGGTCAGCAGAGGATGCTCACTCCTCCATGGCACCTGATCCTACCTCTATCCTTTTGGAGGTCCGTGTTGCTCTGCTCTGAATTTGTATTTCGTTTTATGGATTTTTGAGATAGGTGACGGTTTGTTGTTGTCATTTTTTCATCCATTGCATTTTTCTTGAACTTATCGCGGTTCAGAATATCAACTAACATTATATACAGAGTTTCCCGAATTTATGACAAATCAGTTGTTACAGACATCATTATAAAATCAGTACCGTGTATCTAGGTTTCGAAAATCATATTGCGACAGCTAGGTAACTGAAGCTATTTTTAGTAATAGGTACTTTCCGTCCAAACACATGTGTAGGCGAAATAATGGGAATATGCGCTATACCTCTTTTACATAATTTAGTGTCATCAATGCAGAATTTAAATATTGTCATTGCGTGGTCAAAACACCATTACTTGGCAGAAATATCATTGTCTTAACAGAGTCTAAAGCCAAAAGTGGTGAATTGCATTACATGTACATTCCACATATTTTCTGCACAAAATTTCACAAGATAATTTTGATGCAAAGCATCAGCCGCAAACTTTCCATAAACCATTAAAAAAGTATTTGCATTTTAATAAATGTAAAACACGCGACTTTCCGCAGAAGTAATTTCTCTCCCTTTCTCTCCTTAAAGCGAAATTAGAAAGATAAAAAAATCACTATAACGTGAATTTTTTAAGGGAGGAAATTATAGTATTTGCTGCTATTGAGCATTGTATAAGATTTCTATATTATATATTATGAAGGCTTTTTTAAATATTGTGACATTAATTATTTGTTTACTTACACCACCTATAATTGCAAGTGCCGTAATGAGCACAGAATGAGATGATGGTGCTTGGTAGACGAGTGAGTGAATGAATGTGGGTTTTTTTTTTGCATAACAACCCTGATTATACCTAAAACTGTCCAATCAGCGAGCAAACGAAACAGTTTTATGCAAGACTGGTTTTATTGTAAGGATACAAAAAATTAATCAGCATTGTTTATTATATTTACCTGATACTGTCAATTCTTAAAATAAAGAGTTTTAAAATGTTTAAACTTTGATATAAGCCTCAAAGTGTCCATTATGTAAGAGCATGAGCTAATCTAGTAGTTCCATTAGTTCTTTCTTTGGCGTACAAAATGGACACTTTGAGGCTTATTTTCTTTACAAAAAATTGATTGTAACTCATACATAAACTGTTAACACTGAAATCTACAGTAAAACGACTTGTTTGCTTATAAATAAACATATCCCTTTAACTTTTTCAAACTGCTTTCAAATACTTTATTTAGGTATATAACCCACTATCAACTTAACTATAACACCTTTAATAAATGAATGCAAAAAAATTATTATTATTATTTTTTTTTTTATACTTTTGATGTTGAATGGATTGCGTGTATTATTTCTTGATCGATCGATTCATTCAGACCATGAATTCCACAAACTTGCACGGACTGACCTTAGACTTCCAAGTATGATTATCTTCACATATATAATTAAAATATTAATTTAAAATATATTTTATAGCTATATACCAGACGTCCACTCTTGTCTTGTCCAATCTGGCTGTGCTATTCGTCATCCTTGTCATCGATCTACCACACACGTCCGACGTACTTTTATTTTATTAGTTTTCAGTTGTATGAACATAAATTGCCTACATTTTTACGTATATCTGATCTTCTGCATTTCAATATTTTTCTGTCATGAATTTGTAGAGAGGTGGCGATATAAGTTTTGGAAAGTGTGCATATTAATTTCACCGTTCTGAACAAAGTAATTAAAAAAAAGTAATGAATAGGATGTCACCAGAGAATCATCGGGATCTTTCAGAGTTAATAAATTAAAAATATAGTTGGACTTCGTCCTGTTTGGGCACATGGTCCCATCACTGTTGATGTGGTCTCATTTACTTGTTTTTGAATTGAAATATATATAATATAGGGATTGGTATTCTAGTAACACAACGCATCATTATGATGCATACTAACTGTAGTTATAATTTGGAGTAAACGTTATTGTAGAAACAAATGTGCTTGACGGCAGCCCCCCCCCCCCCATAAAAAAAAATATATATATATATATATATATATACGTACATACAAATTCAACTCTACAGAAAGTTAACACATTCATAGTCTTGCATAGAAGTACAATTTCAGATAAATGTCTTGAAGGAAGAGAAAAAGATTGATAATTCCAGGGGTTCAATTGCAATTTCAATTTCACGCTTACCCGAGTACTAGGCACGGGAAGTAACTCTAAATATTTTAAAGCTGTCAGGTGACCACATTCACCAAAAGCTCAGTTATGTTAGAGTATAACTAATGTAGAAGTATAAACACGCTTTGTACTTATTTTAAAGAGCTGTTAGAATAATTTATTAAATAAAAACTACTAAAGTATGATTTTTAGATATAATAATATAATTTTTTATCAAAGTAGAAATAAAGCTCTCATTAGGTCTTAGAACATAACATTCCTACTTTCACTTCTGAAAAGATCATTGCACACAATTACATTTGTACCAGCCTTCATGAGAAAGATTAAAGGGGTAGTAAATCGATTATATAATTACATGCTGTCCATGTTCATACTTATAAATATACAAATTTAAAATTTTGGACATTATGAAGATTTAAAAAAATACATTGATTTGGCTGATGATACATAAGTTAAGGTTACAATGCCAACATTCATTCCAAAACTAATAGCTGTATAGTTTGTTTGGACAGATCACCACATTATCTACTGCTACAGAAGAAATTGTCTTGTCACTGAACCAACCCAACACTACAGTCAAAGAACTACTGGATGAACCAGAGCTTGTTGCTACAATACAGACTGGATATGAGAAATTACGCAGCGTTACCTATATAAATGATGACAGGATGTGGACTAGTGGATGGAATAATGAAATCAAATGCTTCAATGGTTATGGTTCACTCCAACAGACAATTGTTACAAAATCAGGAAAAGTGCCTTTTGATTTTGCTGTAGACGTAAAGAATGGAAAGACGGAAGAGTAGATCAGTTTACAAGCATGGAGGCCTAGTCAGCTGTGTGTCACCTCAACTGATGATCTTCTGGTTACCATGTACAGTGATGATTTAACTCAATCAAAGTTGTCCGTTACTCGTGATCTACAGAGAATCAAACAATTCAATTTGATGAAGAAGGTAAACCCTTGTACTCGGGGAATAATGTGATTAAATACATCACAGAGAACAGAAACCATGACATCTGTGTAGCTGACTGTGGGACTGGTGCAGTAGTGGTGGTTAATCAAGACGGTAAACTCAGATGGAGATACACCGGTCACCCCTCAGTTACCAAGAACGAACCATTTAGACCCCGTGGTATCACAACAGACAGTCAGAGTCATATCCTGACAACAGACAGTGACAATGATTGTATCCACATTCTGAATCAGGATGGACAGTTTCTCCGTTAAATTGACAACTGTGATATGAAGATTCCCCATATTGTTATGAATATTTATAACTTGATGCTGTAAAATCCGAATTCATCATTATTTATTAGTTCCTTTTAATAAAGTACTAGTAAATGGTCTTTAAACACTATTCAGAGTCATTACACAAGTCAAACAGACTGTATGATGTATTCATGTTTATTTATCTGAATTCATGCTTTGAAAGATATAAACATGGAAAACTATTTCATATCAGATATCGCACTGTACTTTTCATTTTTTGAAAATTGTTATAATAGAGCTTTAACAGTATTTTTGAAGGTCACCAACATTCCCCCTTTAATATTATATTCTTGGGGAATGCTTATTTGTAATCATCGATGAACCAGTACTTCATCATTTTGTGATTTTTTTCTTCAGAAGTATTATACATGCAGGACGTATGTGTAAAACATGTTTTCTTTAAAAATTTGTATATTAAATACATTTTTTTTATTTATGCATTATTTGTTGAAGCAATAATTGTATCGACAAGTGCAGAATAAAATGATGGAATCAAGTAAATAGTTCATATTTCATTGTCAGACAGGTACATAAGAAGGTTTTAAGTACATTCATAGATGAAATTGACCAAATAGTAAGTGCATGCATGATGTCAAAATCCCTTTAAAATTTTAATTGTTATTAGTATTTTAATTTATTTTAAATTTAATGTAAATTTTGAATACCTTCGTATGAACCATTTGGATTCATTATTTATCTGACATATTTTACATCATTTAACTCATTAATGCGGAATTTAAATATTATCATTTCGTTGTCAAAACACCATTACTTTGCAGAAATATCAATGTCTGAACAGAGATATTGCATTATATGTACATTCCACATATTTTTTGCACAAAATTTTACTAGATAAGTTTGATGCAAAGCATCAAATCGGCCGCACACTTTTCATAAATAATTTTAAAAAAAATAGCATTTTAATAAATGTAAAACACTTTCGCGGAAGTTATTTCTCTCCCTCTCTCGCTCCTTAAAACGAAATTAGTAAGTTACAAAAGAAAAAACCCTACTATATAATGGAATATCTAAGGGAGGAAAGGATAGTATTGGCTGCTATTGAACATTGAAAAATATTTTTATGTTATAACGGCTTTTTTTTAATAATGTGACATAAATTATTTGTTTACTTACACCGTATAATTGCAAGTGACGTAAGGATAAAAAAATATTAATCAGCGTTGTTTATTATATTTACCTGATACTGTCCAATCTAAGAATAAAGATGTTTTAAAATGTGTCAACTTTGATATAAACCTCAAAGTGTCCCTTTTGTAAGAGTAGAAGCTAATCAAGTAGGTCCATTCGTTCTTTATTTCACGTACATAATGGACAGTTTGGGGATAATATTCTTCACAGAAAATTGATTGTATTCATACAGAAACTGATAATACAGAAATCTACACTACAACGACTTGTTTGCCTATAAATACACGTATTTCTTTAACTCTTTCAAACTGCTTTCAAATATTGATTTAGCTTTATAATTCACTATTAACTTAAAATAAACACCTTTAATAAATGAATGCCAAAATTTTGTTTGTTTATTTTTGTACTTTTGATTTCGAATGGATTGCGTGTATTAATTCTTGATCGATCGATTCATTCAGAGCATGAACTCCACACACTTGCACGGACTGGCCTTAGACTTCCAAGTATGATAATCTTCACATATAAGGTTAAAATATTAATTCAAAATATATTAAGGTATCCCACTCCTCAATGTTGTTGTATCAAGAATTTCTTGAGAAGTATATCATTGAAATCTGTAGACAAAACCTACTTAAAAAATACAAAGAAAAAGGGGGGTCAGTTTTCATCCCTGTGAGTTAAGGTCCATTCATTTTGACCTTTTTGCAAATAAAATGCAATTTCAGCTTGATTAGCATTTCTTGCCAGTATTTTTAACCAAGCAAAATTATTTCATCAAATATTGTTTTCAATTATGCACAATGATCAGACTGAATAGAGAGATTACGAAAAAAATTTGTATGAAGCTGCATAAATTTGTTCGTGACCTTTTTGCACTTAAAAAAGACAATTTCTTTGATAGTTACAATTTGATTTGAAATAAAAACTTTTAGAATATCAAAAATTTTATGATATTAATCCAGTTAGCCTAGATATGTATTCAGTATTATTTTGACATAATAAAATATGGGGGTCAGTGATGTCAAATTTTAGATAGAGGGCTTCAAAGAGAAAATTCTTGCAAAATTTGGCTTAAAAAATTTCAGACTTTTTCTAAATATTTGCATGATTTTATGCTAAGAATCTATCACACTCTTAAGATTTAATTTTGTACATGTCACACATAACCTATAGAATATGTAACAAACCTAGCAAATGTTAAAAATGTGTGTAATAAATAAAGTATAATAAAAAGAAAAGTATATTGAAAATTCATAAAATTGCTTGTTTCTATCATTTTCGTCTAAAAAACCTTCCGCACGAAAATATAGTTCCCCCAAAAACTTGTTTGTTTATTGAAATCAAATGGGTTTTCTTTATGAATGTTGTATAGTTATGAAATAGTAATCTTTCTGTGATGAATAAGTAAATAAAATCATATTTATTTTAAATATAATGATCATGTGCGCAATGAATTCAAAACGTGATGAGTGAGATACCTTAATCAAATATTTATATTATTTTTGGTTTAGTTAATAAAATATTAATAATGAAAAAATAATTAAAATATATTTTTTCCGTTCCTTCTGTCTAATGGTTGAATGAGAAAATTTAATTGACGTTATTTTATTTACTTTTGAAGCATTAAGGATTCAAAAATTGATGTAAATATAAACGATAAAATGTTCTCCTTGGTGTTCCATTTATGACGGTCGCAATCATTGCCAAAAAATGTCACATAACTTCCTAACGCCGCAGGTTTTATATTTTTCACTGCAATATGCATGTACCTTCATATCTGCATAAATCATCAAATATTAATAAAGTGGTATTAGTTTTCAATTGTATAAAAATAAATTGCCCTTTTTTTTTTACGTATATGTGATCTTTTGCATTTCAATATTTTTCTATCATTAATTTGTAGAGAGGTGGCAATATAAGTTTTGAAAAGTGTACATATTATTTTCGCGCTCTGAACAAATTTAAAAGAGTAATAAAAATAATATAATCAGAGAATCATTGGGATCTTCAAGAGTACTTAAATTAAAAATATATTTGGACTCCGCCCCCTTTGGACACATGGTCCCGTCAAGATCTCTTCGAAGGTTAGTAAAAAGAGTTGACACAGGAAATGACTGCATGTTTTGTAGTTCTGAAATTCACTGTGGGTGTGGTTTCATTCACTTGTTTCTGCATTTGAAATAAATTTAATACAAGGCTTCGTATACTAGTAGCACAACGTATCATTATTATGCATAGTGTAATTATAATTTGAAGTAAACGTTATTGTAGAAACAAATGCGCTTGACGGCACCCCCCCCCCCCCCTCCCTTGCTAAAAAAAAGAAAATGAAACAAATTTAAGTACATATCAATTCAACTCTACAGAAAGTTAAAATATTCATAGTCTTGCTTAAAAAATCAATATTAGATGCATGGCTTTAAGGAAGAGTAAAAGATTGAAAATTCCAGGGGTACAATTGCAATTTCCATTTCACGTTTACCCGAGCACTAGGCACGGGAAGTAACTCAAAATAATTTAAAGCTGTCAAGTGACCACATTCCACGAAAGCTCAACCAAATTAGAATACAAGGTAGAAGAATAAACACGGTATGTACCAATTTTAACAGCAGATAGATTAATTTATTAATTAAAAGTACAGAAGTTTATTTTTTAGATGTAATGAAATATATATTTTAATTAAAATAGAAATAAAGCACTGAATAGGTCTTAGAATATAATATTCCTACTTTCACTTCTGAAAAAAAACCCATTGTTTATGATTATATTTGTACTAGCCTGCATGAGAAAGGAAAAAAGGATAGTAAATCTACTACATGCTGTCCATATGTTCATATTTATAAATATACAAATTAAAAATTTTGAAGATTATGAAGATTTTAAAACAACTAATGAAGTGGCTGTTGATACATGTAGCTTACACAAATATAAATTTATCAGTATATACAAAATATCATATATAAATATTTGTTATTTATTTGTAGAAAACCATGGATCCCCGTCATAGTGCCCAAGATGTGCACCGATGTGACCTTTGTGAGACCGCCATAGTGCTCAGCTACTGTGACTTTTGTCATGTCAACCTCTGCACGCCTTGTATAGGCAAACACATTTTAGATGGATATGACAAACATAAAATAGTCCCTTTTCAGGAACGAAGATCAACCCTCATTTATCCGAAATGTGAAACGCATCCGCATAAAAATTGCAAATTTCAGTGCAAGGATTGCAACAACATTTTTGTTTGTTCTTCCTGTATGGCATTTGATTATCACAAGGGACATAGCTTTGTTGAAGTGATAGAGGTTTACAAGACAAAGAAGGACATTATTGAAAAAGATATAAAAGAGTATGCAAACTTAATTTCTCCTAAATATGATGAAATTGTCCTGGACTTGGAAAATCAGCTTGCCAACCTGGATGGAGGATATGAGAAACTTACAACAACAATGACCAAACAAGGAGAGCAATGGCACAGAGAAATCGACATCGTTATCAACAAAATGAAAACTGAAATTAGCGAGATAAAAGTAAAACATAGGAACATTTTACAGAAACACTTGGATGAAATCAAACAGATACAATCTCTCATAAAACAAACATTAGTTACCATTAAAGAAATAAAGAAATCCACTGAAGTATCTCCAATCATTGAATACAAGGCAAAGATCAGAGAGTTTAGTAAGCTTCCATCTAAAGATAATGTAACACTGCCTACATTTATTCCAAAACCAATAGACCGTGAGAAGCTGTATGATTTGTTTGGACAGATCACCCCATTATATACTGCTACAGAAGAAAATGTCTTGTCACTGAACCAACCCAACACTTCAGTCAGAGAACTACTGGATGAACCAGAGCTTGTTGCCTCAATACAAACTGGGTATGAAGGACTACGCAGTGTTACCTGTCTAAATGATGACAGGATGTGGACTAGTGGATTGACCAATGAAATCAAATGCTTCAATGCTGATGGTTCACTCCAACAGACAATTGTTACAAAATCAGGACAATGGCCTTTTGATATTGCTGTAGACGAAGGCGGGGATCTACTGTACTCTGATGGGACAGTAGGGACAGTGAATAAAATGAAGAATGGACAAACAGAAGAGTTGATCAGAATACAGGGATGGACGCCTCGTCAGCTATGTGTCACTTCTTCTGGTGATCTCCTGGTTACCATGGTCAGTGATGATGAAACTCAATCCAAAGTCATCCGTTACCTAGGATCTACGAAAAAACAAACAATTCAATTTGTTGATGAAGATAAACCTCTGTACTCAGGGAATGGTTATACCAAATACATCACTGAGAACAGAAACCATGACATCTGTGTAGCCGACCTTGGGGCCGGTGCAGTAGTGGTGGTTAATCAGGACGGGGAACTCAGATGGAGATACACCGGTCATCCCCCAGTTACCGAGAATGAAGCATTTAAACCCTGGGGTATCGCAACAGACAGTCAGAGTCGTATCCTGACAGCAGACAATAACAACTATTGTATCTACATTCTGGATCAGAATGGACAGTTTCTCCGTTACATAGATTACTGTAATCTGGAGGATCCTGCTGGTTTATGTGTGGACAACAATGACAATCTGTTTGTGTGTGAGAACGACAAAGGCTATGTGAAGAAAATTAAATATGTAAAATAGTTTCAAATTGAGTCATTGATGAAATCAAATTAGGAATTGAAGAGTGGATCAGAACTTTTTTCTTTTAAAATTGTTTTGTTTTCCATTCTTAATTTCATTATTTTTATTTATCAAAATTATACATTATTACATGGTTATAGTGTAATGGTATAGTGGTAATTGTAACGTCACGACACCAATGTAATCGTATAGTAGTTATTGTAACGTCATGGCACCAATATAATCGTATAGTGGTAATTGCTTTTATTTATACCAATAATTCCATGATAATCACGTCACCAATTAATCGTATTGCAGTTTTTATACGTCTTCAGACACCAAAGTAATCTTACAGAGTCAGTCTCAAACAGTCAGATTTCTCGGTCTAATTCCAAGTTTTGATAATAATGAAACTACTCTAGAAATTGATAATATCTATCAACACTCAATCAGTATCACTCTTTACCAAATATTAACGTACATTATAACGTCACATTAAAAAACCTGGGGAATAAGCCGAGGCATAAGCCCACAAGTGGCCACAACCCTATTACTAGTATGTTTCAAATGACAATCACGCATTTAGTATAATATGTGTATTAACTTCAAATATTTTTATTCATGTGCTTACATATCTCAAGAGAATTTATTATGTGCGTGTACATAGAATAAAGAATTCCAATCTTTTGTCTTTAACGAAGTCCATAATTTGTACCCCCTCAACAAAGTAACATGTTTATTTTAAAAAAAATAATACTAAAGATAACTTATTTAGCAGTTAACTAAAAAACTATAAAATGAATAAGTGCACGTGCTTAATTCATAATAACGCAATTTTTACTTTCTTTACGTCAAATGAGTTTTTCGAATTTAAACAAAGTAAACAAAGATATAAAAAAATATTTGCAACACGATTCATTGGAATGGAACACCTACTTCAACACACTAATGTTCCAAGAACTCCTCGCTAATCGCTACACCACGGCAAACTCAATTTAGTATTGCGCAAACATAATTCGGTCTTAGCCATTTGATGATCATCTTGAAAATTGAAGGAAGAAAACTTGCTCTTTACCATAGAGTGGGTCTTGGTACCATTTTTTTGAAAATTGAAAAAGATAGACATTTACATGTTTTATCAGTATACGTTCTTAAAAAAAATGGTATGATGACCCACTCTATAAAAAAACTATAGTCTGAACATCCGATTTCATTAGCATTTTGTTGCTCAATTAGCATATACCTATTTTGATGTCTTTATATCAATCAAATTTGAAGTCAATTTTTTAAGGTTTTGGCAATACTGAATGCAAATGATTATATATACTTAATAAATGTAACAAAAGTAATATTTGTAAAAAAAAAAAAATGTGGGTTTTTCAAATGTACTTAAGTGGGTTTATGCCTCGGCTTATTCCCCCACGTTCTTTATTCCAAGTTCCTGGTAAATGAAAACACTTGTTATGGATCCATAGATTTTTTAATGAGCATAATGATATATACAGAAATATACAGTTATACAAACTTCCCTTTATTACCACCCTTACCAAGAGACAACATAAATGTAAGCCTGCCTTAATGTTAATGTAAGTCCAAGTAACCCAAACCTAATGTCAACCCGCTTAGCACGGACTAAACGCGTAGCATGTTCCTTATGTAAAATATAGCACAATGGAATCTTAAACAAACGTGCTGCACTGTGAAAATTTACGGGACAATAAACGAAACACTGAGCGAGGTAATGAACGAGACGGGAAATTGAGACTGGGGCCCACCCACCTAGCCGGGGAAGTGAGTTGACTCGAACCTTGCAGAAGATTCCACGTCTACTGCTCCTGACTTTATATAACACCGTGCTCTGGGGGTGTGTTTCTCTTAGCCAATCAGATCGACTATATGTATTTATAACTCAAACCAGCATTTTCCTAAATCATTATGAACACCCCTGTAAATGTTATTGTCATTTAAGGTCAGACGACACGTTCCTCAATTTTATATAACTTTTCCCAGGAATTTGTTATTGATTTACTACTACTTTGACAAGCTTTCTTGCAAAAAATTAAGATACCTTACCAGGCATTTCTGCAAAATACCAGAGTATGCAATTTCCTATATAATCTTCTTGAAAATGCACTTGAATTGCTGATATAAAAATAAAGAAATATACAGTATAGGGAAATTCACTACATTGGAGCTCCACCTCGGCCGGGGCCGGGGCTTGAACTCACGACTTCTGGAATCTACGCTCCTAGCAGGGAGCGGCCACCGCTCTAACCACTCGACCATCTAGACATATATCTACCTAAAAATAAAATTTCAATCATTTTAAAAATGATTATAAAAAATCATAATTTTATTGGAATTCTTTATTACGAGGAGATACAAAAAAGATGCTCGAGAAACGTGTCGTCTGACCTTAAATTTAGACTACGTGGTTTTATTTGACCCTTCGCAGTAAAAGTCGTGCCTCGTGTTTATAGTCTATTTCCTAGAATCTAGGTTCTTGTAGTCAAACATAAAATCTAGACGTTTATTGATTTTAAACTTTATCTTCATTAATTAGTGGTTGAAATGAGTTCTAGAAATAAATGTGACAATAGAAAATATAGGGTTTTTTTCTGCTGTTGCAACAATTAACATGCTTAGTAGCGATCCCCCCTAAGGATTAATTTTCGATCCGCGCCTGACCTAGTAATAGCATCAATAGTGAAACAGACTATACCATTTTATGCAGAGTGTTCCTTGAAAATGGCTCAATATGCTAAGTTTTTATACAAAACAGACACTCATGCTTTTTTGAAAAAGCATGGTATTGCACACCAAAAGGATCAAACATGGCCGCTATGATTTTATTTAGCAACCCAATGTTTATATTTTCAACCACGTGAAGAGTGGCTGAACACGAACGATAACTCTGTCCTAAATATCATCGATGAGTTTAAATAACCGTTAGGTGATGAAATAAGACATACATGTATATCTTAATAGATTTTCTTGTTTTAACGTAAATCAAAGTAGGATATGATATGAAAAACGACCAGTACTTACGTATTTTGAGAATATTATCCGAACACTTATACTTCCGCTCGAAATTTCACAGGAACTGAACAAATCTCGGGGAAGTCTCGTGAACTTTCATTCGAGCACCTCTGGATTTATTACATACTTAGCATTGATAAAGAAAACATTCCGAAAACATTCGCAGGGGTAATGAATAACACAGACACTTTCCAAATGTTACTTAAACGAATACAACCAATCATATTAATCGTTATTTTTTGCTTAAGCTATAGACGAACATGTGCTTGACATGTGACCATGCTAAATATAATCCTTATCACAATAGGATGAAATTCAGAGGTTTATATTCTATAGACTACAATGTAAAGATTTACAATATTCTTTATGTTCTCTTCCTTTCAGGTCTACCATATTTTTATGGATATTTATAAATTGATGTTTTCCAATCCGAATTCATATTTATTTCTTATTTTCTCTTAATTTTCTCTGAATATGTAATTATAAACAATAAAATGCTTTCTTTGATGATTCATGCGAGTTATTAAGGTAGGATCGTTGCAGGAAAAAAATTACTTAAACAATAAAATGCTTTCTTTGATGATTCATGCGGGATATGAAGATGGCGACATTGCAGAAAAAATACATAACCCGCGTTAGCGGGTTATGTTAATTTTTTTCTGCAATGATCGCTACCTTCATAAGAAAGCATTTTATTGCTTATATTTACATTTTTCTTTTAACAAATTAATAAATTGATTGTAAAAAGTAAGTAAAATTCTCTAAATTACTGTTAATGTACATCAGTACGTTAGCTAAAAGAAACAGCCAAATCGTCTCCTATGGGAATTTGAGTTTGACATCATCGTGCAGTCCGTGATTTTTCTTACGTCGCTGTAGATTTAGACCAATCGATAAACGGGGCATGTAGATTTCAGTCTGGCTGTTTGTATAGAGCTATGAATTTACTATAAGTTTCCGTAAGAAACAGAGGGAATCATACTTGGTAGATTTAAATATATATGTATAATTGCATTAAAATTACATGATAATAAATTACATGTATTTTTTCTGCAATGTCGCCACAGTCATATCCCGCACGAATAACCACAGAAAGCATTTTATTGTTTAAGTAAAATTATTATTTTTGCCAGGTGTATTATACAAGCAGGTCGTATGTGTAACACATGTTCATAATTAAAAACTGTTTAAACACAGAATATATTTTTAGTTTGGCAATGTATTATTAAACAATAATGATATCAAGAAGTGCAAAATAAAATGATATAACAAGTTAATTAGTACATGTAAGTCACTCTCGGTACATAGATCAGGTTCCTCCACACCAAAATGTTATTTGATGAATTAATAGAGAATCTTTTTTGAAATATGATTCTACAAAATAGAGATCAATATCGGCTTTCTGTTATTTTATATGAATTTTCAATTTCTTGTTGAAATATGATTGTTCAACAATTGTTTAATGCGAGTAACAGTTTATTTGCAGTTTTTATTCATAGAGCTAAAAATATTTACAATTCTTATTTTTCATTTTCATAAATATTTATTTTACATTTTCAACTGTCTTTGTCTGTGATAACATTACGAATCAATTTTGAAGCCTATAGCCCAATAATTTCATAAAAGATGAGCGACACAAAATGAGGTGTGTTATAGCATAATCGAAACACGGTGCGTAGTAATACATAGCATGTGCTACATGAAAAAAAAATTGTGGTTTTGAAATGTTGTTTTAATGTGTACAAATTGGAAATAATATAAATATAATTAATAAGGAATCATTCTTTGAATATTATGAGGTGATAATTTCGGTCGGAGCGTGGTCAAATCTATCATAAAGCCTTTCGGGCTTTATTGGATTTGACCACGCCCCGACCAAATTATCAGCTCATAATACTCAAAGAATGATTCCTTATTCCTTAAATATTTTTTTTTTTTACAAAAATATTATAAAGTTTATATGGCCGAATATGGACATAACTAATTCGATTTATACTATACATAATTGTATTATGCATTAATTAAAACCAAATTTTAAGCTCTAAGATATCCGGTTCGCAGCTAAAACAAAATTTTCAGTTTCTATCAAAAAATACAAAAAAAATATATATATATAATAATTGGAAGCCGATATCGGTGTCATTTTTGTATAATCATTTCTCAAAAACGATTCTTCATCGATCCATCAAATAAATGAATGCATTGGTGTGTCGAGCCACCTTAAAACATCTTTATGGATGTTATTGACAAAAAAAAAATAGCAAATGCAGTCGTATTATGTCAAAAACCCACAAGGATTTACGTTTTTGTCAGTTTTTTAATTGACATGTAAATTACGTACATCTTCTTTTGCTGTGCACAATGATACATGATTTATTTACCTGACAGATTTTACATCATTTGGTCTCATCAATGCATGTGGAATTAACATTTGTCATCGCACCTATGTCAAGCGTCGTTAAAAGGTCATTTATTTGACAGAAATATACAAGATTAAAGTATCATTTTTAACTGATATTACGCCAAGAGTGGTGTATTGCATTAAACAAAAAAAATATGTAAATGTATGGTACACAACACATATATCCTATTTTAAAATGATTTTGGTGATTGGCTATTGTGTTAGAATTTGGTGATTGGCTATTGTGTTAGAATTTGGTGATTGGCTATTGTGTTAGAATTTGGTGATTGGCTATTGTGTTAGAGAGAGAGAGAGAGAGAGAGAGAGAGAGAGAGAGAGAGAGAGAGAGAGAGAGAGAGAGAATTCTCTCTTTTTATCTCTCTCCATCTCATACTCTCTCAATCTGTCTTCATCTATCCATATAAAGAACAGCCAATTGTTCATCGTATGGAAGATTACTACAAATAAATTAAATATCAATGTAAGTAGGGGCCTACGTGCTGTCAATTTCCAGCTACAAAATGATGCTTGCATAGTCAACCTCATAACTATAAAAATAATATTCCATTTAGTAATGTTTATAATGTGATACTAATTCATGGATAAAAGTGTTTAAACTTAGTATTATTTTTAACTGAAATGTCTTTAAAAGGTAATTGACTGTATGATTGCTAAATTATGTAATGGTGTACCCTTAAATGCTAATGTATTTATAATTAATCTGACCAAAACTTTGATATAAATTGACGCTTAATTAAGGTTCGTTAGATATATTTTACGTTTACTTGGAATTACAACTCCAAAGGCCGGTAAGTATATATATGTAGTTATCATTAGATAACGTAAAAATCTTTGAAAATGAATGCAGCCTTTTTGTAATGAAAAAAGCGCGTATCTTGTCTAAGTGATTTTGTTCACACTCAGAGATACATGTAATATTAAGCCAGAGTTTAAATAAATGCACCAATTATGTTATATTTAAATGTGAAGTTAATCAAATTATGATAACCATGTCGATTAGAAATCAAATAATTCACCTTCCAAATCAATTCTTTTAGAAATCTTCAAATCTACACCCACAGAATCGATCTCTTTTCAAAGATTAAAAAACATTCGTGTTTTTTTTGCGAATACAGAAATCATAATGTCATTATTTCGCGCGCAATTATTCATCCGCTTTAACATCAAGACATATCTTTTAAATGGGCAGAATCGCCCATATCTTTTGAATATGTGTATAAATTCTTCTCTGTAAAGTTTGTTTTATAA
Organism: Magallana hongkongensis; assembly: GCA_016163765.1. Lineage (NCBI taxonomy): Eukaryota > Metazoa > Mollusca > Bivalvia > Ostreida > Ostreidae > Magallana > Magallana hongkongensis. The sequence goes on along the minus strand of WFKH01003881.1, from coordinate 38,959,527 downwards.
ACACATTGAACTGATATTGCTCTACTTCTGTAATTATAAAAATGTAATATACGATCGGACGACGCAGCTCTGAAATATATAGAGAAATTACCTGTAAAATCTAAAACAAGAGGGGAAAATATTTCTTCTCAGTTGAAGTTAGCCTTGAAATCTGACAATATCATATTTTGCTCTCCTTTCTCCGTGCATTATTAGTTTTCTTCGTGCGAATTTGGTCAACAAAAAAATGCGCACTTGGAAAGAAAAAAAATAAAGAGTGCCACATTGCAATGATAATCTGTTTCGAATAAAACACGGTTTTGACAATGATAAACAGATAATGTGAAATGACATTTTTTTTTTTTGGCCTTTATATATATAAATGAAGATTTTGGTTTCAGCATGCACCGGACTAGTTTTGGACTACCGTCGGTGGTATTTACAAAAATGAGAAATCTACAACCCCTAGGCCTGTTTCTCTTGGCGGCCATTTTGGTCGTGAACGGCCAAAACAACACAGCACCAACAACTGCTCCTGGTATGTACAAAGTTTATCGTCTTTTTGCATAATTTGCATTTAAAGTTTAAAATCAGATTATTCTTACTTAAGTTAAGTATACTTCTAGTTTAAGATTTGAATGCAACACAATGTCCATTGTATATTTTAACAACAATTTAAGTATTTTATATTAACGTTAAGTTTTCACTTATTAGAAATGTTTTGTAAATCAATAAACACTCGTTCTTAATTCATCAAAAACGTAGATGTAAGATCATCAGTTTTCGAAAAAATCTCTAAAAGAATCTGAAGAAAGATATAATTAAAATAATATTAGTAAGACGATTTAAGTGGTATCCGAACAAACGTAGTCTGGTCTCCGAGGCCCTCCGATTGTGCAAGCCTCGGGAACTAGCCTAAACACAAAATCGTAAACTATGCGAAAAGTAGAAGCTATTCAAAAACGCCTTTAAATTCTATGATAAAGATGATTAAAGCGTGTTTTCGCTCAGTATAAACCGGTATATCCCCAAAGAACTCCTATTTTGTACCTGTATTTGGGACATCCGCAAACGGCACCTGCTTATTGTCCTACGGTAATTTAAAGAGTGTTTATTTGCGTAATGTCATGCATATACTTTTTTGGGGGTAATAATTATAAAGCGCATATATATCGTGCTACATATTATGTAGAATCAAAATAAATGCATACATAAAATCTATGAAATTATGTTGAAATTCATTTGGTAATGAACACTTTTAAATAGCGCCATCAGGCGAGCCAGTGGAACCTCCTGAGCCTACAGAGGCACCGGAACTTCCGGAGGGAGCAACCAAACAGGTTTCGGCGGGAGGAAACAATTCCGGATCGCAGGCATCCTCTGCAGGAAGCAATGGTATGTTTAACAGTTAAATATTCTTCAGATTGTATTATGAAGTTATTAAATTTTACCTTACCATAATGTTTGTTTTTCTCTGAACAAACAGAACTTCTAGTAGCATTTAATTTACATAGCATAACACACAGAAAACAAATTTGATTCTTTTATGGTTATAGAGCTATAATTGTGATTAGACCGTTGATCTTGTTTACCAAGATACAGTATTTAGGCCTTGTATTGAATGTTTTAATGGCTATCATCGATGCATGGTACTGTACACGCCTATCCCAAAAACCCTTGTCATTCCAAAATACTCTGTTGTACATTGTAGAACATGAAAATGTCGTTGTCCCCCAAATCTTCGCTAGCCAAGGGTTTTCGGTCCAGTGGACCGAAAACCCTTCGCTATAGCGAAGATTTGTCCTACAATGATTCTTATTATGTTTAATTAAGGTTTATGCTAATGCTTGCCTTAATCTTTCCTTGTTTTTTAAATAACTTGACAAAATAATCGATCTAGTTGATAATTTTAATTATATGTATAGTTTACATTAAGTATTTATTTCAGTGACTGGAACTCTTGCTACCGGTGGCAAACCAACGGAACAATCGGAAGTCAAAGTCAAACCCGTAGTTTCCGGTGCTAACGCTGCTGGTGGAGCTATTTCTGGTGCGTCATCGGGTGCCGGGGGCGCTGCTACTCAACCATCCGCTACTGGAAGTACGTTAATTAGAAAACAATAAAGTTATAATAAATTTTATAGTGTAAGGAAAAAAGGAATGTAAACCTTCCCCATACTTTCTATATAACTGACCATGATACAGCTTTAATTTTCTTCTTTTCATGTTGCTTTGTTTGCATACAAGAAGTTTCTGCGTAAATTGTAACTTTTTTGTAGGTGATGAACTGTAGCTCTCCGGCATGTCAACCCGAATTTTTTTTCGTAAAAATACAAATCTGTATCTCGCAACATGCACCATTGGCCTATTTATACCATGATATTTGAACTAGCATCATAGAATTTGTAACGACGCACCAACTATTTCCAAAAGATGAATGTATCTGCAATTTTAAATAATATATATGCATGTGAATATACAGTTTGTTAATCATTTAAAAATCGTTTTTTATATACCTTGTAGATATAAAAACAACAGAACCCCCAGAGCCGACCGAAGCTCCAGAGCCCGCTATTGCTGGAGAAGGGGCGGAAGTTGGCGGGGCAGAAGCTGGAACCGGCGCGACGGAAGCTGGGACCGGAGGGGCAGAAGCTGGCGGGGAGGAAACAGGGACCGGCGGGGCGGAAGCTGGGAACGGCGGGGCAGAAGCTGGCGGGACAGAAGCTGGGACCGGCAGGGCGGAAGCTGGGAACGGTGGGGAAGAAGCTGGGAACGGCGGGGAAGAAGCTGAGACCGGCGGGGCGGAAGCTGGCGGGGCAGAAGGTGGGACCGGCGGGGCGGAAGTAGGTTCTCCATAAACAAGCAATCATAATTAGGCGTGAGAAAAACGATCATTACGACGTCGCCTCAAAAAATAAAACACAATTTAAGCAATGCACAATCTGACAGAATAACTGACAAAGATACGCCCTGACAAATACATTGCATTTACATGTATATCGTTTGTCATTTCTCAGTTCAGCCAATTTTGTTTGATTAGTTTTATTGCTTGTATTTTAGTCATTGTATGTATTTCATGAATAATGAAAAAAATGTCACTTTTAGCGACCAATAGAGCGTTGATTGTATGAATAAATTTACATGTACATGTATGAAATCTACAATGGAGTAAAATCAGTCTTTTGTTCTCGCTCATCTTGTACACGGAACAGACTGACGGCGAGACACAATAACACTCTCTGTCATTCGTCCGTCAAATATTCAACAACCTTAATTTTCCCCGAGTCGACTTCCCCTATCCACAGCTTATCTGCAAAGTCGATGTCAATCCCGCAAACCCCTGCAAGGTTGCAGCTGTCGATGTAGCACAGAAACTGTCGATTGCAGTCGATCACATGAATACAGTCGTTGTCGCCGTCCGCTATCAGGATGTGACCTTGACTATCGGTCACGATACTGCACGGGAAGAAGGTGTCGTACTTGCATTTGGACAAGATGTTGTGGTAATCAAATCGGAATTTTCCTTCATGATTTACGACCACGACAGTGTTGGTTCCATGGTCAGACACGCATATGTCGTCATTAACGCCATTTTCAGCAACAAAAGTTGCGTATCTGTAGAGATTTTCTCCTCTGTCGTCGTATTGGATGACCTTTCTAAGTTTAGGTTGCAGCCTCTCTAGTGACAAGGTTTCCTGACCGTGTTCCTCATTCCGCCCAAGACAATATTTCATTACTTTGCTACACCCTTCTAAGTCGCTATACAAACTAACAATTATTTCCCCTGCTGAAGTCACGCCGATGCCCTGTGGTCGCCAGTTCTGATACTGCAAAAGTGCCCTCTGTTTTCCGTTCTTCACTACGTTGACGGTTTTTTCGGTGCTGTCACAGTAGAGCAGTTCCCCGGGTTTGGTGACGGCAAGATCATGTGGAACATAGCCAGAAGAAGTGTGGATGATTTCCCTGACATGTCCCTCCAAGTCCACGCGTGTGATGACCGAACCATTCCCACTGACCCAAACTTCGTCCGTCTCTTGACAACAGACACGTTGAACGTGGTCGGAACCGCTATTTATTGTAGCAGATATACTCGGCATCAATAGAAATTCTTTTTCAACTTTCGGTAAATTGTCTTTTGGACCCATGTCATTTATAATTTTCTTATCGGTAAAATCTTTTTTCTCTGGCGTCTTCAAAGACCCAAACAGACAAAAAAGCTCGTCTGTCGTAAGACTAACTCGCTTAAAATCTGGAACTGAGGCTCTTATTTCTGGCTTTCCTTTCCGAAATTTCTCTATGTCAGCATCATGAGACAGCGCCTTTTCAACATCATTTGAGAGCATTAAGCGTTTATTTTCTTCGATTATGCTATGCATTTCTTCAACCGACCGCTTGGTTTCTGATATATGGTTCTTTAATTCAGCCATCGATTCATGCTCCATTTTTTCGGCCTCGTCTTCGAATCGCTTAGTTACGACATCCACAATACGGTGCATATCCTGCCCATGTTTCTTAATGGCAGACTTTAGAATCTGATATTCAGTAGCAATTGTTGATAACCGCAATTCCGAATGGGAAAGTATATTTTGGAATTTGGGAAGACATACCATTTCTAAGTCATCTGAACTTTGCTGAATTGAATCCAATTTTGACTTGAAAATTTCCATCAAATCTACAATCTTGTGAAACTTGTGGCTAGTCGTAATACATTTCGAACACACTGCAATATAACATGTCTGACAATGAAACTCACATTTTGTGTTTAGATGAAATCGACACACAGGAAACGAAGGCTCCGATTTCCGCGAAACGAAACTTACAATTTCGTGACTGTTCTGAATTTTTGACACATGTTTTGAGACACATGTTCCACACAACCTGACGTCACACCTTTTACAGTGAAGTTCGACAGAATTTAGACAGAGGTCACATTTTATCGCATCCTGTGCGGTTTTGAAATCCTCTAAGACGCCAATATCTTTGGTTGCTGATGCAATAGCCATATAGAGCAGTTAAAATATCCTTCCAGTTTATTTTTTCTGAAATATAAAGTCAATTAAACAAGAATTGTTGATGTAGTTTTATTTTAAGTGCAAGGCCACTTTTCTCATTTTAAATATATATGCATATCAAGGTCTTAGTTTAAAATTTGCATTACAAATTAGACAAAACATAACCCATTTGTTACCATTATAATACGTCTGTCCTAGAAGATTTAATACTACGCCTCATATTGTTTTAGCATTAAAAACTGATCAACGATGTACATAAATGCAACGAAAATAATAAATAACGATTTAATCGACAAAAATAAATGTTAAATATTATAATTATACTTACAAAGTGTATATTTCCAGTACACAATTTGATGACACGCCTGAACAAAAATGTCTTCACGTGACAAATGGTTTTCCGGAGTGACGTATGCATGAATATCAAGTGAATTCTCTTCCCTGTTTATTAACCACTTAACGAAACATTCCATTAAATTTTTGTCGTGCAAAAAGCTAAGAGTCAGTCTTTATTTAATAAAAAAAATCTGAACTGAGCACTCGAAACTCACAACACATAATCATAACAAGAGGCCCATGTGCCACATCTTTCACCTGAGCAACAATAAGCATGATAAAATCAGCTTAATGAAGTCATAATACAAAATATCTGGACAACGTAGTATAATACATGTAGATCCTGTATAAATAAAAAAATCCATTCCCCCCCCCCCCCCCCCACCCCCGGATATTCTTATGTTTATAATCAAGTCCCTTTTCTAACAGGATGATTTTATAGTCATATCTCATATTGAGCATTGCAGTTCTCAAAAAGATCCTAAACAATTGTTTATATATGGGATATACCTACATCAAACTCTGAACCAATTGTGACGCCCAAGAATCGTCCAGGGGCCAAAGTCTAAACAATTTTAAAGAATCAGCAAAATGCTTACATATAAGTGAAACCATATTTTATAACATTTTTTGTGAATAATTAAAATGTTTTCCTTTGTAAAATTGGATCCTCAATGTGGCCCCACCTTAACCCCGGGGATCATGATTTTCACAACTTTGAATCTACACTACCTGAGGATGCTTCCACACAAGTTTCAGCTTTCCTACCTGATTGGTTTCCGAGAAGAAGATTTTTAAAGATTTACTCTATATATTCCTATGTAAAAATTCGACCCTCCATTGTGGCCCCACCCTATCTTTTAACAATCTGTAATCTACACTACCTGAGGATGCTACCACACAAGTTTTAGCTTTCCTGGTTAATTATTTTCTGGGAAGAAGATTTTTACAGATTTACTCTATATATTCCTATGTAAAAATTCGACCCCCCATTGTGGCCTCACCCT
>WFKH01003881.1:38912611-38948193 GCA_016163765.1 Magallana hongkongensis | reverse complement strand
AAGATGCTTGAAGTTTAATTTATTTCCAAAAATATAACATTCCCAAAAATTTAAACATCAACACTATTAATGTCTTACCCTGTAAAATATTTTCTACGTCTATAATGGTAAGAAAACAATATATGTACATGTATTAGGTTTCTTTTCCCAAAACTAAATCTAACAATGTTAAAACTGCATTTCTTTTACAAAAGTTACATTTAAGATATGGTAAAAGTTATTGATTCACAAAAATCAATGTTTGCCCTTTACCTTAATGGGTTTCATGGAACAAGATTTGTTACTTGCCTTTGGTTGTCAGTGCAAAGCATTAACCTTAAGTTTATATATTTTTATGATATTACATGTTATATAATTCAAATCACCAATACATTATAAATGAAGACAAGAGATTCAATAAAGCAGAATACTGTTAACCAACTTTTATTCACAATTACTCGATATCTTGATTCACTGGTCATGAAACTGGTTCTCGGTGACTAGTTTTGCTGAGTTTACCGGTATGTAGAACTGATAATCTTGAACAAATGTGAGATACTTTACATGGCAAGAAGTATAATTTGAGCACTACAAAGTTGTCACAAATTTTCTTGCATGCAAATATAAGATGGTATACTGTAATATTTACTTTGAAAATTAAATCCAAGGTACAAGTTAACAAACAAACCCAATGTTATACTATTCAATGAGAACAATTACCAGTAATCTGAAACCAAAATGCTGTTAATAAATAGCATATAAAAAAGATTAAATAACTTCACACACATAACATTGAAAAATTGTGTCATATACAAGACTACAGCAGATGTGATTTTAATCTGATTTGTTTAATCATTGTAGATGGTAAGTGGGTCACAAATTCAACCTTGACATTACTGGGTGACCTAATTAATGACCTAATTAATGATTTATCAAATATGGCTTTAGGCTAAGCTTATTATCGTCATTTTTTTTTTTTTTGGTGTGACTTTTCAAATTGCGCCATGTTCTATTTTGGCACAATCCAAAGTCACACCAAAATGGGATTGAAAATATTATTGAAAAATGTCGAATAGTTGTTAATGATGACAAGATGATGAACAGATTCCAAGGTAAAATGTCCTTTAGAACTTAAACTTTGCATCAGCCCCTTCCCTACTCAAAACAATAATTACCAAGAACACATATTTATATAAGGTCAATCTTTCAGATTGTGTGTTTAATCTTTTTTTTTTAATTCAAAACCAATTAAAGGGAGATAAATTGCATACAATCACTAAGAGGTTGAACAAATGTTCGACTGAGAGAAAAGTATAAATTAAAGACATCAATAGAGAATTAATGTGTCTGACAACATCAGCACACAAATTGCAATTACAGCATATCAGCTGACTTCATATTGCAGAGAACTAGAGTGGAGTAGCACCAGTTTCAAAATGCACCAACTATCTTTGGGATTTCTCTATCATTTATACATCGATTCTTATCATGTTTGCTGGACATAAAAAAGATAAATAAATACTTGAACATTTCTCTTAAAAATGAAAAGATACAAAAGGTAGTCTTGAGGTGGGATGAACAAACAGTATAGGAATTCCCCTTTTGTGATGATTCCTTTGTAGAACTTTACATGAATCTGATTTTTTTTCATTTAAGGTCAGACGACACGTTCCTCAATTTTATATAACTTTTTCCAGGAATTTATTATTGATTTATTACTACTTTGACAAGCTTTCTTGCAAAAAATTAGGGTACCTTACCAGGCATTTGTGAAAGATACTAAATTATGCAATTTCCTACATAATCTTATTGAAAATACACTTGAATTGCTGTTATAAAAATTGTTGGCATATATATATATATATATATATATATATATATATATATATATAATTTTAATCATTTTAAAAATGAAAATAAATAATAATAATTTTGTTTGGTATATAATAAGGTCGCTGAAAATTTGAAAAATAATTATCGTTTTCGAGGAACGTGTCGTCTGACCTTAAGAAAACTAAATATCTAAAACTAATTTTTTTTAAAATCAAAAGGACAGAAAACCCATATTACTACCCAATAAATCTATTTTGGCACACCGTGTATCTTAGATACTAGAAGTCTCCATGACTATTAAAAAAAAAACCTAACAAACTAAAGTGATTAAAACAAAACTTAACAATGTTCACAGCAAATTTCCTCAAATTAATTCATTGGACTTATTACAAACTTTATAACTCCAGACAAAAACACAGGACAATAAGAAGTAAACCATTTAACATTATATCGTATATGCAGTAAAATTGACAAATTCAAAACATGCATTTCTTGGCAAAAAACTCTATCTTAGGGTAAAAAAGAGTGAGGATTAAATAAAATTTGGAGAGAGAGAGAGCAGCACATGTATGTATAAACAATAAAATAGATACTATTCTAACAATAGAGCTAAATACCACCGGCAAATTCAAAACAAAAATCTTTTATAACTGGACCCTTAAAACTGTATTTTTATTCCTAAAGTAAACAACAATTATTGATATTTCTTCTTATTGAAATTTGGCATATTGATATGTATTTCTTAGTTTCTTTAATCACATACAAGATATTTCATATATAATTTATATATTTTGAAAATCAATGCTGAATTTTTTTTCATGAAGGTCATAGCTTTTCCAATAAGAAACACAATATTTGACACACAAAACTCATACTATGGCAACAATATATTGTTTTTTCTTAAAGAAAAATTAAAAAAAAAACCAATAACACAAGGTATATATGACTAGAACTTTGCTAGACTGCCATGAAAAATTCTTTTTAAGAATATAACCATGGAAACAAACAAAAATTTTATAATCCACAACAATACCGGTACTCATTAAAAAAAAAATAAAAAATAGTCTTCATTCAATCTCAAAACAATCACAGACTTTATCTCCTAAAGAAATGCAATGCCACGTCCTAATAATGGCCTTAAAAATGTTATGCCCTTGACAATTCGACCTTGACCTTCACTGACACAGTGACCTTCGGCTTTAATTAATCGTTAAGGGTGCAGTCCTCTGCCTCGTTTTCAGACTGCTCCTCCTCGAAGGCCTGGACAATGTCTGACTGCTGGCGGTGGTACTTTTTGATCTTGTCCACTGGCTTCGGGTCAAGGTCAATGATCACCACGGAGAATATGTACTTCCTGCCGTAACTGTCTGTCAGCACCATATCGTTGTTTTCACTGGAATTGTGCAAAAGATGAACGTCAAATAAAGTACAAAAAGATAAGATTAATAAATGAATTAATAAATTTACTTATACTCATTGAAAAAAAATGGGGAGGGAATTTTCAAAGCAAGTATGAACTGCATGTATTAATACAGACAGCCAATGGGTAACTGCTTCATTCCTGATGTAGGGTATACATGTAGATTTACCTGCTTGTATTGGGAGAGATCTGCTGCATGGCCACCATTATAGAGCAGTCCTGGGCAGTCTTGGATACATTGTGTCTCTTGACCTGATTAACGGCGAACTCGATGCTTTCTGGGTCGGGCTGACTCAATGGGTCCTCTAGGCAAGGCGTAAGCCAGGTCTCCTGGGTGAACGGCCCATACAAATTCCAGTTGGAACTAATCAATCAAAACAGAAAAGAGCCTAAAAATGTTGCATTCTATACAAAAACATTTTTTTTCTTTGCTGCTGTATCATCGGAAATTTTTAATGCCAATTTCATCCCACTGGCTCTCACTTTCAGTGAACATAAATTTAAACACAACTTTACCAGGACAAATTCAAAATGGGACAAGATCTTTAACAAATGTGATTAGCCAAAAATGTCACCCATCTATCATTAAAATATTTACTACCATGTTAGCGATACATGTATTTCTGATAGCAATAACCATGCAAGTATTTAACATGGAATCAAAGAATATAATGCTCAATTTGTGCTGCTTATGAAATTCTCATAATAATCATAAACATTTTTTAAACGAAATATCCGCCAGTACATTTCATCAAGGATTCGTGTATTAGTACTGTACATTATGTACTTGTATTCATATACTGTATACAGGGTAATTTTTGGTCCATTGTTATTTTCGCTCTTCTACACTTGCAAACAGTTTTGCCCCATCTTTAGTTCGCCAAGACACAGTATATGATAGATATTTTTTTCCTAATTGACGCAGTAATTTAATAAGATGTTTTGAATTTGCCCAACCTTAAATTTGCCTGGTGACAACAAGGGCGAAAGGGGCGAAAATAAAACGGGGTGAATATTTTCCTATATAAAAAAAGCTTGTCCAATTGCTCTGTCATAATATATATCAATACTTTAAATGAAATTTTTTTTAAAGAATATTGATATCAATATCAATAAAGTCACCTGTCCTGTGGGTGGGATGCCAGGTGCTCTTTGACCCTGACATAGAGGGGGTGGATCTCCTCAATGTCCATCTGGTCCAGCGTCTGGACGTGGAGGACACGGTCCAGTACACAGTTGTGGGGGAGACTGCTGGGCTCTGTAATACACAACAAGGCAAAAATAGATGAGTTGTCTAACACTGCGATGGATTAGACATCCTTAATCAAAGTTAAAGGATGCAGGCTTTCAAAAAAAAAATCAGAGGTTTATTTTTTACTTTGCAGGGTTGTACCATGTATGGAACAAGTGCCTGCCTGTGCGAAGAACTTAAAAAAAAAAAGCAACAGTCTCCAAAATAAACATATCCTTAATAAATAAAGTTATGCTGCCTCTACATTAAGAAATCTTACAAGGCACTTGATACTCATTTACTTTCTTTGACTAAAAGGTGCAAGAGAACAGCTTGAACTTTAACAGCAATCTTGACAAAAAAATCATAAAAAATTCACACAAAAAAAGATTAATCCCAAGATTGTGAAAATATAAATTTTCAAATCATCAAATTTTTAGACCCATTTCTAAAACAAAGATCTCCCAGTGGTAAACTTGAATGGAAAATCTAAAATATGCATGTTAATTTATATTATATCTATCATCATTTCTTTTCTTTTTCAACCTGTGAGCTTACCAGAGCTTTCATTGTGATTGACCTTGTATGAACTGTTCAGACAATGCTGGCTATACAAGGTCTGGGCAGGCTTCCTGAGAGCCAGACACGGTGAATCCTTCGTCTGACGATTGCTGGATTTCAGAACCGTGTGACTGGACCGATGGATCTCTGATTTTTTGGGTACGTACAACAGGGCATCAATAATCAGGTCCACAAAAGTTTGCACCTCCCTGTAATATACACCAAAATGTTGAAAATTTTCTAAAGAAAATACAACACTTTGCTGAAAAAGGTGTAATTTTGCAAGGTGGAAAAATTCCTAGAATTTTATGACTAGATTTGCCAAAAATTTACATCCTCTTGAAATAAATCATACTACACAAAATTTTAAAAAGAAAACAAAACAAAAATTAACAATACATTTTTTCAAGGGACGAAGTCAGATAATTTTTTTCACAGAACAGAAATACCTATGTAGAAAGTCTTGAAAATTCCAATATATTTTTCTACTTAAAAAAAAATCCATAGATATCTAGCAGACACATCAAAATCATAGTTTCAATTGTCCAATAGGGGAAGAATTATTTTGTTTCATTCTATTAAATAGAGTTATCTTTCTTTGGTCCTCAAATACCAAATGACTCACAGTTGTTTTCTCATTCCGTTCTTCAGACCATTGACTGAGTCACCAAAGAACTGCTGCAGAATGTTACCAATTTCATTCTTCATGAATTCGCTGTATACCTCAATACCATTCTACAAAAAAACCCCCAAAATTAGAATTTCAAATTCAATCAAGATAACCATATATTCATGTTCTGTAATATGATATTGTTTTTGTCAATATATACATGTACCTTTTGTATATATTTACATGTAATATTTAACCATGACTGAATTCATCCCCTCTCTCTCTCTCTCTCTCTCTCAACTGACAAATGGGAGCTGAGTTCTGTGATGTTGAATCAACCATCTTTAATAATTAATATTGTCATGCTTAGAGAGAAAACTTTTAGAGCTACATACAGCACAATAACATCCTCATAAACATGAAGTTCAAGTGTTGATCAATTCAAAAATGAATGATTGAACTTTTTGCAATGATTGCCTTATTTCTAATTAAAGATATTCCATGATCCTATATCCTGTCATAAAATGTTTATTTACCATAAATAAAATTTGACTCTTGAGATTTAAAGAGTTCACGTCCAATGATAGACAGGGCTTTCAATACTGTATATGTCATTTCAAGAGGTTTTGTTAAGAATTCTTTCCAATAATTTGCCAATCTGGAAATTTGAGGCAGCATAATTTTGAAATGGTGAAAAATCATCCCCTCTCTCCCCTTTTTGAAAGCTCTGGATCCTGTGTTTGATTGGGGGGAGGGGGGGGGAGGGTTATCAATGTATCAACAATTGGACAGCAAAGATTCACAGAGCAGAAAAAGAACACATCTTTATAGAAATGACCTACCGGTAATTAAAACACTATTAAATTTTTTGTTGTTGCTTCACTATCTCAGTATTTGTGTGCAAACTGCTTATACGTATCAAAATGTGGACAACTACGTGACATGAAATCAGTAACATTAGGTAATGTCATCTATTATCTGAGATACATGTCAACAAACTGTCACAGACAGGCTGCACAATGTCACAACAATCAAAACCAAAATCATCAAAACTGGTCACGTATTTAAAACTTTGTACCCAGTGCCATTCTATCTCTTGCAGTTTAGCTATTACCAACCCCCAACCCCCCTCCCTCTTTCAAGGTTTCATATTTATTTCTTTTGATTGAGAAATGTTGCACTATGTACTTAAAAACATTCAATTTTTCTGACGAAGTATTTTATTCTTGTTTGTTTGTAGTTTAGGGAGGGTTAATTGCTTTATGAGTAAAAAAAATTACTTGAAAAATTGGACATAAACATGATATCATTCATCTAAATCTTGTCACACTCAACATTCTGCTCTAGATCTTCAGTAGTTTCACTCAATACATTTACTAATTCATTGCTTCCATATCTTGAAGTTTTTGTAGAGGGTTACGTACTTGACAGATTTTCAGATTGTTCTGTGGGGTGACACACAATCCATGGAGGGCATGTCTCATCCTAGTGCGGCTCCTACAACACAGGAAAAAAAAAACAAACCATGAATTTGATTAACATTTACACATGACAGAAATTGTGGAAACCAATTCATCAATTTATGCAAATTGGCAATAAGAGTTATGCCCCTTTGTCCACTAACTCTATCAAAAGGAAAATCACTAGCCACTGGATGGACTTCCATATAATTTGCATGATTGATTCCATGTAGTGGAGAAATGATTCATTATTTGAGTCATGGCAATGTATGGCCTGATCCTTCTGGAAACGGCTTGCAAATGCAATGCTCCAAAAAACTCTGAATTAATTGCATCATTTTCTCAGAATGTTCCTGAATTTATTAATGAAGAAAAATTTCACTTGCAATACTAATGCAACAGTTGGGTATTCACAATGATGCTGTCAGCATTATAAATAGACAGTGTTTCCAAGGTCACTGATTCTTTCTGGTATATCAGGGGTAAAAAGGCAGTACCCAGGGGGTATCATAATCTCCAGATTAATTTAGAAAACTGTTGGACAGTACCATTTAACGATAGTGTAATGAACAAAGTACAGATTATATTCTTTGTATGTACAATGTATGGCATTTTTTACCTTAGCAAATATCTATAGCTCCCATCTCCTAACTCTTATCAACTTCATATTTCAAATATGGGCCAAACAGAGCGAAACTGGTATCATGTGACATCTTCCAAGGGGAAAAAAATGACATCTTAAAAAAAAAATTTTTTTTAGGTAAAATCCCCTTTACTAAAAATACCCTGTATTATTATAGATCCATTCAATCCGATGAGGAAAATCCTAAATTTATATTTGTAATTTTAAGATTTCAAGGAAGTAATTCATATAGCATGAGTGTCAGATATCATTTTACAGATAGAGATTGCATTCAAATACCGAAACCCTAGATAAAATGACCTTCATAATTTCGTCATGTATTTTTAAGCAGTTTGAAAAGAAGATGTGAAATAATTCACATGAAACAATTCTATACCATATACATGTAAATGATTTAAAATACTCTATTCAAAATAAAATAGTTGTTCTAATTTTTCAGAATGGCTTCAGAAGGATTAATTTGCATTACAGATATCTGTAAAAGAGCCAATGATTTGCATGCATTATTTCAAATTTTTTTTAGATGTTCATTATTTCACTAGTATTGTTTACAGAGGGTTTTCACATACAGTACAATGGCTGATCTACCATACTTAGTTCACGTTCAAGTCATTGAACTTAATATAGATTTCATACAGGATTCAAGTCCATCTGATATAACTTATCACATGGGTTAAACACCTAAGAGGACATATATTGCCTACTTTGATAATGCATTGAAAAAAATTCACGTGAGAGGGGGGACCCACAAATTAAAACACAGCAGTGCTGACAATATCATTTAAAAGATTACACGTTTTTTGATACACCGCAGTTGTGTTAAAAAAAAAAATTCCATTTTAGGAATTCATGGGAATAAAAAACTTGTCCCCTCTCAGGAAAACCATACAATTTATAATTGTTTTGATTGTAACAATACAGTGCCCTACTTAGATTGAACTTTCGTCATCACAGTTAGCGTATGACATTAACATAAAAAGCTTCCAAAGCTTTATCTTGCCGATTAACAGCTTTCATTAAAACAAAAATATTGGGGAATTTTTTTTTAATCTAAATCACTCACCAATAAAATAGAGTATAAAATTTTAACATCACGAAGTATCATTTCGAGTCATCTCTGTTAAAGGAACAAACTTTAAAATAAATCATAAATCAACTATAATATCATAATCCCTCTTCACAATTATTAAATTCCCTTAAAATTACAACCCGGGGAAGTTCGGTAAAAAACATTCCATGTGTGATAATTATCATGCCAGCCTGCAGAATCATCACACCATTGTATTCTACTAACAACCGACCATACATTAGGGAAAGTGTCAAAACAGAGTCAGAGATCAATAAAACGTTTACTAATGGGCCTCTGTAGAGCATCTTAATCAAGCTTCCCTTTTGTTTGAATTAAATGTCAGGCATGCTCTTATTTTCGTGCATTGAGGAGCAAATCTGAATTTAAAATTTCTTTTTTTACTACTAATTTAGGCTGACGTAAAAAGCAATTTGGCCTGTTGTGAACTAATGTGCTTAATTTCAACGTCTTAGAATGTACAGTAAGCATTATTATGATAATTCAGTAATATAATTTTGTTTCCAAAAATTTTCTTTGTGTTACCTCGGTCTTCACACTCATTCAAATGGAATGCCAATGAATATAATTTGTAAATTTAATTAAATAATTATCATTGGAGTCCTATGAATTAAACAGTTACAAAACTGAACAAAGAAAAAAAAAATAATATTAATTATTAGAAATCATTATTATACATGTAAATGTAGATGCACAGAACTCTCTCTCTCCTCCCTTTTCAAAACACGGGGCCTCAACAACAACGCAGCAATAGGCTATTTTTAGAACACAGCGAAAACTGGAAAATCAGCCAACAGCTGTTGACATGCATGAAAGAGTTTAGAAAAAACATGCCCTAGATAATTGGGGTTCTTAAGGGGGAATGAAATACCACAAGCCAGAACAAAGGAACAAAGAAACATTTCAAAAAATCCATGAAGAGAGGAAGTAAATTTAATCATTCTTTAAGTTAATAATTATTTTTTATGTAAAATGTTTTCCGAACGGAAATAAATAAATCAATATTGCGTCAAAATGGGTTTTTTAAAATTTAGGATGGGAGGTGAGGTTTTCTTTGCCTTGGGTCCTAGGGCAATATTTGATTTGCTTATTCAGCAGATTACTCGTCTCTTCTGGCCCATACAAGTCTGCTTCAGTGAGAAAGATATAAAAGTGTGTCTGTGTCAACAAAGTTATGCAATAATCTGACAGATCAAACAAGGGTACATACAATTACACTGTAATAAATGGATTGACTGGATTAGCCTTATTTAGGTTGGCATTTTTATTATTAATCCTTTTACAAGAGATTATATACTTTATGATAATCAAAGAGTTCTACTCAATCCTGAACAGTTACAAACAAAGCAATGTTCTCCAAGAAACAGCAGAGAGAGTACAACTATAAATAAACCTCCCAACAATTTCAAATCTTTATATCTCATTGCACAATTCTTCTAGAATACTCATGAGTATAATTCGAAGTAGCAGCTCATAGCAAACATAAGTGTAATACTTGTATTAAGTTTCATTTACTTAAAACTGGTTGAAAATTTTTTTTAAAACTGATTTAGATTAATAAAGTTGCACTGCCATTTTATAGTACACATGTTAATCAAAATTAAAACCTTACTGAATCAACAACAAACATCTTTCAGCTTCAAAATATTTGGGAGGGGGGAGGTGGATGGAAGAGGGTTGTGTGTGTATAAGGGGGGGGGGGGGGGGGGGGTAGGGAAGTCAATAAGCTAAAAGTGATTTTACCAAACAACAGGATAACTCCAGTTAAGTTTAGAACAAAACTGACTCTGAAGTTTGTAACTAATGTAACAACATATGGATCAGATAATACCCTAAGATCTTACACCAACATTGCCTGCAGGTTTCTGATGGGCCACAGATCAACACCAATTTGATTAACTCAAATGCACTCTCTGAATGGTAATAAAAATCATAGGCAGAGACTAATGGTAAAACAAAACAAAATTGAGTAATTTCTTCATTCAGTTGTATGAACCAAAAATCTGAGTTAGTATGAACAGTCTCTCCAGAATTTGTCTTTTAATTGTTTTCAAATTCTCTCTCTCTCTCTCTCTCTCTCTCTCTCTCTCTCTCTCTCTCTCTCAGGGCTTCTCAATCACTGACATAGATCTGCCATTTCATTAACATTATAATGCCCCCAGTGGCCCTGTATAATGTTGCATTAACATACCAACTTCCCACTCATTTCTGATAATGGTCAAACACAATTTCCTGCTCCTTATAATCTGTGCTGTGTGCCCCAGAATATATAGCATAACACTGGGATCAATAATGGCCATCAATGGAGAATCAGCTGATTCCATATTATTGGGGTTCACGACCAAGGTATCTCTGAGGTCTGATGTCAATATCTGACGTCAATTCCTGCCATCTTCGAATAAATCTCAGTTTAACCCAAGCCTCTTGCCAAATTGATCAACCCATTTTATTACACAAAAATATAAACAATTTCCCCATCCATATCGGTCAATATGCGTTTCTGTTAGTGATAGGTTAAACACCAAACCCCAAGGTATAATATATGTATATGCGATCCAAAAATATAGAAATAATCTTTGCCTGTACACTATACCGGTACATTTGTCAATTTCATGAGTCAAAAGATTTTTGAGGTCGTAAATCAGCTGATAGCATTTGATTACTCAGTGGATTAACTAAATCTAGGATAATCAATCTACACAGGTACACGTACAGGCATTACCTCAGCGACATGTATTTAAGTGCGAGTGTCCGCTTAACGATACCTATGTACGAAACACCAACCTAAGGGGGGTGCTCTTACGACGATAAGATTGAACGACCTAAAAACCGAATACACAAAATGCACTCAGGGCCCCTTCAGTCCTGTCCGATCTGTGTCCAGGGGCTTGCATGTGATTATGGACATTCATCATGAGTCCCTATATCCCAGTCGGCCCATAGTTTTTTATGTGGAGATGCATCAAGATTTGATGGCCCTTACATACATTGTGAATGGACTATATAGCTGCTTTTAGCTGTCATATATAGGTACAACGAAGTGTTAGGCCATATACAGTCGACTTATGTATATGTTTCCTATGACTTTTAGACAACCAGTGGTAGTTTAATATTATTACAGCATAAAACAGTAGTGCTTTATAAAACAAAATAAAAAAACACAGACTTGCTGGCAGCAGGTATAAATCACAGAGTTACTCAACCAGAAAGGTGAAGGGAGCTAGAATCACGAAAAAGAACTTACTAAATTGAATCACAAAATAAAATCTTAAAATTTGGTATCCACCCCCCCCCCCCCCCCCCCCAAAAAAAACCCCAAAATACTTCCCTATCATAAAGTCAAGAAATCTTGGGACTATGTATATTCCATCTAGAAAATCTATGACCTTAATATAATCTTTAAAGAAAATAATTTTTTAAGATATAACATTTCTAGAAGTGATAAATGCATATAATTTGAGTATTTGAGTTTTTATTTATTTAATGTCTCAACAGCTAGCATGTCTATCGACCTTTAATCAAAAAGCAGCTGCTAATTGATTTCGCCTACAGAATATAAACTTAGATAATAGATACAGTGTTCTAGAATCAACAGATGTTTCAATATTGACAATTATGTCATCTATAGGGATGATAAGTGAATAAACAGAATTCAATTTCATAAAACATGTATCTGCAAGACTATATAGCTGCATATACTTAACGTCCGCTGTTACTGGAACATAATTATATAATTACTGGATATAATAATTGGAACCGAGAATCATTGGAATTTAGATTAAAGGATTTTTGTGAATTTTTTTTCTCTCTTCATTCTTTATTGTTACTAATTGAACAAAAATTTCATATAATTCTCTTTTATGAATATTATTATGACTAACCATAACAGCTATTTACAATACAGCAAATATTGCCATTGTGGGCCTTCTGCCAACAATTTCAAGTGTTTACGAAAAACAACAAATTATTTATTTAGGTACGTACTACAAGTTCTACACATTTTAAAAATTCTCCTCATCTGTTTCACGCACTTGAAGTGCTGCATGATCAGGTCAAAATCAATAAGCAGATTATCTTGGTAAACAAAGGGATTTAAAAACACATTTTTATAAACTTCTCTGTGGATTGGGGCACTACCCATTCCATTAAATGATCTTAATTTCCACGTATTAAGATAACAGTTTTATTCATTCACCATCTGTCACCTTTACATCCAACCCCCATCCCCCCTTTGAAAGAATCATCATACAACTGTATTCCATTCATTTGTCAGAGATCAGCAAACTTTTATACGCTCTCACAATGTCCAACACAAAAAAACCCCAGTTAATTCATTCAAAAGAATGAGCATTTAAAAAAAAAATTTACAATAACACCAACGGTCCCAAATGATTACTTCCCCAACTCAAATTTGCTTAAAATAATTTGCTTAAATTCGTACACGTGCTGTAACGCAGTCCTAGAATGCTGAGAAAGTTCTCCTACGGAAGGTGGCAAAGAATGGAATTGTCACTTAAGTGTCAGTTTGCATTCAGGCCCAGCGATACCATCAGCGCTGCTTTTGAGACATCATTGTCAATAGGACCAGCTGCCGTTTTAAGGACCATTGTTCAGGCCATTGTCGATCCTACCTGCTGAAGTCAGTGACAACCCCCCAGCCATTGTGAAATCTAATCACCCTGGGGGCCCCGCTGATAGACACTTACCCTGAGAATAAATCGAGTGGACAATAATGGCTGGTCGTGGTCCAGCGCCCCTCTTTGGCCTGAAAAATTGAGAAATAACGTTGAACTTTGACAGGTCAATTCTTTGGTAGTGTTTGTCAACACTGCCAGTATTAAACATGTTAAAGTCTTCATCTGAATCCTTTACATGTAAAAAGTATTTGTGTAAATGTTGTAAAAGTAAACTTTACAGATAATTTCAGAATACAGAAGCATTCTTTAAAATGAAACATAATATATATATATATATATTGATGATTATTTTTCATTATGACTCAAATATGAAAAGGAAATAAAAACATTAAAATTAGAAATCAAAACCTTCTTCCAATGGTTTCAGCTAGGGGATGTAAAGAGGAGGTGGGGTGGGTAGGGGAATGAAAGGTGGGGGTGGGGTTGCAGAGACATATTATTTGAAGTTCTGTCATTATACAATTAACCCATTTGAAGCGTCAATATAACAGGAAGTTTCCATTAAGTAAATGAAGACTTATATACAGAGACAACAGTGGGTTTTATAAACAACTATCCGACACCCATTCAGATGTTGTTTAAACATTTGAACAAACTTTCAAGTCCTTTCTTTTTCGGTCCTGTTACAACTCAACTGACCTATTAAACCTATAAAGTTGACACGAGACTTAAGCTATAAATAACTTAAATAATTTAGTAGTACACAAAAGCAGACCTTTGCAGGAGCAAATGACAAGGATTTATAATTATAATGAATTTCATGTTTAGAACTTATTACAATACCTATAAAAATACTTCATTTGCATATAAGTCGTATATCATGCCAGTTTCCATAAAACGTTTGGCTGCATGGAAAACATTAGGCCCTAAGCTAGCTGGTCTGAGCAGCAACCTGTTAAAAGCAGAATCGCTTTAATAATTTAGTAAATTAAAGCACATGTAATTTAACGGTGAAAATTTATTCCAACAGATCTGTTTTTGTTCATACATGACAAAATCAGACTCTCTCAGAAATTTATATGAAAGAGATTGCTGTTTAATAGCAGATTGGTTATCTTTACTTATATTGGTACATGCATGTAGTCATTAAACGATGTGTCATTATAAGGATTCTTAAAATAATTTGTGAACAATGAATTACGTACAATATTCAATGTGTTCACAAGTTCAACCCTGATTATTTGAAAAAAAAAATTTTCATGAATCTCATCAACAGTTCCTAAAAGCCCATGAAAGTCATGTCATTTTTATATTTCTGCTAGGCTACATGCAAGATTTACATGCAAGGCTCATAAAGGAGTTGATTACTATCCTAATGACCTATGATGGATTTTGAACTTCACGCAAAATGGAGGGCTGTAGCCACAAGTAAAATTTGAACTATGTATGTCTTTTTTTTTTTCATCAGATGGAAATTCATCAGTATCTTTAGAGAAACCAATGGAAAAACAGTTGTTGACAACATATAGCAATATACCCCTGTACATTGTTATTTCACCCCTAATAATTAAGCCAAATGCTTAACTGTCTACACTTAACAAACAAAATAACAGATATTATTAAAAAACAAAAATATAAAACATCTCGCTATGACATATATCTATCACTGTAGTACTTCTCCAAGTTCACCAACAGTCTTTGTTCTGTTGATAATTATAGCCTCTGTTTGGTAGTAAACATCCAGATGACCTTGACATTGCTATAACCGTGTACTGTGAACTCTGTGTCACCTTCTTTGTAAGGAGAGTCTGGACTGAGATGTGTTAATAGAAGTGGCTGACTGAAATATGGTTTGATGTAGAACTTCCAAGTCCTACTGGCAGGAAACATTTATTTACGTACTAAAGGAACATTACAGCGTTTGAGCCCAACCGACTGCAAGGTGTAGCGGGCAAAACAGTATGAAATTAATGTGAATCCGACAGCTATTGTTTCGAAGACGTTATTGGTTCACGGCATCAAATGGTTCCTTGCATATTGAATGTACATAAACTGGGCACTGTCAACATGTTATAACAGGGACGTATATACGTCCCTGGTCATAATTAGTTTTGGTTGCGAATTACAAAATATGTCCATCAATAGTTGATCGAGTGACTTTGAGTTAATAACAGAACAATTATTTCAGTCTTTGCTGAGATATCATTTAAGTATTTTATTTCTGCATAAGTCAAAGTCTAGTTCATAAAAAATCTGCTGAAGTACGTAAAAGAAGACCTTGAAAAATTAATTTTCTAGTTCAATAGAGTAAAAAATTTTATGAAACATCTTCGAATTGAGAATCAGGCAGACTGATTTTTTTTTCCAAAGACTTCAATAGGTTTAATTTTCTTCTTTGACATGTAACACATACTGCAATAACATTGAAACAGTGCAGTTCATTGTATTTTGAAAAGCTACACCATGAATTTGCTTCAAGCATGCAGTGACTTAATTTCAAAAATCCATTTTGCACATGCAATTGCTCCGAGTAAAATAGTCTGTAAGTGAAGGCTAATCAATATTTTTGTAACGAAAAAAAAAAACTGTTTACACCGAAAAAGAATCGCAAAACCTTGACAAATGAACAAATAAATCTGAGTCAGGTTAATGCTTGTCCTTGGCTATAATGGCGGGGACAATCTATATTTCCGATTGATAAATCAGTTCATTCTGTCTTTGTCAGTTAATTTTTTTATGATTTGGTGTCAATGTAATATGATAGAATAATAGGTCTTTTAACCTTAGTTTAACCACAAATATATTTCCTCTTTCCTACCAGCATTAATAGTCTATTTAACATCTGATATCATATCAATCTTTTATTAATTTTTTTTATGAATCACTACAGTAAATGGATCAACGATTTAAGATATTATAGTCTAGCTGCAACATCATTCACAAATAAATGTAACTTTTTACACAGGATTGCAGGTAGCCAGCATGATTATGATTTAATTTTTTTTCTTCACATTTCAACACTATCAGAGCATGGATCAAATACCGGTATATCTTTACCCCTATATTGCTTGAAATATAATACAATTAATGTATAGACTCTTTTAGAGTTGAAAAAAATAAAAAATAAAAATAAATGCATTTACACACTCATTAATACCATATATCATTTATTAATTATATAGGTACAACTTTTAATACTAGATTGTAATTATTAAAGATATCAGGGCAATTTAATAAAATAAAACCTAATGAATATCAATATACATTATTATTGAAATTCGACATAATTAATCTACCAGTCTACATATATATAACAAAGTCTGTATATTTAATTAGAACCAGTACATGAATCCTTAGGCTATAGTATACTCTGCGTCACAGCTGCCTTTAAATACAGATTATTTTTACATTTTTGAATGTCAGTTCACAAAAATGTATTCACACGCATAGCTCTTTTAAAACTGCAATAACACAACATTTATATAAACAAGTTTCTACCACAAGAGGAGGAAACATAACCCCAAGAACAATTAATTGCTGGAATCATATTAATTCCGACCAAAGAACTCTTTACATTAACCTAATTAAAACAGTTGAACAATGCCTTTGTTGTAAAAAAAAAAAAAAAAAAAAAAAAAAAAAAGTAAAAAATGTGGCTTTACGCATGTCCAAAATCTTCAAAAAAATTTAAAACACAAAATTAACGCAACACAGCGTCACTGAATCATGTTTGCATACAAATTGACAGGAAAACATATCTGCGGTTCTTAGAAGCCAGCTCTTTTAGGTAATGTGATAAATCAACTCCCCATGTCACATAATTAGTTACGACCATCTTTCCCTGACCTGTCCACAGTAGCTTTTACAACTGTATTTTCTGCGCAGTTACTTAATGGACCGACAGGTGATCTTATGAGGACATCTATAGGTAAAATATGGGCTGATTTCATCTCCACACTGAGGACATGACTCCTGTATTACATTGGATCTTAAATAAGAAGGCTTCCTTAATTACGAAATATTGCAAAAGTCGACGTTATTTTTAGTAATTCTTACCCACGTTCCGCAGCTCAACAAATAAAAAAAATATCGGTGTATTTCAGGAAGTCATTAACTCACGGTTTGCATATGTACCCAACCCTTCCCTTAAAGAACTGAAAATATGACAAAATAAATTTAGTTATTACCTTCAAATTAATAATAAACCTATTAATGTTAAGCATCATGGCATACCAGTAATCAACAGGTAAATCATTCATAAATTGATCCAGTCCATGTTCGATAAGGTTTGCCGGGTTTGTTTTGTTTTGTTTTGTTTTTTTACTTATTTTGATACATTTTTGAAATTTATGAACATCTGGGCTTTTTTCAGCAAAGTTAAACATTTGAATTTGTAATAGAAATGTATGTGACTTTGAGCTAGATAGCGCACCTTTGCATTCAAGCATTTCGGATTATTGCAAAATCCCTGCATTAAAAACTTCGGTTGATAATAATCTTCCTTTACATTTTCAGCTACTTAAAGATACTTTACTCCCCATAACCGAGTTAAATTTTTTTTCTGGCCGGCAAAAGTCGCCAAAGTGCAGCAGATTGGACTGATATTGTCATAAATCTAGGTCAAACTCGTGACACAAATACTAATCTTGAACAAAGAGCAATTGACACCTATGTACAAAAATTTATCATAAGTACAATCTAAGTTTTATCCGATTTAAAATGAACCTTTAATCAGTATTTTCCCCATGCCCAGTGAATGCAGGGCAGATTTACTTTTTGAGCTATTATTAAATTCGCAAATATTTCACCACTTAAGCATAGATTAGTTGTGAATGCACATCTTGCGCTGTTGTGGTGCAATACACCACAAACCTGTGCCAAGTTAAACTTTAAACTGCCTTTCCTTATCGAATATTTAAATCAAGTTTGTACCTTCTAAAAATAAGCCTGATGACACAGAAACCAAGACTTTAGCCTCTACATGATGAGAGTACTTACAACACTTACACCACCAAAAATGAAAAGAACTTGAATTCACAGCTTAAATACAGTGTATTCTTCCCTTACACACAAAAATATTTAAGATTAAGTAGAAAATGAACCCTCACAGCTACTCTTTAGAAACTATTTAACAGAGTGTACAATATTCCATTGTGATTCAGGAACAACATCAACCACAAGCTAAGGAAAAACCGATTTGGAAGTTCTCTCTTTATGCTGAACATGCACAGAGTGCAGCTCTTATGGCCAACCCTAGTGCATCCTGAGTGGTCTAATTCAATTGCGCTAGGAGTCACGAAACTGTATTTTATTGTAACCATTATACCCACGTCCTTATGTTGTGAATGTGGACTAAATTGAAGCTTGTTATGCAAGCTTATAATCATATAAACATCATTATATGCCAGGGATTTATCAAGTTCACTTCTCTTGAAAAGTCGCCCTCATATCAACTAATCTAGGATGACTATAAGAAGCTACACATTCTGACATGTTCATTTTGTCAAACAACACAAAATGAAACAGTACTTACTATCATTCTTAAAAATTAACCCAAAAAAGAACTATAAAAACAAACCCACCTCCATAAAAGATGCAAAACCAAACAGTTGTTTTACTTCGGTAGCTGACAATGAGGTTACAGCTACCCTATAGTAGTAGAGGACATGCAGTCAGATGTTTGCAGATGTACCATTTATCAATCCCTGTTGTCCATGTGCAATACCGTCTTGACAAATTAAGCACACAGAGAAAAATATTACCCATATTGCAAAAAAATTATAATTGATTTCAAATCATATATATGCATTCATTATAATGTGTCTCGACATTTGATTTGGCTGTTCTTGGCATTAAAATTCCTTTTAAAGTACTGGCTACATGCAAGATCATAAATAAGACCATAAATATTACATGTACTATTAGTAAAAATATATTTTTCATTTTTTTAAACGGTTAACCGTGCATGATTGCTAAGAAATACAAAATACAAACATATTGCAGGAATATTTATATTCTTTTAAATTATATCACAAAAGTCCTATAAACGATTTATTAATTTTCGACTCTAGTACTGTAAACCAACTTTTATTCGTGAGATTCACGAGAGCCTCTTCGTCTCAAATATTTCTCGCCACGAACTAGTCTTTGCCGTATGGGTGTTATATCAAAACGAGAGTGAATAAAGCATGGTCGCGAAAAATAGTCGTTGCGAACCAGTTTATCTCTGGTAAATTGCGAAATAAAGTCGTCGCAAATAAAAGTTGGTTTACAGTATATTCTAGTATATGCTATGGTCTTGGAGCCTGGATGTGTTTCACAATATAACTGTTGACTATGATAATTAATTCACACCTCTCCTTATACATAGGATGTCTGCTGGGGAAGATTCTTCTTTCTAGAACAGGACCCTTGCTAACTCTGTCACGTACACGTTTTTGTTTATTTGAGGATGGCAGTTAGTCAATTCCATCTCCTAGAGATTATAAGTCTATCCCTCTAGGTGTGAGAGACAGACACCTATCACTTACTCGCTTCCAAGTTCAAGCAAATTCTAACCTTTCCATCCCACACATGGTCGATAAAATTCCTATAATTACCATACAAGATTCAGGACCCTGTGCATGCACCTTCAGGGAATTCCAAGGGAAAATCTCACAGGGCATGCATGCGTTAATCTCGTAGACCTTGTTTGCAAATTAATATGTTGGCGTTTTATGATCTACTCATAAATACATACTCCAACTAAAAGTATTCATTTTCATTTTTTTTTTCTTACGTACATCTTAATATCCTATTGACCAGCGCGCAAGTTTAAATTTTATACATGTACTACAATAATACCCTTATCATATTACATGTTCATGATCATTATTATAATTTTAAATCCTTCGCTTAATAAATTTGCCAATATTTTGTGGTTCTATATACTAGACATTTCAAATATCTCTAAAGAAGTAACAAATAAATCATGTACAAAAAGGTGTATCTAAAATAGTACCCCACAAAATCAACATTCCTGAGAGATCTATCCCCCCCCCTTCCCCCCTAAACAAAATTGACTGATTTCTTGAGTGATATATTCCTTCACAGGGTATTTAAAAGGTTGTACTAAGGTCCCATTAATAAACTATTATTAAAGTAAAAAATAAGTAAATGGTGTCTCGATCGATATATTAAGCTAGAAAATCAAGGCTATGCATTGTTGCCTCCATTCTAAATAAATCCTTTCATCCCATTCCTCCCCCAAGTTTTAAACCGGGTTTTCCAAAGGAAAAATCTGGTTAATAAAATGGTGAAAATGGTGGTCCATGGGCAGGCGGCTGCCAAAAGGGTACAAAAAGGTGTATCTAAAATAGTACCCAACAAAATCAACAATCTTGAGAGACCTATTCCCCCCCCCCACTCCCACCCCGCAACAAAATTGACTGATTTCTTGAGTAATATGCCTTCACAAGGTATTGCAAGGTTGTACTAAGGTCCCATTAATAAGCTAATATTAAAGTAAAAAATAAGTAAATGGTGTCTCGATCAATATATTTGCTAGAGACTCAAAGCTATGCATTGTTGCCTCCATTCTAAATAAATCCCCCATCCCATTCCTCCCCAAAGTTGTTCTTAGACTAGAAGTTTTCCATCAATCCTAGAATAATTAAAGATGGCTAAATTTCATGATGTCATCTTTCAGGTGAACAAACTTCTAAGCAATGATGCTTAGAGTATGTCCTGGTTAATTAAAGATTAAAAATAATCATTTTATACAGGTGCAGGTGTGAATACATGCCAAGTCTGTGGAAAGAATTAAATCACATCTGCATCGATTCAATAAACAGGATGTTATTGACATGACAATGTCTTTTTTTGTCTTTAAGTTGATATATTTAAGTTTTGACTTCCTTTCATAATTATCGGCTCTAAAACAAAATAATTTGTCATATTAACGAAAAGTATTGCTAGTATTTATTCATGATTATAATGTCTCCAAAGCAAGACAATTTGTCGCTTTTTGAATAATATGCCAAAAGATTACACATTTGTCAAGACTCAAAAGCCACTGTATAGCAGATCTAACATCTAGGGGACAATAAATTCATTACAACTTCATAAAAACTTCCGACACGTCACAAAATATTGCTTGCAAGACATAAACACAATGGATGGTAACTGGCTTGGACATGTGAATATGAAAAACCACCAAGTCATATCCCAAGATTCTAAGTGTCTCTTACATTGCCTACTTCCTACGAAGATTATGATTTATTGCCCGAAAGTTAGGCACAGTCTATACATGTATGACCTATTTAGTCGTATGTCGCCACAAATCTTTCAACAGTAAGAAAATCTCGCCTGAATGAACAACGCTCTTTCTGTTTTGACTTACCGTCGAGTCATACTGCAAATTGATCAATTACCTGTTATTAAAAAAAATTGTAAAACTGTCGAACCCACAGCACAGAAAATTTGATACCTCATATCCTAATATAATACATTAAAACCTATCGATATACAATGAATATGAATCTGTTTAGTACACCGCTGGCTGAAAAATACTGTGTAACATACTGTTTAAAAAGATGGAAACACAGAGTGTTTAAGATTATAATGATGAGGTTTTGGTGGTAGCAATTTCCATCAATCATTTTACAGATGACAATGACTACTATTTGAATTTTAATAAACTTCACATTTTCTGATATATTCCACCTAAACCATAGAAATGACTCAGTGGTGAAGTGTATATATAGAATGCAAACACAAGCAGATTAGTCTCTAGATGTTTCCCTGTCATGACAAACTAATGTGGTCGATTGACATATGAACACATTTCATTCATATACATAAAGTTTTTCGTCAGATTAGTGCTGATATGCAATGATGTTTAACATTATAAAAAAGTAGTTCAGGTATTGGTAAACATGCAAACTATGTATAAAAATTGTAATAATTCCAAAATGATACTTCAAAATTTGAAGACTGTACAATACAAATCACCTAATGGCATTTTGTACCCTGTTTATCAGCCATAATATAAATCAATGACTACAGAAATGTTTCAATACAGATGCTGAAAATAGGAACCCCAAATCCACCTTAGTCTAAGCCCAATGCAACCTGTATCAATGTCATACATTTTCAAATTTCATTCACAGTTTTGCTCTGTCCCTTTGAAAACTGTTTTAAGTATGTATATTATAGTTGCACAGAACAATTACTTTCATGATCAACACCTACATACAGTATATCTTAACTATTCATCATTCATAGTCCTATGATCAAATTTTCCCCAAAACATGTGGTTCGATAGTATAATCACAGGACTGCCACGACCAGTGATGTCAAGTTGTTCCACATTTCCGTTACACAACTTTTTCAGGATATTGCTCTTAATGGCGCTTCTCTTTTCGGAGCAGACCTTGTACAATCAAAACCACAAAACAACTAATAATTGGAGAAAAACAAAACCAAATCATCAAAATAGCTTGATCTCTGATCCTACAGACAAGGACTTTATAACACCAATAAAGATTCACTGGTACAATTTGTTTAAAAAAAAAAAAGGTTTTAAAATTAACAGGGAAAAAATCTATTTTATATAATAATGTTATTGCTATTGTATAAACCTCATACATGCAATTCTTTCTGAAATTTTTATTCTTACAGTAAACAAAAACAACCCATAATAATGCCCATAACTGTCAGGGGATTTGTGTATATTATACAATGAGCTGTTCATTATATATAAATGAAGACATTAATTGAGCTTTAAATTTTCAAAACGTGTAAACCACTAAACCTCACGTGTATTTGATTAAGACAACGCAAACAAGTCACTCAAACTCTTTAATTCTCACTAATGGCTCGAAATCCAAGGTTTTTCTCTCATAATTTGCACAATAGAAAATTCTTATTAAACAGAAACAGGAAATAATGAAAATCACGCTATCGACCCCTTTGTTATATAATAATGACTTTGAGATCATTATATGCATGGGTTTGAAAACAAAATCTCAACAAATGCTACTAAAAATTTTAAGACTTTAATAGACAAAATTAATTTCCTGATTTAATTATCAAAAGGCATGGAGAACAGATGATAATATAAACAGGTAATAATCCTCTGAAAACCCAGCTTGTTTTTTTTTCTTTTATTCTATTCACAAACTATCCTTTATCAAGTGTGTAACAATGGCAATTTGCTATTAACTACAGGGGCTTAAATTGTTCAAGTTCGTTATTCAAATAAAAGAAAGCAAACATAGGAACTGTAGGTTTTTCTTGGCCAAACAAACTGCAACATAATGTACTGTTAATTGCTGCGAGTCCATGTAATTATTGACACACATGTACAGTACTACAATGGTCGGCTAACACAGCAACTCCAGGGGATTCCAAAGCAATTTAAAACCCTGTCAAAGTGTCTTGTATTCCTATACTTAGGCAGGCCTATTTTCACACCCTATTGTTAATGCTCCCTGAAGCTTGCCAATATTAATTAGTTTAGAGGTAGTATGTGATAAAGCATGATCTCTTTAAACAAAAGTGTGGTAATCGTGACAGCTAGTTTTTGTTAATTTGTTCTTTGGTTTCTATATCTAAGCTGTTTTGTACCAGATTTTATTTGCCAATGGGATTTTTTTTTTTTATCAATACTGAACTAAATCAGGAAAAGGGTTAAATCTTTATATCAAATCAAAAGCACAAGAAATAGGCAGAAAACTCATTCAAATAGCTATACACAGGGGAGCCTCGAAGTGTATTTTTATTTTTTTATTGTTTTTGTTAAAAGCACCTGTATTCCACAATATGTACCAATCATCTTAGTTGACCAGGATATATATCAAAGTTCTGAATCATAATCACTCAGATTGTTAAGGTCACGCATTGAACTCCCCAGGGGTCAAATATGGCATAACCATGTACACTATACACGTAATGTACAAATACATCTGCACATCTATATAATCATTACCCACATTGATCCAGGCCTTTCAATTTAAGGTAAAAACACACCTGTATCTTCAGGTGCAATGTAGGACCGATGTCCAGTTCATTGATGTCAAGCACCCAGTGGCAATATATTCACTGCCCGATGATATCTTGGGCCTCGATCTTCCATCTTTGTAAACAATCCGACCCCCAAGGTGTTTGGGTCCTTTATCTTGACAAAAATATTTATTTTGGGTGATAGTCTTCATCTCTCATAAGCTGCCACTTGAGATAACAAAGGCCCCAGATTTATCCTCTGGATTTCCCCCTCAATGATCCCGAAGTCCCCCTGTCGTCAGAAACGACAACAGGTGACAAACGACTAAACTAAATAGGTACAGCCATGGAGGGACAAGAGACCAAAATAAACCATCGAGATTTTGTTACAAGCTCTCTAAACCACCATACTTCTAAAGCTTCAATTCTCATGAAATAATGAAATTTTCTGTCAATTTATGCGATACTATTGCTCTTAGAAAATTTGTTAGCATAATTAAGGAAAATAAATTCATAGCAAACAAATACTAATACACTGAATAGTGTATGATAAATTCCAGTCTGCTTTCTTTATTCACAATGGATGCTATACGTATTAAAGAAGTCGTGATTAATGAATTAGGAACTATTTATTCATATAATTTCCTGACAGCTATCACGCTGTTAAAAGTGAGAGATGTCCCCGATTTTTGTTTGCTGTACACTCATGAAATTTAATTGGTGCGTTTAAATATTTTCCATATTTTTCAAAAGATGAAATACATGTACACAAATTTTTTTTCTAAGCTTATTTATCATATTTATGATAAACTATGACCCTAAATATGCATACATATCCCATTCCAAAACAAAAACTCTGGGTGTAACCCATAGTACTATTGTCAGTATTCATTCAAATGTTTTCGCCCATATCACTACTCATATGTAAATTTTCACCCTTGGTAAAAAAAAAATAACCTTCCTAAACAAATCCTTATCTGATTGAAGTAAATATACACTGACGTAAATTTTCAGGTGAAACGGAACAAAACCCCCACAGGTAGGTAAAAAGAAGGCTTTAAATTGACAAACTGGATGACGAATCGCAGAGCGAACAAAGGAAGCTACTTAAAAAACCTGTCCAAATGATCCGAGAACGAGGATCTCGCGGAGGGTAAATAACGTAATCGCTGTGACCCAAAACCGAGATCTCCTTTTCAATTGGAAAGATATAAATCCTTCTTAAAGATTGGATGTCACCGAGTTTTATAATGAACACCTTCGAAAGCCAGGATTTAAAGTCTGGGCAGTCAACCAGTGTATTTGTAAACATCTGAACCTGACCGATAACCAAAGGTCAACGCTAGCAATACAAAGACCCCTTTATTACAAAACATAAACTTCAGACAGGGTGAATGAACAAAAGGCTTCTTAAATCTCCAAATAAACAATTTAAGATATTTTTGATAAATATACAATGGACTTCTATGAATTTTTTCTTCTCTCATTCGTAAACATTGTCTATACATGTAGTCTATTTTTCTACGGACTCTCCTTCTTTCTTTTATCAGCAAAATGGCCTACTTATTTGTTAAAACTAATAATGACTGAACAAATTTTCATTAACGTCTCTAAGTACCACAGAAATGAATAAGAATCCTTCAATATTCACCATTTATTGACCAATTTTCTCTTAATTTTGCATACTGATCTAGGGGCCTTCAAAGCATTTCTCAGAACATACAGGTCCTATCCCAATATATCACATGACCTATAGCAATCCTATCTGTAACAAGCAACTACATTAACAGCTGTTGGTTTGGACAGCATTTCTTGTCATGCACAGCTAATACACACTGCTTTAGATACACATCAGACAACTCCAGACTCATTAAGATCATTTGCACCCTGTTTCCAGCATATTACACTACAGCATGTCTCTCACAAACATTATACCTTTAATTATGTAGCAAGTTATAATGATCAGCAAAGAACATAGGCACACAATGATTATTATGACATAATACTGCAAAAGGCTTGCTAGTTTTAAATCTCTTGCGCATGTTGTAAAATGTGATGCTTACATGCATCTCTCTTTCCATCTGTGTGTGTCTGTGTCTCTCTGTCTGTGTCTCTCTCTCTCTCTCTCTCTGCACTTAAATCTTACACCCCCCTTCCCTTTCTCCTGTTCCCCAATCAGTTGTCAATCTCTTTCTCTTCCCTAAGTCTTTATACCATGCACTTTCCTAATCAAATTTTTATTCCAGATTTTACACTTCTAACTTTTTATCTATCTTTTGTTTTTTCTTCCCATCATCCATAGATCTACCCCCCCCCCCCCCCCCCCACCCCTTTTTCCAAATCCCAATATGTGCTGATCTTATTATACTCTCAGCTTATTAACTGCAGACATCTATTGACATTTGTTATGTAACATTAAATCCAGCAGATGCTCCCACAGAGAAAGAAAGAGACCACAATACGGCCTCAGTGCAATATCTTTCCTGTGTTTACATACTGGATAGGGAACAATACATCAAACCCCAAACAAGTTTTCAAAACACTTGAAACTGGATAATGGCATCTAAGCAGGTAGCACAAATAAGATGACGTCTTTATACCAGGAAACACATCACCTCATTTTCAAAGCACCTCAGTATTTTGGGGTACAATATGGGGTTTACTTAAGGGTTTTGAGGGGTGCAGGGGTACCATGTGGGGAGAGGGTGCTGAAGTTCAAATTAAATTTCATTTATTTTCAAGCAGGCTTCACTGCCCTAATTACATGTATCTTATGAACTTCATGCACAACTTATTTTCTTGCTTTATGGGATGTGCATGTTGTTTGGTGCATTTTCTTCACAATTCTCACCTTTAATCTCTGGTGCATGCAGAATTTGCAGACTCCAGTTTTCATGGTGGAAGAGTCGTTATTCAGTGCAGAGAGAGGGATAAAACCTTTCTTTGGCTGAAACGAAACACATTGCACATTAGGTAATGGTTCAGCTGAAATGCTGGCTTTTCCCCACAGTACATGTATTGTTAGTGTCAGATTTAGCAGTGTTTCTAATCAGGTTTCTAATTACAGGTGACAACTTACACCTGAGAGAGAACACGACCATGGCTCAGGTATTCCGTGTTTCTCCAGTTACAGCCAATACAGCTCTCGCACAACAGATGTGAAATGTACATGGGTGTCTTAACACAAAACAAAAAGTGTTCAGATAGCGTGTGTATTGAAATTAATAATGCTCATATAACAGATACTGGATGTGGTCTTGTATGATTTAGTTGTGGTACTGTGACGATAGAATCACAGTGGTTACAGGTTCAATTACATTTACCGCCACAAGTCTTTCTCTCTCCTATATACAGATTCCACATTAGTGGTCAGAATTGTGCTGGTTTTTATTTTACACCATACGGAAGTAACTTCATCTTGTATTTCTGCTCTAATGGCTAGACGATTACCCAAGTAAACTACTTTAAAAACCATACTGTTACTCACTCACCTTAATTTCAACACTGATGGTGGGAAAAGCGTCGGGGGATGAGGATGATATACAGGTGTTTGTAGATATATCCGTGACGTAGCAGAAGTCGGGTAGCACCAAAGCTGAACAAGTTGCAGGGTCGACAGTACGGAAATCATCCTCCTGTACTCGTTTATGTGCTGCAAAACATTGAATAAAAATCACTAATCAAACAGATATTAAAACATATAAAAGAAGACCACTGAATTCGTAAATTTTTCTAAATTAGTTAATTCTCAATATTTTGAGCAATTAAAACATTCATTTACAAAGAGTTTAAGAATCAACAGTCAGTACATATGTAACTGTTATTTTAGTACAGTTTATGTAACTACTATTATAATTGTTTACAAAGAAAAAGAGTAACAACATAAACATGTAGATATCTGTTAACCATATACAATATATCCTCATCCAAACTGGTACAAAAATTTCTTTTTTCATTTTATGAGGAGATTATGATTCTTTATCACCTGATACAATTACAATCCTATTTCCAAAGCAACAAGCTAGGTATATTTATAAACCCCATGTTCAAGTGTAACATTATTCTAATACCATCACTTATTACCGTTTTCAGTAAGGAATATAAATATTAAGTAGATTTATTTTTAGATGTTTTATTGTTGCTCACAAGCTTCCCGTCTACATTTGGCATGCAGGTACACATTGTGTCACACGACAAACCTCGTTCACGCTTCAACATGTTCGAGAACGCTAAGGCTAGAAAAATACAGTTAATAAAAGAAGAGAAGATATGTCTCGCTGTCAAGTTTAATGTTTAATATTAATTATAGAAGTCATTTTCCAAAATTAACCAAAAATAAGGAGTGGAATGTCTTCTTCTTGACTCTAGGGTTTTTTTTAATTATCATGATTATGACAGATAATTTATGATATGTGCTACAGTGTACACTGTATTAAAATTTACCTTGAGAGAACTTGGAGAATGGTGCATAAATGTTTGTGAATTTTAAAAATTCTTTATTAATTTCACAACAGTCCATTTGGGCTGAATGACCCTTATAAATGACTGTCTGACATACAAGTATATAATCCTCCAATCAATAGGACCAAAAGACGGTTTTATTAGAAAGACAGAAGTCTTTGACAAACTTCCCTCTCCTCTTTCACCCTTTCCAAATTTGCCAAAATAGAATCCCAATGTTTTATCCTGCCTACTCATATCCAATACATGTTGCCCCATTACACATGCAATACCTGTTCGTATGTGTTTGATCTCTTCCTCAATTCTCTCGGTGAAACCTTGAGGTATTTCTCGGATTTTCTGAAATGAGAGAACTTGTATTATAATAAACTGTCTTCATTATGACTCACTGCATGGGTAGATTATATGTCTAATGACAAAGGGCACTTAAGAATAATGAGTTCTATCCGAGGGACACTCGATATCATCCTGGTTTGCTTTCACAATACGCAATTATTGCTTAAATCGGTAAACTCTGTCATTTTGGGTCATTTTCCATATCTCAATATTTTTCCTTCATATTTAATACATGTACATCTTAGGCCATCAAAAATTAATCCTTTGGTTCTCAGGCCCGCGCACATGTGATTAAACATTGCGCATTGCCCATTTTTATCATTAAATGAATAAAATAAAATTTTGCTGGTGCGCTTGCTTATTCCGGAAAAAAAATTCCGGATCTAGGACCGCATTTTAGATAATCAAGTCAGTAAAACGCTTGACTTTATAAAGAATATAATTGCAAACATCGCGATGATTCAGATTTAATTATAACAATTGCAAATGGCCGCCGAATCTAGTTACGAGATGCTGTGATTAAGTTATGATCGCGACAGCAATGATTTCAGTTTTGGTATATGAAGAAGAACGTCATTTAACCTCAATGCATATAGGAGGAGAGTTCCTGCAGCTTGTACTATACTAAATATTCCATTATGCTTAAACACATGGCTTTCTCAAGCCTCATAATTGTGGTGTTTCTTGAAGAACATGATGACTTACTTAATATTTCATTTAGTTTGAGCTAATAAATCCGATACATTCATTGCAAGGTAACTATTTATTTCCTTTAAAACATCGCTTTTTTCTGGATTTGAATAAGAATTGCACATTCATAAAACAAAAAGAAAAATACCGCATCCTTTAAAAGAAAAAATTATCACCGCCCGACCGCATCTGCTTTTGAAAATGTTGGCCTGAGAACCAAGAGATTGATTTTTTAAGGCCTTAATACTGGTATTTAAGATTTTAAAATATAACAAATCTGAGGGGGGAAAAATTCCCATTTGGCTCTTTCCCATTTGGCTCTTTTAAATTATTGTAAATGAAAATAATGGTGGTTGACTGGATTTGACACGTGATGGGTTTTACCATCAGGATGTGCATAGATTATCATGAGTACTGGTATTAGATGATATGAAACAGTCAAACCCATGAAAAAACTTCAAAATACATATTGAACCAGGACTTCCAACTCAATTTGAAATATCCATGGCATTCGACATATTGATATTTGAGATTCTGAAGTTTGACTGTACATGATTGACATTCAAATATGTAAAACTTTTAAACTATTTCATGTCTAGACTCCAACCAAATAAATATAGGTCCAGCTCTGGTAATTCAACTTAGTGACGTGTAGAGATGTATTTACAAGTAAATGCCACAGACATGTAAAAAATTGTTTTCAATTTCAACTCCATTAACACTTAATACCGGTACATCTAAGCGAACTATTAGTCACATTAGTCATTACACTACCCGTAATAATTACATGTAATATGGAGGAAAAAAATGTCATTTAATTATTGCCTTTTTACAAAAGGCAGACAACATATCTAAGGCAAAATGTAAAAATCATCATCTATAAAATATAACGACATTTGAAACAAACAACAAATAGTCTAAATGGCATTTAAATATTTAATATGTAAAGATTATTATTAGCTTGCGCAGATTGAAATTCAAAGAAAAATGAAATTTTATTAAAAGAAGTCTCGCATGTCTTTTATATGAAAGTGGATCAGATATAGTTCAGCATTCTCAGGTGTGAACTGTTGGGGAAAAAACATGTTATGAAAAATCCAGTTTAAGTTGAGTGAATGAGGAAACGATAACAATCCTGTCTGAGCTAGGGTGTCACACAATTCCACATGGGAATAAATAAAACATGAGATAGACAGCTACTAATATTTGTGTTTCACCAACAAAACATAAATGTGAAGAATTTTGCTCTTGTTTTACAGGGAGATAATTTTGCTCATTATGAAAGTAATTATACGTCTAAAACGGTCATCCAAATCCAGGACATTTATGTCGCGCTTTATGTTAGAGAGATACGTAAATACTGCAGAAATAATTCCAAGCTAGAAGCAGTGTTTCACTTTATGGATTCGCAAAACTGATAATGAAATAGTTACATTGTGATTCTCATTTCCTACAATCTTGTTTAACCTTTAGATCGTTCAATTTTTGGCACCCTTGTTTTCAGATGCCTTTTTTTTTTCTCACAGAACAGGAAGCATATATTGACAGATATTAGAAGAAAGCCACTGATAATTCTGATGTTTTAAATTCATTAGGGGTATCAATTCCCTTGTCTTCATCTTAAATATTAAGAACAGAGTAAAGGGTTAGGTTAAATACAACTTCAAGTAATGAAAAAAAAAATTCTCTCTCTCTCATATGCATAACGCATCAGGAAATAACTGAAATAAACTCAAAGGAACATTGTTTTGTATCTCAAAGTAAAAAATGTATATACCTATTGATCCCTTTTCTCCATTAACAAAATCAGAAAACAGGAAAATTAGCCTAGATTTAACAGTGCTTGGAGCCAGGGGATGTAATTATTCCCCGCTGATCAAAGATTCATAGTGGCAATAAAGAACAATGCAATTAAATTGCAATATTTATCATCCTGCCAGACCAATATCATGCTGGAAGAACATTTTTCCTGTTGATTTTACAAATTATGACTAATTCAGAATTGCAACTGAACTTTGATTGAACCCCCAGACAGGCAGACACAAAACACAAACCATACAGAGATGGAAGAGAAAAAACGGTTCCTAACCATGAGATAAAGCATTCCCAAGAGTTTTAAAGCTAAAAGCAATAAAATATACTTATTTACCACATTCTTAGTTTCATTTTCATGCCCCCTCCAAAAATTCTTAGTTTCATTTTCATGCCCCCTCCAAAAAAAAAGACTGCCCTCTGACGGTTAGGTTGAGTGCTACACCAGCTGTCAGAGAAACTGCCCAGATCCTGTTTATTTCAGATGCTGGTGTTGAGAATCAATATCTACACTCATAAAATTGATAAAACTTGATGAAATTGAGTATCAATACTGAGTCTACTGGCATGAAAATCAATTTCAAATCTACCTTTTCTATCTTAACAGTTTCTAAAAAGTGATGCATTTTTCCAGAATGTGTAACTTGAAATATTTCTGGATGGTGTACAAATGTTTTTCTGCAAGGCAAGGAGAGGAGATAGTTTTCTAAAAATGCCTAGTACATGCATACCAAGTAATGACCATTAATGACATATCACTATCACCAGTCTAAAAGGATTCTGACCTCTGAAATTATAATAGTGTGATGGACCATGTATGCAATGTATATGCAATTAATTTAATAGCAATTGATTCTGGTAACATTAGTTGATTTCTCTATTAATTAGATTGTTCTCATCTGATCATCATCATTCTCTCTCTCTCTCTCTCTCTCTCTCTCTCTCTCTCTCTCTCTCTCTGTCTCTCTCTCTGAAAGCCAGTATTTTTTAAAGGAAAGTACCCATGAATTGAACAAACTGACTGACAAACAGACAGACTGGTCTGATTGTAACTTACTGGAATCACAACAAAGGCATCCGTCAGAAGGGGAACCATAATGTTCTTGATGTACTCAACATTATCCTCTAGAGACTGGTGAATCCATTTTGATCTCTCCTGAAAACAAAAGAAAGTCAATCAATATAAACTCTGATATTCTTTATTTAACATCTTTGTTCCAAAACAATTATTGATTTCTAATTCTCTTTTAATGATTAATATATATGTATACTTAGATGTTATGCTGCATTATCAATTGATTTTTTTTTAGAATAATATGAACAGCATTAATATTGGACATCTCAATCAATCATTCTGAAAAATGCATGGTTTAAATGAACAAATAAATGAGTGCAGTGTGCATATTTAAAAGGAATGACATGTTGTTAGGATAATCATGATAATCAAATATTCTTAAAAAAAAACAAGAATCAATAAATTGTACAGTACATAAATGTCTATACCTGAGCACGATGACCTCTGTTACAGCCCTGTTTGCCGGAGTACTTGCCAGCTTTCATAAGACGATACACTTGTTTCTCCTGGGAAAAAAAAGTGTATTGGGTGTAATTTATAGATAATGGAAAAATCATGAGTTAAAAAGACAAACAAATGAAGCAATGCTAATCATGTATGTTTTTGAATAATCTAATAGATAAGATTTAATAAAGACAAAAATAATTACATATCTAATGTAAACTTTAGTCTATTAGAAAACTAAGTAGAATACTGTTCAGTTTGAATTTTCTCTGTTATCAACTGTCATACAGTCTCCTTAAAAATGAAAGACAGAAAAGTTGGGCTATACACAATTAATACGTGCTACACTGCTAGAAAATTTAAAAGTAGAAGACAACCGCAGTTTAAATTAGTGTAAAGCAGTTTAATTTGAAAATTCATCATAAAGATACAATGTTATTTTCTTGAAATCAATCTCCCCTTTATCTGTTTCAGGTTGCTCTTCTATAACTTAGCATATTGTACATATGGAAATTGATCCGATTCATCGATAACATCTCTGGCAACGTTCTGCACTCTCACATGTGGAAAACATCACTGTATCGCAGCATAACAATAAATGTCACGCGGCTCGAAAGCAAATTATTCAAGGTGGTATGATGTTATTCAAGGCAAAATTCATTCCCTTTAACTAAATATAAACTATCAAAATACTTTTTAGACCTGAAGTGTATTATTCATTCATTAAAAATAATATAATTACCTTTTCTGTGGCTAAAACAAGGTTACAAATTCCTTCACCTCGATAATACACATTTTCACCATCCGCCATTGCGCATTGATTATGTACACCTAAGTCGCCTCCTATAAAGAAGAGTTCTATATAACAGCAAAATTTTGCATTGTGTTTTTTTTTCCGGGAATATTCTGGCTGCATACCACGTAAAAACATGTTAGGTCACATAGCAAATTACATTGAATGTTTTAGATATTTAACATTTTAAAAGGCGTAAAAATAGCAAGAAAATCCCTACCCGTCATGCTTTTTTCAAAAGAAAAACCGTGTTTAGCTACCCTTTTCGACCCCATTTTCCGCGAATTCTGGCTCTGGTAATACCACGAAAAAGCATGTTGGATCATATAATAGCACATTACATTGAATGTTTTAAATACATATAATTTTAAAAGGAATTGACTACAAAAACAGTCCTTTTTTCCCCAAATACTAGCTAGCACTTTCCCTGGGTCCTCATAATCGGTTCAGGAAAGGGGAGGGGGGGGGGTTGAAAAAAGGTATATAGCCCTTATATCTTTTAGAATTCTTATATATCATAAGTGGCGTAAGTCAGAACACAAAAATTTATTTTTAAGTTAATAAAAATTTGTGGGAAGACAATACATTTACCTTTCCGAGATTTTTTTTTTTTTTTTAGATTTTAAATATGTTGAATAATATTTTATCTCAAGTGTTCCTATTATATCATATATGAGATGATATATATTAAATTAAAAAAAAAAAATATGCTTCAAGTACATGTTCATCAGGTTCGAAAATCATGGAATTCTCCTCAGGAGACTCCTTTTTATGGCAATAAAAAAATGAATTAAGTATAGTTGATCTGTTAAAAGGGGGAGCTAGGGGTAACAAAGGTGGCCTTCTTCTCACTAATTTAAATCTAATTTAATGTGGTCCGGGGTTTTTAACGCTCGGGGATTCAATGTCATTAGCATTACTGTAAATTTAATAAATTTAAATAACTTTGCTTTTAGAAGGGGGGGGGGTGCAAATTCCCTTGATGTTGATTTGCGCATGTACATGTAGGCTAATGGAAGAAAAGGTTAAGAAAGTTTTAGTTTATTTCTAAATTTCCATCATTTAGACAGATCGAACGATGGTTTGGCTCGATAATACATCCCCCATCCAACCTCCTGATTAAATTTACCCCAATTTTCTTGTTTCCCCAAAGTTTTACATGTACGTACTGTATACCTAGACTTATCGGAAAATCTTACCATTGTTTGATACAAACTTACACTAACTGATCGATCCAGAAATCATTTCAAAAAAAAAAAAATTAACAAAATAAAATGAAATTTAAAAAAAAGGAAAATAAATATATGAAAGTAGAACGTATATTTTACATTCAATTCAAAATGATGATCGTAGAGATGTGATAGGTAGCTATAGATATAGACTAGTTTTCGACGTAACATGTATGGGTATATAAACGTCGGGACCCCGCGTACGTTGGCGGTTGGCAAACGAAAAATATATTTGTGATCATACGCGGATTCAGAAAACTTTGCTTGGTGGCCATTGGTGGGGGGGGGGGGGGGGGGG
>WFKH01003881.1:38888264-38898475 GCA_016163765.1 Magallana hongkongensis | reverse complement strand
AACTCTACGTTGATCCATTTTTTTTATAGGTAAATTTAAAAAAAATGTTTGCTGGGAGAAAAAGTGGCCCCCCCCCCCCCCCCCGATGCTACGTGCTTGAATTTTTACATATTATAGTGCACTTTGTTTTAAGAATAATGTATAAATTATACTGATAAAAGTGTGAATATTACAAAAAAGTTTGGAAAATATAAAATAGAAAGTGTGTACTTATATACGCTTCATTACTAAAATATATTATTAATATGGAAAACCAAATAACTTCAACACAAGGTGTGTGAACTCTGCTGAAAAAAGTACGAGTATTACAAAACAAAGTGTGGAAAATATGGAAGTGCCAAAGTTGCACTTATACGGGTCCCTATATAAGAAACATTTTAATTCATTAAAAAAAGTCGAATGATTTCAAGGCACTGTCCATAGTTTGTGGATTCTACTGATGAAAGTGTGAATATTACAAAACAAAGGAAGGGTAAATTAAAAAAACAAGAGGCCCAGGGGCCACATCGCTCACCTGAGCAACAATAGCCATAACTGTGATTAAATGACCATAGTAGTATCAAATTCAAAATTTCTTGACAATTAAATACAGTAGATCTTACACAAAAAGTAAAAAAAAAAAAATCTGCCGATTTTTATTCACAAATTACCAAGCTCCTTTTGTTGTTTTAGATTTTTCTCTATTCCTATTTAACCCCCCCCCCCCTTTTTTTTTTTGTGGTTCCACTTTTCTCCAGGGAATCGTGATCAAACTTCAATCTGCACAATCTATGCTTTAACACAAGTTTCAGCTTTTTTTGACTGAATGCTTTTCCAAAAGATTTTTAAAGATTTTTCTCTACATCTTCCCATGTAAAAATTTAACACCCCCCATTGTGGCCCCAC
The DNA here is from genome assembly GCA_016163765.1 of Magallana hongkongensis. NCBI lineage: Eukaryota > Metazoa > Mollusca > Bivalvia > Ostreida > Ostreidae > Magallana > Magallana hongkongensis. Next base: position 38,897,590 of record WFKH01003881.1, on the reverse strand, counting down.
CATACCCTGGGATCATGATTTGAACAAACTTGAATCTACACTACCTGAGGATGCTTCCACAAAATTTGACTTTTTCTGGTCTAATGGTTTTTGAGAAGAAAATATGTAAAGATTTTCTCTATATATTCCTATGTAAAACTTGATTGTGGCCCCACACTACCCCTGGGGACCATATGCATGAATTGAACAATCTTGAATTTACACTACCTGAGGATGCTACTACACAAATTTGAGCATTTCTTGCCTAATAGTTTTTGAGAAGAAGATTTTTAAAGATTTTCTCTATATATTCCTATGTTAAACTTGATTCCCTCGTTGTGGCCCCACCCTACCCCCGGGGACCATGATTTGAACAAACTTCAATCTACACTACCTGAGGATGCTTCCACACAAATTTGAGCTTTTCTGGCCAAATTTTTTTTAAGAAAATGGTTTTTGGAAAATTACCAAAAAATGTCAATAATTCTAAATTATCTCCCCTTTACAGAGGGTGTGGCCCTTCATTTGAACAAACTTGAATCCCCTTCACCCAGTGATGCTTTGTGCCAAGTTAGGTTGAAATCAGCCAAGTGGTTCCGGAGAAGAAGATGAAAATGTGAAAAGTTTACAACGCCAACAACGATAACGATAGACAACGGACAAATTTTGATCAGGAAAGCTCAGGTGAACTTAAAAGCGTCAAAGTTGCAATTGTATACTAACACTAAACATTTCATAGGAAAAAATCGAATGATTTCAATGCAGCATTAATTTCTATGCGCATCTTTTATAAGGTTAATGATTGATGTGTTGATATTATGAAAGGAATCCTCTTGCGTCAGAAGGCCGTTTTTACGTTTACTAGCTGTAAGTTCAACTTACAATTACATGTACATGTAATTTATACAAAATTAATCTTCTAAAGCACGAGTCCTTCTTTTGAAGCCAAAATAAATAAAATGTTGTGTTTCCACAAATCCTGTGGGGTTTTTTATGGCCATATATGTAGTTCTACTTCTATAAATTCCCATCTTTGGTTACTTTTGCGCTGAAGGAAACGCCAAAGTCATATTTGCAGCCAGCGCTATGACCTCAGATAAGGCGCAAATTGTCCCATAGACTCTGCTGTAATCGACATTTGACGCCTTTTTAGGAACCATTTATAAATCAAAAAATAAATCAGGCAGTTATACATTATGCAGTGATGATCAACCAACTCATTATCAGGATGAAATAATCATTTCTTTGACATTATTCTTAGTGTTTGCTTTAAATTCAAAATTCAAAATGCATATCTATTGACAAAGATACTCAGTATTCTAGATTTGAAAATGTCTCTTATGAATGAACCAAACTTTCCAAGATATTATTTTCGACCATTAGGTAATATGTTGACAACTTTCTATACATGTAACTTCAGAAGGCAACCGGAACATGTATCATTAGTTAATAATAAACGTAGAACCAAATAACATGACTGTGGGCTTTCGTAGCGTTCCGGGATGAAATGTACATTACCGGAGCCAAAATCATGCGATTCATAAAACATTGTATATAAAAACCCAGAGAATTCCAAATCAAAACATTTCGGATTAATATACATACACACCAAAGCAATCCTACACAAATGGTTGAACAATGGATGCTTCTTTAAGATGTGTAAAACTATCCAACGGGTTACATATGCCATCCGTAGGGCTAGGAACATGGCAGGTAAGTATATTCACGCTACTTCTGATTAAATAAACTTTAATTGAGTGGTATTTTTGGTCTGCTAATATTTAGTTACATTCTTCAGTGTCTTTGTCTGTGATAACTCTACGAATCAAATTTGTAACATACTATAGTCCAATACATGCAGTTCATCGATGTCGCGAATGTGTGGCAAGCGGGGTTGATCGAATACATGTACTTATACGAAATGAAAATAACGTCAGAATATCAATAGATCTAATTTAATATTTAATTGAACAATAGCTAAAAATTAGAAAAAATATAAGCAATAAGGAATCATTCTTTGAATATATTATGAGGTGATCGGATACGGTCGGACGTGATCAAATCTATTACAAAGCCCTCCGGGTTTTGTTTTTGTTTTTTGTTTTTTTGGTTTTTTTTGATTTGATCACACTGACCGTATTTGATCGTCTCATAATACTAAAAGAATGACTCCTTATTCTTTAAATATTACATTATACGCGGGGTCTCCAACGTGAAGCTAATTTGCCTTTGATAAATAAACATGCCATGTTCTATTCTTTTAGCTGATAAAAAATAAATTCAAGATACATGTATTTTAAACATAAAAAGAGGCTGAACAGTCACTGAAAGCGAATAAATGCTGGTGGATCAATACAGGCCACGTATGTTTACAACTGGTAAATACCGATTTACTGATTTTAAAATCCTACAGCATTGTCTTTATAGCGGTCATTAACCCTGTGAACCTTCTTCACGCATGATTGTATTGCAAACTATGAGAGCATTATATAAACGTTTTTTCAGATCCCACTGGCCTTCAAAATGCACTTAAAGACATAATAAAACTAAATTAATAAAATAATTTTTAAAAAAAATCATCATTCTAAAAAGGCAATTTATAATCAAGACTTTGTTGTTAATAGATGATAAAGTAATGTGAATATAATCATTGTTTAACAGGGCAACAATTTAAGGAGTCGTAGCATTTTTGTTTAAATAAGTATCTATAAATTTTTTGCTGATTAAAAAAAAAAAGTTTATTGAGAATATAATTAAAGCCTTTGCTATAGCAATACTGGATATTAGTCATATTTTAACAAGAAATTGGAAAAAAATAAGAACATTAAAGACTGATATGTTAATTTCATTATACATGTACTAGAAGAATAGAAAATGGAAATACTGAATATGTTTGCATGTTGATTGAAACGTAGTTGGTAAATTGATTAAACGTTGACGGTTCAGATCCAATTAATTTTTTATGTTAGAAGTAATTTCTAATACTTTTAATTTTTTAAATTACTCTGATCTGAACAATTTTGCTTAAATCGGGGTCCGTTTTTATGGAATACTATTTCAGAAAAGTTAATATAACGAACCATCTCTAGAAAACTTTCATTGACGATGTTTATCAAAATGTATAAATACATGTATGTAAATATCACTTTATCGACGGCGAGTAAAAGCAGCTTTCTGTATGAGACTACTATTGACAGAGCCCGAAGGACGAGGTGAAAGTTGCGGTCCGTGCGGCCCTGGACGCTGGATACCGACACATAGACACCGCATTCAGTTACTTGAACGAAGACGCCATCGGGGATGTTCTACAGGAATACATGAAGAGTGGAAAAGTGAAAAGAGAAGAATTGTTTACCGTTACCAAAGTAATTCACGAGGAGCTCTGCGTTGATTTAATGACAAAATGTGTCTAATGAAAAATTTAAAAGTGAAAAACGAAGTCTATTTAAAGATGTAACTCTTTTCAAAATGTAGAGGGAACAATAAGTACTTGTATATGACATATTAATAATCTGGATTGATGCCTAAAACAGTTTGCATTCTTTCTATCTATTAAGTTAGCAATGATTCATATGGAACCAAAGCTGGTCAAGAGGTCCATTGAGATGAGTCTGAAGAAACTGCAGCTGGACTACGTGGACCTCTACCTAATCCACTTTCCTGTGCAATTCGCTGTAAATAAATCTCACTAAGATGATTGTCATATATCTGATTCTACTATTTATGCATGATTAAGCAATTCCACAAGACAAAACAGATTAGACCTTTTTGGGATATTGTTTTAATGGTAATTTGATTTCGAAAATTTTGTAGCTATGACCTTTAAAAAAGGCCCCACGAAATTAAATGATTCTACAGTTGTTCGTAGAGAATATTAATACCTTTTTCGTACCATACCCTGTATTAGCAGTCAACCTTGCTTCACTCAACACGTACGCTTTTTGTCCTCTTGCTGATATTGTAATATGGAAAAGAGTTTTCATTCATTATTACGCGGTACATTTATTGCATACATGGACCTTACATACACCTTAACTATAACTATGATTATTCTGAAATTGTAATCTTAATACATACACAGTTCCACTTTGATCACAAATATAATTTTATTGCACATACTAAAAGTATCTGTGGCAAAGTCGTTTGCTACACTACGACCTACCTATTGCACTTTAGAACTCCCGTCCGCAAGTGTTGTGATACGAATCTGTATCAGCACTGCAGGATCCGTATTAGCCTGGATGACTGTTGTACAAGGATTGCGAAGTAAGCTGTATCCCAAAAGTCTAACTCTATATTTTATCAATAAGTTAGTAAAAAAGTATTTCATGTGATTTAATTTTCAGCTCAAATACCTTTTATTTTTAATTATTTATTGGAACTGAATCTGCATTTCTTATTTTTTACGTAGTGATACACCTACAATTTAGCTCACGTGTTTTTTCGTTCGTTTTTGCGTCCACCTATAATACACAAGGAGCTCGATGCTGACGCTCTGGTGGTCATGTTGATGTAAAGCTTTTCTGAAAAATTTGTGAGAACCCTTTCTTTGATAATAAATTATCGAATCATAATCAAAATCAAAATTAAAACACTCAAGTTCGATAAATGCATTAACAAACCACATGTAATGGCAATGCATGGACTTAGCAAATGATAAAAATAATGTTTGCGCTTCAACAGTGAAGCAAGTGAGAGACATAGATATCCAAGTTTTAACCGCGGAAGGAATTAAATTTTTAAGATCCGTCCTTAGATATATGTGAGCGTTAGTCCAAAAACAAGTTTTAGAACGATGTCCGTTTTTTTTGCATTTATCTTTCTTATGTTGTTTAATGTAGATGCTTATAAATTTGATATACAATGCTTAGCAAGAATTATTGTATATTTTTTTAAAAGACAAGATCTGTTTAAAAGTTTATTGGTCATAAGATTGAAAAAAAAAAATAATCTTAATTAGATTTATCATCTCAGTCACCTAGCGGATCTTAAACCGTTTATTGTTGTCTGATGTTGTGTCCGACTTTAAAACATTTCTCAGTTCTCTGAAACTGCTAAGCCAACCTAGACTTTTGTAGTGCATCATCCATAACTAAAAAGAAGAAAATAGTACATTTTACATCACGGCCCCCAATACACTTTTGTTAATACGTAGAAATTGATGCAATCTTGAAAATAAACAGAATGTTCTACTTTCTAAAAAAAAAAATGAATCAAATTGATAAGCATACAAATTTTTCAAAATAACTTGAAATAACTTAAAAATTTCTTTATTAAAGTTGACTAAAATCCATCCTCAGTTCATCATCATCTGTAACCACAAAGACTATGCACATTTAAATGATCAATCTTTTTATTAAATGGATTCCTCTGTATTTCTTTTTATTTTTTCAGTATGAAGGCGATGATGAGAAAGTATTTCCTGTGACTGAGGCAGGTGGATGGAAGGCAGCAGAGAAGACAGATCTGATAGGATCATGGAAAGTATGTGCAGGTAGTGTTTTTTCAGTATTTTATCTCCTAGGTGTAGAACTGTAACCAAAGCATCTACATACGCATATCTCAGAAATCCTTAATCAAAACTGCCCCCCCCCCTTACGATATTAAGAATACATGTACACCCATCCTCCAATAAAAAAGGCACATGTTCGTTTTGAATGAATGATGTTTATAAAAAGTTGCAAAAAATTATTTGCTAACTTTTCATGACAATTTATTACAAGGAAGTGATATTTGAAAATGGTTATAACATGTATATTGATCGATAAAATATGCTGACTAAGCTAGGCATTATACCATCGGTTTTTTTTTTAAATTTTGTTATTTGCTTATTGTAGGCTATGGAAGAACTTGTCGACTTAGGGTTGACCAAATCTCTCGGTGTGTCCAACTTCAATATTTCACAGATTGAAAGAATTTGCAAGATCGCTAAACACAAACCAGTCATCAACCAGGTAATATTGAATAATCATCTTAACTTTAATGAACAAAGAAAATATTTCTATCGAGGAAATTTGACAAGACATGAAAATAATATATACAGTGGCCTTATATTAAACTTGCTTTAAAAAACATTATACATGCTAAACGTACACCGCTTACAATCAATGTTGTCACTTTGGTTAGGTACAGGGAAATATTCGCCCCCATTTTATTTCGCTCCTTTCGCTCTCGTTGTCAGATGGCGAATTTAAGTCGGGACGAATTACAGTGTTTCATATTGTCTCTCTTTAAACACAACTTTGTCTGGGCGATTTCAAGATGGGGCGAAAACGTGTGCAAGTGATGAAGGGCGAAAATAACACGGGGCGAATATAACCCTGTATACAATATCTAAAAATGAACATGTTCTAAAAATTATTATTTCATGACTAATAATTTTTTTGTGGATTGATTGACTTTATTAAATCAAGAGCATTTGTTTCAACAGATGATCTGTATTCATGGGGATGTAAAATGTTGTCGACAAGATTCACAAATTTGACCTCTCTGAAATATGCTGATTATACAGTACGTGGAAGTAGATAGCATTTCAAGGAAACTTTTCTTGCAGGTGGAATGTCACATCTATCTTCCACAAAATGAACTCTTTAATGCTTGTAAAAAGCTTGGTTTGGCAGTTACAGCTTATGCACCATTTGGCTCGCCAGGAAGAGTTGAACAATTGTATGTATTATATAAGTATTTTTTTTTTATTTTCATGCAAAATTTATGTGATAAAGACTATGTATTTTATTACAAAAATACTTTCAAACATAATTAAAAAACCCTGTTATTTTATCTGCTCAAAAATACGTATGAATCAGTACAAATATATGTTAAATTGTTTTTCTGTTGATGTTTTATAAAAAAAATTATTCTTAAAATAGTATATTTTTGATAAATATAAAGGAAAGAAAAAGATGCACCCGTTGTCCTAAAGGATCCTGTTATTACCAAAATTGCCAACAGATATAGAAAATCTCCTGCACATGTTCGTAAAAAAAACACCACACGTTTATTGTAATAAAGTTATTATTATACTTTCAAAATTAACAATGACAAACTATACTTTCAAAATAAACACTGAAAAATAGCGTTTGTTTGAATAGACATTTTCAATATGGAGAAAAAAGACACATTTTGGTAAGACTAATATTTCTATGATGTGTACCATACAAACAACTGTAATCCGACGTAAGTTTCTATCTACTCTCATGCTTACATGATATGTGTTCTTTTAGATACTGCTTCGTAATCTTCTTCAAAGAGGCATAATTGTGATTCCAAAAAGTGTGACCCCTCACAGAATTCGCAGTAACATTCAGGTATATTAATATCGTCTCAAAAATGTAAACAAGATGTTGTTCAAAAGTAAGATAGTAATTTCTTTTCATTCCTGCAAAACGAATGTCAACCAGCTAGTTGGTTTTTCGCTAGTGAATGTTGGGTATCTTGTATATGAAAAGGAAACTTTGTGTCAGGGTATCATAAAGATGAGATGACGAGTAGATAACTTACAAAAAGCAACATAGAACATAAAAAGCCTCAGATATAAATAATCATCGACATGCCAAGATACTAGCAATATCAAAGCAACATGTCACAAATACATTTACTTGCCTGGATCAAGATAAGGTTAATTGCGTTATAATTATCAAAAGTATACGCTTTCCTATAAAAATAACATTTTGTATACACAGAAAGTTTTTTCTATTGCTAATTGTTCTGAACATCTCGCTAAACTTTGCCATGTGGATAACTGGGAAGAGATAAATGAACCACTTTTTTTTTTCAATTTCGAATAATTTAATTTTGGTTGTAACGCCTAATTTGATTGGCTGATACAGATGGAGAGACATGTATTATATTGTATAACATACCTTGGTATGGGGACACACCCCCTTGACAACATCTATCCGGAACTACTTTTTTTTTTACTTGTAAACCTTACATGTACACTTGCATGCATGTGTATACCAGAGTGAATAAACAGAATATGATTAAGTTTATCTCTTTCCATTTGCATAATATAAATTTAAAATAAAATGTAAATAATTTAGGGGTTTTTTTTAATTTAAAACAAAATTCTGCTCTAATCTTTGTTTTATGTATTAAATTATAAGGAATGCATTTAATTTTGACGTATGTTACATGTTATACGATATAACATAACTTGGGACAGTTCGCGGTTTATAAAAAAGCATAAACTGTCCCAAGTTATGATATATCATATAACATACGTCAAAATTAAATTCATTCTTTAATGAGGCTGTGGTTACTCTTAGGTACTTTTTTCTTTATGTCCAAACAAAGAAGAGTATAAGACACTTCAACTTCAAATAAAGAGGTTATATATACTAGTATCCTTTTTACAAAACTTTATATATATTTACAAAGTTGAAATTTGTAATTAGTTGAGTAAATTTGTAAGTTTAATTTTTACAGTATAGACTAATAACTGACCACATAGCTCCCGTTAATATATGTTATTTTGAAGAATTTACTGAGTACTGTATTTTATGGTATGATTTTTAGATCACCTGAGCCAAAGGCTCAAGTGAGCTTTTCTGATCACAATTTGTCCGTTGTCTGTCGTTGTCGTCGTTGTCGTCGTTGTAAACTTTTCACATTTTCATCTTCTTCTCAAGAACCACTGGGCCAATTTCAACCAAACTTGCCATAAAGTATCCTTAGGTAAAGGGGATTCAGGTTTGTTCAAATGAAGAGCCACGCCCTCTTTCAAGGGGAGATAATTAGGAATTAGTGAAAAAGTAATGGTGTATTTTAAAAATCTTCTTCTCTAGAACCAATTGGCCAGAAAAGCTGCAACTTGCGTGGAAGCATCCTCAGGTGGTGTAGATTCAAGTTTGTTTAAATCATGATCCCCGGGGGTACGGTGGGGCCACAATTGGGGGTCGAATTTTTACAAAGGAATGTATAGAGAAATATCTTTAAAAATCTTCTGCTCTAGAACAAATTGGCCAGAAAAGCTGTAACTTGCGTGGAAGCATCCTCAGGTAGTGTAGATTCAAGTTGGTTCAAATCATGATCCCCGGGTGTACAATGGGGCCACAATGGGGGGTCGAATTTTTTCATAGGAATATATAGAAAAATATCTTTAAAAATCTTCTTCTCAAGAACCAATTGGCCAGAAAAGCTGTAACTTGCTTGGAAGCATCCTCAGGTAGTGTAGATTCAAGTTGGTTCAAATCATGATCCCCAGGGGTACGGTGGGGCCACAATTGGGGGTCGAATTTTTTGCAAAGGAATATATAGAGAAATATCTTTAAAAATCTTTTTCTCTAGAACCAATTGGCTAGAAAAGCTGTAACTTGCGTGGAAGCATCCTCAGGTAGTGTAGATTC
>WFKH01003881.1:38876395-38888164 GCA_016163765.1 Magallana hongkongensis | reverse complement strand
GGGGGGGGGGGGGGGGGGGGGGGGGGGGTCGAATTTTTACATAGGAATATATAGAAAAATATCTTTAAACATTTTCTTCTCAAGAACCATCTGGCCAGAAAAGCTGTAACTTGCATGGAAGCATTCTCAGGTAGTGTAGATTCAAGTTTGTTCAAATCATGATCCCCAGGGGTACGGTGGGGCCACAATTGGGGGTCGAATTTTTGCATAGGAATATATAGAGAAATATCTTTAAAAATCTTCTTCTCTAGAACCAATTGGCCAGAAAAGCTGTAACTTGCGTGGAAGCATCCTCAGGTAGTGTAGATTCAAGTTTGTTCAAATCATGATTCCCGGGTGTACAATGGGGCCACAATTGGGGGGTCAAATTTTTACATAGGAATGTAAAGAGAAATATCTTAGTTTTGAAAATCAATTGAGCAGAAAAGCTGTTACTTGAGTGAAAGCGTTCTCAGGTAGTGTTATATATATAGAGAAAAATCTTTAAAAATCAAATAAAAAAGGATGAAACTATAAAGGGGAGGTGTCAAATTTTTACATTGGAAATAAATTTGATCATTCTCAAAAATATTTAGTATATAGTTTTACTAAATATGCAATCATATTGACATTTGTTGATTCTCAGTTGTTTAGACTGTGGACCTGGATTCTTGTGCCACATATGAGGTTCAAAGTTTGATGTAGGTTTATATTTAGCTGATTTTATTATGTCTAGTGTTGCTCAGGTGAGCGATGTGGCCCATGGGCCTTTGGTTGTATTAAGCACAATGAAAAACAGCTTCAATTTTCTTTCTTTAAATATGTGACTGATAAAATAACAATAAACAGTACAACGATTCACTCTTTCAGGTGTTTGATTTTTTTCTTACGAAGGAAGACATGGATGAAATTGCAGGCATTAAAACAAAAAGACGTTTATTTGGCGCAGTCGGACTAATGTAAGTTCAGCTTAATCTATATCCTAAAATATATACTTGTAATATAACATATGTATTATGCAAATATAATTAATTATGTTACATACATAAATAAAAAAATGATAAAACGTCAGGTATAATCAAACAATGTTTTACAGTAATGATTTGAATATCTGAATTGTTTTTTTAGGTTTCCAAATCACCCGGAGCGACCCTGGTGAAAAATTATAGCATAAAAAAGAAAGTTCGAAAAACTTTGTTACGTATTTGTATACGTACTAGTATTACAACTGTTGCACAATCAAATTCTATATTGTTCTTAAAATGACATAGTGACTCAAAAGGCATTTCACTTTCGTTTCCGGCAAAGAAATGAGCAGTCTTACAGAGATTTTGAATTTCCTGGGCTTTTGCCAAATTCTAACACATTCTTTCACGAACTACAAGGTAATTCAAAGTTTTGTGCTGAGCCAAACAAGAAATCTATATTTTTGGGCAGATATATATGTATATACCATGTCCGTCGTTAAAAGTTTATCATTTAAATGAAATATGTTTATAGACATTGTGTAAAAATATATGCTTGGCCTAGTAAATAAGTGGTTTTTTGCGTCATGATGTCCATTTACATATTCTCTTTTTATAAAGATACGTTTTTTGTATCCAATATTGTTGTTGGTTTTCATTGGAATCACGGTAACGTTTTGTCATTACATGTATTTCTGTTACAAGAGACCTCTAAACATTTAATATTACAGGATTAAAAAGCAATTCTTTCACATGTTATTTAAAATCTGTAAGGGGTCATTTTAAAAAGATATGTAAGTTACTATTAATTTGTTCCAAATCATTTTGTATTCTTAAATGTATGTATAATAAAATATGTTTAAGTCAACTGAATGAGGCTTATTTGTTACCAATTTGTTGTTGGGTTGAGCAGAGAACCATTGGTTTTATGTTGGCTTGGAAAGTGGACGAAAATAAAATGCATTAAATAGTTTTACGTCGGGGCACTTGCTCCTGTATTTTTCATAATACTTCACAATGCACCTTTCATATGTTTCCTTGTTTTCATAAGCACGAACACCTTTTTGTAACTCGTTGATGCTTCAGTCCTCCTTGGTTATTTTTTGGAAGTATCCTCGGAATAACTTAGATACTTCCCATGTTGATCATCACTAACCGCGATAATTGAGAACGGTCTCCTCTTCATAAATTTCGGCGCTCCAGTCCCCCACGCAGCGCAAAATGAAACCCAACGAGATACAATGTTGTAATCAGAAGCTTTTGAGGAGTGTCTTCTCCAAGGACACCGCTGGACCACAGCATGCTTTCTTCATCCTCTGTTATAGGCAACGCCTGGTTTTTGACCCTACCGATATTTTTCCATCACATTATCAAACGAGTTTCGGATCTACAGAAATTTCTCATCAGATAGAAACTTGTAATTATATCCCATGGTGGACATGCATAGTTGTAAACAGATAACGAAGCTGTACAATGTGTCCGGGGGGGGGGGGGGTATTCGGATCAGTCGACCTTTTTTGCTTTACATATAAAACGAATCATAGTTTAGTTTAACTCATCTTTTGTTATGTGTTCAAGATCTACAAGAATAGGACTTATATCTCCACGGTTTTTAGAGATTTGGTTGCGGTTTTTCTGTCACTCTTTAAATGTTTTAACGGCCCACCGTATTTTTTACATAGTTGATGGTGCAAACCTGAAGAAATGACAAAACGTTGTCATTATATTATCACAAAATAATGACACATATGTTTAAATCATACCGGGTGTAAATAGTTTTTTATCGTACGATCACGCTAAAAAAAATTGTTTGAATATAAAAATACATGAAATTTAAAACTTAACAGTTTTGCTTGTAGTTAGGAAATCTCCTTGTCTGTTTTTGGCTCATGGAAACGATTTTCATTTTAACCTCCCTGCCGTTAAAACAAGTAACTCGTCGTCAGCATCGCTAATGTCAGAACACTGGGGCGCATACACCTCTCTTTGAGACGATATTTCAACATTTTCGTTCGACTTATCTTGTTATAACCCAAGTTTATCCGATACAAAGTTATCAGTATCGTACTCGCTCTCAGTATCGGTCTTGTAATTACGCTGGGTCAGAAATATCTCATCATCACTGCTTGACGAATTCAAATATTCATGCGCAAGCGGAATATTTATAGTAATATTGTGTTCGAATGACCTCTCCATTCCTTTTACACCGCAACTGTCACGTAAACCACCCTGCATTTTACAATTGACAAGTGACCTCTCCATTACTTTTACATCGTAAATGTCACGTAAACCACCCTGCATTTTACAATTGACCATTGTGTCCATTCAATTACAACAAGGGGTTTAGTAAAGGTGGATTTTATGCGGGTTAACGTACTCGTAGCGCCCTGTTCCTTAAAAGTAATGGGCCTCGGTCTTTTCGGGGCCTCGGCGCCATTACTTTTAAGGAATGGAGCGCTACGAGTACAATAACCCTTACTTCTTTCGCGCCAATCTTGAATTACCCGTGCGTTCAATGCTATTCAGTGTGCTGTTTATTTTTAAATGCGAGCGAGCCATGGCCACATCTACAAAAAAAGGAAGAAATCCCAACTTCTCTGAGACAGAACTTCAAATACTCTTTAAAGAAGTAGAAAAATGCAAAGGCGTGTAGTTTTCCAAACTATCATCTGTTACTACGAACAACTCAAAAAAGCGAGTTTGGGAGTCGATTTGTGCCAAACTAAACCCTTGTAATTCCACAGGACACAAGAGAAATGTGGGGGAAATTAGAAAACAAGAGGCCAATAAGCCTTAACGGTCACCTGAGTAGCATATAACCCATACACAAACTTGTCAAGGAGTCTCATATATGCATTTAATTAAGTTTCATTCTGGATTAGAAAAATTATAATATTGTAATGACGACCACCTGCCTGCCTGAAATCTTTCAAAAAGAACTATGAAACCTATTATTTTAGCGAAAAACTTCAAGATCATAATAGAGTGCATGACCTGATATTGAAAAGATGCAAGACTTTGATAGAAAATAATTTTTCCATATTTGTTAACTTTCAAGATAGGTTTTACGTGTTTATGTTTTGATAGATAAACTTAAACAAGGTGGCTAGTATTCATGTTTTATTTAAAACAACCTCCCATCCCCCATTCCCAGGGGCAGACAAAAACTCTCCCTATTGGCATTTAACCTAAAAAATAGCTTTATTAGCTTTAATTTGTTACTCACTTCTCCTGTTTCAGCTTTTGAATATTCAACCTTCAGAGACATTTAAGGTAACACCAGTGTCTTTCGGATCCGGTTCTTTTTTTACACGGCGTGCTAAATTTCCGGTTATAATTTTGGCACACAACAAGTGTTTTAAAATAATTATGGTTTGGTCAAAAAGTGGGAAATTTGTTAAAATATAGCATCTCCGTCGTTTAGAGGGATTGGAGAAAGCAAGGAAAGCAGCGAAATGTAAAAAGGTAAATGAGTGTGTAATATAATTGTATATTGTATGTATTCTCCACCAACAATTACATGCACTGCGTTTATGTAGCTTGACGACCTCATGTGTCCTCCGGGACAAGAAGATGATAAGTAAGTACTTGTGTAATTAAAACTACATAGCACTGATTGGTGTTTAATCTACAGATAAATATGATAGAAAGTATTTGACAGAAAGGGGGAGGGGGTACTACTGCACTCAACTATATGAGTTTTTTTGGCAGTCTCGACCTTAATTTTATATGTATAATACAGTTTCATTGAGTATATCAATTTAAGTGACTGTTAGATTGTCTTTTTGGTACATTTCATTTTTTTCCAAAGTTTGCAAAAAACAACTTGTAAAATTTACATTTTCAATATGGGGGTACACATGTTCAAGAGACTATCAAGCAAAAACTAGATGGTCAATTTTGATAAACTATGTTTTTTTGTTAACACAGTATGTAACTCTTAATAAATATTCTTTAAAAAATGTATGTAAACTGAATAATTTTTTAGAATTTTTAAAAAATATGCAATTTTGTGATTTTTTTGGGAAGGACGTGGCAAGAAAAAATGTAATATTTTTTGTATTTTTCTGTAGAAAATCAATAAAATTTTTATTATTTAATGATAATCAATTGATTTGCTTAAATTATAACCTAACATGATGTATTTTCAAATTGGTGCATAATTTAATAAATTATGAGATCATGCATCATGGTGTTAAATTTTGGCTGTTAAATTTTTGGACCTTGTGAGCTGAAGCTCACTGTAGGAAAACAAACGTGCAAAGGTATAAATATTTTGGTCTCTATAGTAACTTTATAAGTTGTTTTAACTATTAAAATTAAAAAATGTTGGTTTGACACAGATTTCTAAAACACTGGAATTACCTTAATCACCATCTGGCATTTATACCAAAATCATTTTACATGTACTGCTTATCAGTGATTTTGGTTAGCCAATTATCACTTTACTATTAACAAGTCTTTTTGTTTATTTAGAAAGTTCAAAACCTGTTTTTGTTTCAAATGATGAAAAGACTTGCATAACTCTTTTGATCATACAACTCTTAATAACATTATATTCAATGAATAATTACTAAATATGAACAAGCAAAGGAAGATACATGTAACTCCATAATGAAGACGCAAGGGACGATAACTCCATTAACTGTGTGCTTCCAAATGCTTTTACAATATCTTAACTTTGATAGACAGCTTCATTCTTTCTCTTTTCTAAATATGTGAATTTACAAATTTCTTTCATCGAAATTCCTGAGCAGAATAAAATAATAAGACAAATATATACCCCCCCCCCCCCCACCTCCCAGCCATAACCATTGCCTTACATGTAGGTGACATGAAATATTATTTAAGATGACAGCTTAATGTTTTTTTTTTCTAAATATGCAGTCAGTTTTATTCCGTGTCATTAGATGTTTTTTAAACATTATATACATTAACACTAAATGACTCTTTTGGCCAAACCCTACATTAAGAACCCCTACCCTATACACTATATGAGTGTTTTGGCCCCACCCTAGATTCAAATCCCTACATTAAGAGAAATAAAATATAAATTTTGCAGCCAGTTTTTATTCAGTATCAGCAGAAGTAAAGAAGACGATTTTTTTAAACATTAAATGCATAAACACTGTATGACTATTTTGGCCCCGCCCTAGAGTCAGAACCCCTATCTCGGGGGACATGATATATAAAATTAAAGTAGAGGGCTTCCTGGTGTACAAAATCGTGAATTCAATTTTCCTTACAGGTGTGTGGATGTAGAGAAGATAATTTTTAAACATTATATGCATTAACACTATACATCCATTTTGGCCCCTGCCCTAGAGTCAAAACCCAAACTCCAGGGGACATAAAATTTACCATTTTAGTAGAAGACTTCCTGGTTTACATAATTATGAAGTCAGTTTTTCTTACAGATGTGTGAAAGTAGAGAAGAAGATTTTTAAACATTACATGCATTAACACGATATGGCTATATTGCCCCTCCCCCTACGGCCTGAACCCCTGAACCCATGATTTTCACTATTTAGGTAGAGGACTTCATGGACATTATTACCATGCATTTAGTTTTTAACAAATATATATGGGATAAGAGAAGATTTTCTAAGATTTAATACATTTTTACTATATGGCCATATTGGCCCCACCCTAGAGCCTGAACCCCTGACCCAGTGGCCATGAATTTCACAATTTTGTTAGAGGGCTTCATGTATAGCATAACCATGCATTCAGGTTTTTCCTCACATGTGTGGGAGTAGAGAAGAAGATTTTTGAAAATTTGGCTTTTTTTGCATATTTGGCTCCGGCTGTGGCTCCCCGGGGATGGCAGAACCACGAATTTCACAATTAAGATTTCTCTTACCATAGAAATGCTTTACACCAAAAAAAGTAACCATTAGCCTTGAAGTTTTCAAGAAGAAGTTAAAACTGTAAAATTGTTAACCCACGACGGACGACGCACGACGGACACGCACGACGTACGACGACGGACGAAGACCAATTGAGTGACGCTGGTGTCCTACAAATGGACAACTTACATGTCAGAAACGAAGAAAATGGCCACAAAACAGCGAAGGTAGATGAGAAAAACTGGAAGAGGTCCGCCACCGGGTGATCCAACAGCCCTTGAGAAGACGTTTATTGGAATAATCGGGAATACGCCCATAGATGGAATACCGGGGGGCATAGATATGGGCGAGGATCATGAGGAATCGTCTTTTAGTGAAATTAAGAACCCAGGTCCATCACATGATGTTGATGTTGATGAAACAGCGACTAATTCTTGCCAATTAGATACATGTATATGTAACGGTGTGTACATTTTACAAGATTCACCTTATATCGATTTATTTGAAAATACACACCAATAACTGTCGCCGCACCTAATTTTACTGCTTCGTGTGGTTAGCTATATTCAATGTTGTATTTTTCTCTTATGAAACATAATTTATATTCACGAATGAAATTTTGAATAATTTGTTATTGCATATATTATAGTTCATCGATAAATTTTTACTTCATGAAATTATTATTTTCAGAACTCGATAGCAGTAAATCCTCCACGTGTAAAAAAACATCAGAAGACATATATGGCGGAAAACTACTAAAAGTCCTAGAAGAGTTAGTGGGAATCGAAAGAGAAAAACTTTAAATTCTGAGGGAACTTCTGGTTATTAACAACAAAATCACCAAGTATATCTCACTAGCATGTGGGTAATATTCATTAATCCCGAATAAAACATCTTATGACAAAAATGTTTGTCGTTTTCAATATATTAATCTGAAATAAAATGGAACAAAAACACAAACATTCTGAAAATGTATTACAATTAAAAATTTACAATTTTCTCAGAACATGATAGTTTGTGATAAACTTGAAATATTAGGCACTATTGTTTAAGGGACCAATATAGTGGGGGAGTCTTATTCGTCCCCTGTCGCGGGCATTTAAACAGTCAGTCGGTAGGGGAACCCTATTCGCGATACACATAATGTGTAAAACAACAAAAGCCACGGTTATTCTGCAAGCCCTTGATGGGGAGTAAAAAAAAAAAGGGTCCCTCCGCTGGTATCAGGGCATCTAAATCTAGATTTGAGAACACCCCAAACTTCGTTCAACTGCATTTCTTGTTTTGATGTGAGAAGCATTGTATCTTTCCTCTGGTAGACTGGTAGGATTGATCATAGGTGTGAGTAGCCATGGTCTCAACGGATAACAACTATCACCAAGAAGCCAACTTCGGCAAATGCACTGTTTTCTAGAATAAATAAGTAATATGTGGAGCCTGGGCACTTGAACAATGTTTATGAATCTCAGTTTGCTATCACACACCCCTTGAACATTGATTGAATAGTAGTTTTTCTTATTTACATACAAGTGTTCATCATTAGATGGAGATTTAATTCGGATGTGAGTACCATCTACTGCCCCGATAACATTTAGAAAACCGGCAATGTCATGGGAACCTTGCATAACTTGTTGAGTGGGCATTTTAATAAATTGGGGAGATAATTAAATCTTTGATCACCCTTGATACATAAGGCCTATATATTTTATGGACATTAGATGTCACGGCCTGAAAGCCACCGATAGCATAAAATCTCAAAGCTACCATCACTTGAAGCGCCACGGGTAGTGAACGTGACCTTAAAGTAGGTCGTCTCAGGTCACCATCGAATCGTCTATATAGACAGATTTGTAATCATATATCGGGGCAGTCTGTACTTACAGATGATATCTGTGTCATCTAGATAGTCTAACGGGTTGTCTATACCTCTGAATACTCGTTCACGACGTAGATATCGGTCTCTTCGTCTTAACTAGTGGTGATAATAAACAACGGACATATTGACTCTCATGTTAGGATAAGACAGCTGTTAGGATGTCTTATAGTTAAGACAATTTTTAAGATGTATCTTATATTAGGACAGCTTCGGGAAACTAACTTAAGGCAAATATATGTCCTAAGCGTAGTCTGAGACATATTTTAGTCTTAAGATAGCTTCATGAACATGCCCAAAGCAGGTATGTTCACGGGGCTATCTTAGGACTATTGTGTGTCCTAAGTATGCCTTAGGATACGTTTTAGTCATAAGTCTGTTTCTCGAAGCTCTCGTAAATTAAGGAACCGCCATAATTTTGTCTTAATTTTTGGGTAGCACATACCTTGTCCCAAGACCATCTTAAGGTTGTAAAATGAGGTTTAATGCGATCTTGGGACTGTTGTGATCCTTTTTTCCTAAGACCGATAGAATAAGGCAATCATTTCTACAGTTCCAGCATTTCCGACAAACCTCAAATTCCTAATCCAGAAAGGGGGAACATACTCATTTATTCTATTACAATATCAACTTTAATATCATGTACGTTTATTTTAACATCTGTGGAGAGAGACCCGGAAATCTCCCCCTTCTCCGTTGCTACATGCCTGGGAGCTTACGAATTTTTTTCCCACAAATACTGTCTCTGTTTAAAAAGTATCCACTTATTTTTAAAAACTACACTAAGTTTAATTACTTTCATTGTTTTGATTAAAAATTAAATTCAAAAAAATTAACGAATTATTCAAATGTCCTTGGCAAAAGATTAAATCTACATCGGTCTAATTAAGCCATGCATAATTATTCTTAATTTTTATCACTTCATTCTGAAAAAATAATCTAAAGAAAATTCGTAAAGTTGAATAAACTGTATATTTGTATTTTCGAGATCGATTACAATTTTTTTTTTTAATTTAACCTGCACATGTTTTCTATATATTGCAGATTAAAGGGAAATTGGTTCTGTTAGTTACGTTAAATTCTATAAAAAAAAGCGCGTGCGTATGGATTACTTGAATGACGAAAGAATCAAATGTTTACACTTAAAGAATGCACAGTTGTTGTTAAAATAATTATTGGCCTGTTAGCCAAAAGCTGTCCCGATAAATATTTTCTTTACGCAAAATAACCGTTATTTGGATTTTTGGGTTGTTGCTGTTTTTTGGAACTAACTTGTTACTGGTCACTGAAATATATCTACATGTAAGTAAATGTATATTTTTGTTAATGTACACAAATTAAAATTACTGGTTTTATACCTATCAAGTTAATGTACATGTATAATTTTCTCTGTCGAAATGTTTAATGATTTATTCCTGCATAAGTCTCTCAAATTATATCTGTATGAACTAATCTGAAAAATTAGAATGATTTTAGTATGTTGGGATATTCTAACTTAAGATGTTCCAAAGTTACCGTCGAACTACATCGTAAGATGTGTCCTAAGTTTATCTTACGATGTTCCTAATTTGTGCTAAGTCATATCTTAAAAAAAACACACTTATCACTCATATCATACTAAAGTTTCGTGAAAATGCAGGCCGTGCAGACGAATTGAGCGCGGTATGATAAAACTGACACTATAACACTGAATGTAAGTACTCCAGACCTACATAAACAGTTGAACAATGGATGCTTCTTTCACCTCTGTAACGCTATCCAATGGGTTACATATGCCATCCGTAGGGCTAGGAACATGGCAGGTGGGTTTACGTTACTTCTGAATGAATTAATTTTATTGAGTGATTTTTTTGGTCTGCTAATTTAACATATCATAAACGCAGTGCCGGTTGCCTTTGTTTTATAAACATGTCATGTTCTATTCTATTTTGATAAAGAATTTCATTTTTGTTAGCTGATTAAAAAAAAAAATTTAAAATAGCAGTTTTCCCCCCCCCGGAAAAATGACTATATAGTAGATCTTCCCCCACGGAAAGCCGGCTATAAAGTGGTTTCCCCCCTTTTTATAGCCAGATTACCCCCACGGAAAACCTACTGTATAGTAGATTTTCCCCCTGTTTTACATTCCGGTCATGTTTACGGCGGACCATTTTTGGCAATAGTTTGCAATATCTGAGATGATATTGATTACTCATAATTTAGGGTAATAAATGCATTTATCAATACATAGTATAAAATACAGGGTTTTTTCATCCCTGATATGAACGAAGGCACGCGTTTATCACATTCCTGTATCATCACCCTTTTCATTTAACCCTTTGTTACAATTTTTTGGAACACTTTTGCTCCTTTTATTCAGATTTCGAAATACCGCGGATATTTTTGTTTTAATCGATGCATATTTACGGTGTTGACTATGACGTTATAACATGGACAAATTTTTTAGAGGACGTCACAATACGTTTGAGCGTCAAAAATGCGCCGGTTTTCAGATGGGAGAGCTAGGATAAAGCTGGATAGTTTTTCATATGAAAATATAAACGAGTTTATAAACAAAATATGATTAAAAAACAATACTTGGCAAAATCTGAATCACACTCGAATCAACTCTAGATCTCAACCAATATCAGCCCCAGTGGCGGATTCAAAGGGGGGGGGGCGCCCCCGGCCCCCCCCCCCCCCCCCAAATTGTCAAATAAAGTTAAATCATACTCCTTCTGGAAAAGAAAATGTACAACTTGCAAGTCTTAACTACAACTTTTTGGACACTCATGGGATTTCTCTACATTAGACTAATTTCAAAGTTGTAGTATGAAGAAAACCCATGGGTTCAATGGTGTAACGTACATAGAAAGCACATTTTAGTTACGCTCTCCATGTGTTCAAATGTGACCAGTCACCCACCTTTAAGTAATTGGTTATACTTGCTTGTGTTTTAACGACTCTTCCATGTTTATTATGATACAAGCTGTCATCTTTTTTTTAAACTTCATTTTTATCGTCCCATTGAAGTAGACTTTTTTAAACTGATTAATTTACAGCCATTCGTAAGAAAAAAAAATAAAAGGAAATGTTTCTTATATTTCTGCAAGGCAGATGGTTT
>WFKH01003881.1:38815033-38832275 GCA_016163765.1 Magallana hongkongensis | reverse complement strand
ATATATATATATATATATATATATATATATATATATATATATATATATATATCACGAGTGGTGCATTTTGGTACTTATGGAAATATTCTAATCTCCAACTTTTCAGAGAAGCAAATTTCATATCATTTTTATTTAATATTTGTTTTCCATTGCCCCGTCTAGCTTTTTGGTGCAGGGAAATTCAAAACAGATTTGCGTATGTATGTAAGATTGCGTCTGTAGATAATGACCTAAATACAAGTAAGGTTTCACATTTAGGACAACAGTAGTAACATTTGTACCTGGAATTTAATCATTAATCAATTTCTTCTTGTGTCAGTAATGGCAGAACAAGCTGACTCTGATCCGGTTTTTGGTCACCGGCGGGAATTTGTTATCCACACTAATAATGTAAAGAACATTCTTTCCTCACGAGGAGGCGTTTGGTTTCAATATCAACTCATTTTTGTAGAACGAGATTTTTCAATGGTATATTATTAACATAGCCTATTGAATTAAGCATGGTGACAAACCAAACATCCACTAAACTGGTACGCAAGACATTAACGAAATTGGTTCACAGGACATGAACTAAATTGGTACCGAAAATTGATTATAAACAAGGTCATAGTAGTTCAACCACGAAATTTAAATTTTTTAATAAACCATTATTTTTACTGTTTCACTATTTCCAGATTATTCCATCGTTCAATGATTTAATTGTGTTTTATTCTCTTGATTTTAAAAATATTCAAGTCGATGATCAAGAAAATGAACGTATTCTCAAAACGTAACCATCTTCGTCTGAAGAAGCAAGTATCAGGTGGTTGAATTAACCTACGAGGACAGTTCTGAAATTATAAACACATTCCGCCTTACTTCTGTGCCTCATTAGGTCAAAACCAATCAGGATCGTATCATGATTATTTATGGTAAAATAATAATAATACCATCTCCTTATTTCAATTGAAAAAAACCCCCCAAATAAAACCGGCACAAAATTTAGGGACAATAACAAACAAACAGTTCAAATCTATCTTAACTTCTCTGATCATTAGCTGTTGGTCTTACAAATTTCTGTTTTCTGTGAAGATGTCTGCGCAGGTTAGCCCCGACCCCCGCCATGTTAACGTACCGTTTTAAACAAAATATTTAATAATTTGAAATAATACTTGAATGAATTTCTATGTTTTAAATACGCATTAATTTTTTATACACATTTTAATGTTTATACCAATTTCCCCAAAAATCAGTCGATTAGAAAGGAGAAAGAATGTGGTGTCTCAAAATCATGGAACAGTCCTCGTATACAACTTTCAAAGACAAGTATAAACGTAAACGCAAGTAATGACATAAAGCAAAACTTACATTGTACACGTTTTTAATAGTTTAATGAAATAAAACATTGATCATCTACTGCAATATATGCAAGAATAGTACACTGGTATACATGTACAATGAACTACACAACAGCAATAGAAGTATTTAAGACTTAAAAAAAAAAAAATAATATTTTAGCCTTTCTTTAACTCTGGATTGTGTATCTTTTGTATATATGGTCTTTTCAATCTATATTCGAATAAATATGCTACAAATCCTTTCTTGATTTTGTTCCTTGTCGAAACATCAAGCACCGAGAATGCGATTGTCTGAATTTGTCAATGCAAATAAAAAACTGCTTTAGATTGTTTCCCCTGTGAATAGTGGACTCATTTCTTGTGTATGAGCAGACTCCTAATACCCAGTTAAACGGACGGGATAGGGTTTTGTTGTAAGACCGGCGTTAAATACGCATCCTCACCGATTGTCTGATACTCAACCTCTTAAAACTGGTATACCTTGATCTCTTCATACAATTATAATTCTGATTCATGTTTTTGTGATGTTTCATCGGTCCTTGGGTGACGTTTTTCGTAAGCATGTTCTTGGTCAGGAATCTCAATGTTTTGACATTGATAATGAAATGTCTCTTTTTGCCGATCAATTTTTTTGGTTAATGTTTTATCTTGTTTGTCCTCCCTTACATAAAAATGAAATAATTAAAAATTATAGATATTGATAATATATATGGTAAACATAGACATGTATCAATTTTTGTCAAACTTGACAAACGCAGTTTATTATGATTATTGGGGGTAGATTTCAATCAACTCTCCTATGCAATTACTCTAGCAAACCGGAAGGGAAACAGTGTTTGGACCTAATAAGCAGATATGTAAATTAACTACTAGTAACTGGCTACGAGAAGTAAGAAAAGCTAGCCACTAGTAACTGGCTACGAGATGAAATAAAAGTTGGCTACTAGTAACTGGCTACTATTAACTGGCTACGCAAAGTAAGAAAAGCTAGCTACTAGTAACTGGCTACGAGATGAAAGAAAACTTGGCTGCTAGTTACTAGTGTCCAAGTGACAAAACATACCTGGGATTTCTATTTGTGTTCTCAATATGTACATTGCACTATATCATCCACATAATTTATCATCTTTTGTGATATCGTCAGCTACAAAATGCCTTACAAGATCTCATTTTTAACATCTTTGTAAAAACCTTTCAAATAGCTGCATAATAGATAAAATATATTTACAAGTGATGTTAAAATCAACATTTGACTAGGTTATCTACATGATTACACCTTAAAAGTACTCATATTCCTCTGATACTCTCATCAGTAATTGGTGCATTTCGTTTAAAATATCTCTATTTTAGATAATATTGTCCATTTGACTCAAGTAGCTGTACATATAGATTGAAAATATCAACAAACGTTATTAATTATAACAATCTATCATGTCATCCGCATGATATTACAACAAAATTACTCAACTATCTCTCTTAATCTCGTCAGTTACCAGTGCATTTCGTTTCAAATATGTCTATTTTAAAGACAATTTTTCCATGTAACTCAAGTAGCCGTACGTAAAGATTAAGGACATCTTCAAGGGTTGTTAATATCAACATTGTATCAGGTCATCCACAATATATTACGATACAATTCCACAGAAATTTCTCTTCATGTCGTCAGCTACTGGTGCATTTTGTTACAAATATCTCTATTTTTGAGGGTTTTGTCAATATATCTCAAGTAGCTGTATATATCGATTAAAAATAAGTAACAGTCTTGCTAAGTTTAACATTATATAAGGTCATCCACATGATATTACGCCACATTTACTCAGACATCTTTCTTTATGTCGTCAGCTACTAGTGCATTTTGTTACAAATATCTTTATTTTTTGGGGGTTTGTCAACATATCTCAAGTAGCTGTATATATAGATTGATGATATGTACATGTGTTGCTAATTTCAACATTCTTTAAGGTCACCCACATGATATTACGACACAACTACTTAGATATCTCTATTAATCTCGTCAGCTACTCGTGCATTTCGTTACAAATATATATTTCAATTTTTTAACAGTTTAGTTTATATACCTCAAGTAGCTGTATATATAGATTGAAGATATCTATAAGTGTGGTTAATTTGAACATTCTAAAAGGTAACCCACATGATATTATGACACAATTACTCAAATATTTCTGTAAATCTCGTCAGCTACTAGTAGATTTTGTTACAAATATCTTTATTTTTTTTAGGGTTTTGTCAACATTTCTCAAGTAGCTGTACATATAGATTGATGATATGCACCAGTCTTGCTTATTTTAACATTCTATCAGATCACACACATGATATAACGACAACAATATCAATATCAACAAGTGTTGTCAATTTCTACATTCTATAGGTCCTCCGCATGATATTACGACACAATTACTTGGATATCTCTCCATGTCGTCAGCTATTAGTGCATTTTGCTAAAAATATCTTTATTTTTTGCGGTTTTGTCAATATATCTCAAGTAGCTGTATATATAGATTGAAGATATGTATCAGTGTTGCTAGTTTTAACATTCTATTAGGTCACTCACATGATATTACGGCACGATTCCTCAGATATCTCTCTTTATGTCGTCAGCTTCTAGTGGATTTTGTTACAAATATCTATATTTTTTTAGGGTTTTGTCCAGGTATCTCAAGTAGCTGTATATATAGATTTATGATATGTACCACTTCTGCTTATTTTTCATTCTATTATGTCACCCACATGATATTACGACACAACTACTCAGATATCTCTCTTAATCTCGTCAGTTATTAGTGCATTTCGTTACAAATATCTCCATTTTTTACAGCTTAGTTCATATACCTCAAGTAGCTGTATATATAGATTGAAGATATCAAAAAGTTTTGTTAATTTGAAAATTCTTTAAGGTCACTTACTTGATATTATGACACAATTACTCAGATATCTCTTTAAATCTCGTCAGCTACTTGAATGTGCATTTGGTTACATATATCTCCATTTTTTAACAATTTTCCATATAACTAGAGTAGCTGTACATATAGATTGAAAAAAGTTACAAGTGTTGTCAATTTCTACATTCTATAGGTCCTCCGCATGATATTACGACACAATTACTTAGATATCTTTCTTTACGTCCTCAGCTACTAGTGCATTTTGCTTAAAATATGTTTGTTTTTGGCAGCTTTGTCAATATATCTCAAGTGACTGTATATATAGATTGAAGATATGTACCACTGTTGCTAGTGTCAACATTCTATTAGGTAATCCTCATGATATTACGGCACAATAACTCTATCTCTCTTTTTTAGGATTTTGTCCACATATTTCAATTATCTGTATATATAGATTGATGATACGAACCAGTTCTGCTTATTTTAACATTCTATTATGTCACCTTCATGACATAACGACACAGCTACTAAGATATCTCTCTTAATCTCGTCAGCTACTAGTGCATTTTGATACAAATATCTCCGTTTTTAAAAGTTTAATTCATATACCTCAAGTAGCTGTATATATAGATTGAAGATATCTACAAGTGTGGTTAATTTGAACATTCTATAAGGTCACCCACATGATATCATGACACAATTACTCAGATATCTCTTTAAATCTCGTCAGCTACTAGTGCATTTCGTTACAAATAACTCGATTTTCTAAAAGTTACAAGTGTTGTCAATTTCTACATTCTATAGGTCATCCGCATGATATTACGACACAATTACTTAGATATCTCTCTTTACGTCGTCAGCTACTAGTGCATTTTGTTAAAAATATGTTTGTTTTTGGCAGCTTTGTCAATATATCTCAAGTAACTGTATATATAGATTGAAGATATGTACCAGTGTTGCTAGTGTCAACATTCTATAAGGTCACACACATGATATTACGACACAACTACTCAGACATCCCTCTTAATCTCGTCAGCTACTAGTGCATTTCGTTACAAATATCTACATTTTTAACAGTTTAGTTCATATACCTCAAGTAGCTGTATATATAGATTGAAGATAAATACAAGTGTTGTTAATTTGAACATTCTACAAGGTCACCTACATGATATTATGCCACAATTACTCAAATATTTCTGTAAATCTCGTCAGCTACTTGTGCATTTCGTTACAAATATCTCCATTTTTAACAATTTTCGTGTAACTCGAGTTACTGTAGATATAGATTAAAAATATCTACCAGTGTTGTTAATTTAGATATTGACCAAAAAAAAAAAAAAAAAAAAAGCTTTTCAAATCATAAAAATTGTGAAATTTTTATCTGTAAGGGAGTGGGGGACAAAGTGTACCTATAATTTCAATTTCACTGGTTATTTTCTTTCATTTACTTTATCTTTCTCACATGCACAGGAGAAAAGTATGGGGAGGAACTTATGTTAAATCCTATTTTTACATGTAAGAAATCTGTTGCGAGGAAAAGTCTCTCTCCCCTGACGCTACGAGTACAAAAGAGGAATAAATTATAAACACTGAAACGCTTGTGTTTACAGCTTCAAATTTCTGCTTAGGTATTTATTTGATAGCCATCAATCTAAATTATCTTTAATAAACACAGGATGTAACCTAAAATATTACCATGCACATATATATGCACTACTATACGGGGCAGATACGTAAGGGAACATGTCATAATATAAAAGCGGAGGAATCTCGAATTACCTTAAGGCGTTCACATTTCCGTTAGAAACACATGCATATGGTCCACGTATTGCAGCCCTTTTTTACGACAGAAATTTGTTTTCTTTAATAAAGAGGTCACTATCGTTATTGCATTACCGAAAGGAGATGGCCGCTGAGAATTTTAACATGAACATCATTCGTAGATAAAGGCCATACATATGCAGCTACTTGAAATAATTGAAGAAATTAAATAAAAAAAAGATGGGATTTTTTTTATTCTAAAACGTACTCGTCCATGTAGCTATCGAGAGTACAAGAGATCTCTGAGTAATGTAAGTGTTATATCTTGTGGATTACCATGGAGAATATGTCTATCAACATATAAATAGGTAACTGATATCTATATATAAAGCTACTTCAGATATATGTTAACAATGAGTATAGGTATTTACAAGTAGCTGACGAGATTTCAGAGTTTTATCATTTGGATGCTAACGTACTGATGTACATTTACAGTAATTTAGTAAATTTTATTTTTTCAGTCAATTTATTGATGTTACAAGAAAGATGTTAATATACACGATAAAATGTTTTTTTCATGATTCATGTTGATCATGAAGGTGGCGATCATTGCAGAAAAAACTACGCGGGTAATGTGTTTTTATGCAATGTCGGCACCTTCATATCCCGCATGAATTACCAAAGAGCATTTTAATGTTTAAATATAATTAGCTTCTATTAACAGTAGACGATATGTACATTTCTTTGTGCAGGAAAAAAATCTAGCATTTATTTAATGAAAGTTCTCGTAAACGAACTGTCTGAAAAAAAGAGATGTGTTTCAAACTTTGACACTATGTTATTAGAAGACGTTTATATTACCATCATATGTTAATGTATATTGATTGGTAGTTTACATGTACAAATAATTTAACAATTTAAATGAAATAATGTAGCATTTCTAACATAGGATCAAGAAATTGAGTAAAATGATTATAGTTAAATTCAGATAACACGTAACTAGTTACTAGAAGCTAACTTTTCTTTCATTTCGTAGCCAGTTACTAGTAGCTAGCTTTTCTAGTAGCCAGTTTTTTTCATCTCGTCGCCAGTTACTAGCAGATAGCATTTCTTGCTTCTCGTAGGCAGTTACTAGTAGATAGCTTTTCTTACTCCTCGTAGTCAGTTACAAGTAGCCAACTTTTAATTCATCTCGTAGACAGATACTAGTAGCTAGCTTTTCTTACTCCTCGTAAGAAAGATATCTGAGTAATTGTGACGTAATATCATGTGGATGACCTGATAGAATGTTGAAATTGACAACACTTGTAGCTATTTTCAATCTTGATGTACAGCTATTGAGTTATATGGAAAAAATGATAAAAATGGAGATATTTGTAACGAAATGCACCATTAGCCGACGAGATTTAAAGAGATATCTGAGTAATTGTGTCATAATATCATGTGGGTGACCTTATAGAATGTTAAAATTAACAACACTTGTAGCTATTTTCAATCTATATATACAGCTACTTGAGGTATATGAGCTAAACTGTTAAAAATGGAGATGTTTGTAACGAAATGCATTAGTAGCTGAAGAAATTAAGAGAGATATCTGAGTAGTTGTGTCGTAATATTATGTGGGTGCCCTAATAGAATGTCGAATTAAAAAAGACTGTTACATATCATCAATCTATATATACAGCTACTTGAGATATCTTGACACAACCCTGAAAAATTAAAGATTTTGTAACAAAATGTACTAATAGCCGACGAAATTTAAAGAGATATCTGAGTAATTGTGTGATAATATCATGTGGGTGACCTTATGGAATGTTCAAATTAACTACACTTGTAGATATCTTCAATTTATATGTACAGCTACTTGAGATATGTGACAAAACTCTCAAAAAATAAAGATATTTATAACAAAATGTACTAGCAGTTGACGATATTTAAAGAGATATCTGAGTAGTTGTGTCGTAATATCATGTGGGTGACCTAAAATAATGTCGAAATAAGCAAGAATGGTACATATCATCGATCTATGTATACAGCTACTTGAGGTGTGTCGACAAAACCCTACAAAAAATATAGATAGTTGTAAGAAAGTCCAATAGAAGCTGACGACATGAAGAGAGATATCTACGTAATTGTGCCGTAATATCATGTGGGTGACCTAATTAAATGTTGAAACTAGCAACACTTGTACATATCTTCAATCTATATATACAGCTACTTGAGGTATATTGACAAAAGTGCCAAAAATAAAGATATTTTTAGCAAAATGCACTAGTAGCTGACGACATAAAGAGAGATATCTAAGTAATTGTGTCGTAATATTATGTGGATGACCTGATAGAATGTAGAAATTGACAACACTTGTAGCTTTTTTCAAAATGTTAAAAAATAGAGATATTTGTAACGAAATGCACAAGTAGCTGACAAGATTTATAGAGATATCTAAGTAATTGTGTCATAATATCCTGTGGGTGACCTTATAGAAAGTTCAAATTAACACTTTTTGATATCTTCAATCTATATATACAGCTACTTGAGTTATATGAACTAAATTGGTGAAAATGAAGATATCTGTAACGAAATGCACTAGTAGCTAACGAAATTAAGAAATATATCTGAGTAGTTGTGCCGTAATATCATGTGTAGGATCGTAAACAATGTTGAATTTAGCAACACAGGTACATATCATCAATCTGTATATAAAGCTACTCGAGATATGTTGACAAACCCTCAAAAAATAAAGATATTTGTAACAAAATGCACTAGTAGCTGACGACATAAAGAAAGATATCTGAGTAAATGTGGCGTAATATCATGTGGATGACCTTATAGAATGTTAAACTTAGCAAGACTGGTACATATCTTTAATCTATATACACAGCTACTTAAGATATATTGACAAAACAGTAAAAAATAGAGATATTTGTAACAAAATGCACTAGTAGCTGACGACATAAAGAGAAATTTCTGTGGAATTGTATCGTAATATCATGTGGATGACCTGATACAATGTTGATATTAACAACCCTTGAAGATGTCCTTAATCTTTTCGTACGGCTACTTGAGTTACATGGAAAAATTGTCTTTAAAATAGACATATTTGAAACGAAATGCACTGGTAGCTGACGAGATTAAGAGATATATCTGAGTAATGTTGTTGTAATATCATGCGGATGGCATGATAGATTGTTATAATTAATAACGCTTGTTGGTATTTTTAATCTATATGTACAACTACTTGAGTCAAGTGGACAATATTATCTAAAATAGAGATATTTTAAACGAAATGCACCAATTACTGATGAGGGTATAAGAGGAATATGAGTACTTTTAAGGTATAATCATGTAGTTAACCTAGTCAAATGTTGATATTAACATCACTTGTAAATATATTTTATCCATTATTCAGCTATTTAAAAGGTTTTGACAAAGATGTTAAAAATGAGATATTGTAAGGCATTTTGTAGCTGACGATATCACAAAAGATGATAAATTATGTGGATGATATAGTGCAATGTACATATTAAGAACACAAATAGAAATCCCAGGTATGTTTTGTCACTTGGACAGTAACTAGTAACTAGCAGCCAAGTTTTCTTTCATCTCATAGCCAATTACCAGTAGCTAGCTTTTCTTACTTCTCGTAGCCATTTACTAGAAGCCAGTTACTAGTAGCTAACTTTACCTATCTCTAATAAGCACAAATTATAACCTCTGACAAATCTTTGTATTTGAAAATAATCGATAAATTCGATGTAATGTATTCAGAAGCATTGTTTTTCATGGAAACTTATGTAAAAATATCTTGAAAATTGTCAGATTTTTAACGGTACGAACAATTTAGATATTTTTGTAGTCGTATGTATTCCTACGCCATAGTTCAATATTGCTTGGATACAAATTTCCAGATGTATTTTGATTACTGATACATAATGCATCGTAGAGTTTGAAGGCGTTAATTCTATCTTTAAGAGACAATGTCAGTAAGCATTTAGCTTTGTCCATATATAAGTGGAAAGTGCAAAAAAATATTTTTTCTCGATATTGTGGCGTTGATTGATATAGGTAAGCAGTATTTTAGAAGTGTGGTATTTTTGGCTACATGGTCATTGTTTCCATGGCAACAACCAAAAATAGGACAAAAACACTGAGATACGAACAAATCATCAAATATGTAGAAATAACAATGCATATAAACATAAAATTTTGTTAAGTTTAAAAAAAATGATAACACTAAATTTTGCATTTATTTGTCAATCAGAATGTCAAAGTAATATTTTCCCAATTGCTTTATTTACATTTTCCATTGTAAAATTTGAAGTATTTTCAAAAATTAATTTCTCTAAAAAGCAACCTGAATTTGTTTTGATGTTATATTAAATAAAATATCTTACATTGGTTTATAAGATTCATCAGTAAAAACGGTAGTCAACATGTATAACAGAAATGACATTAAAAGCAAAGTAACAAAACTTTGATTTTGAATATGTGATATTACCCCCCTTTATGGAACTCTTCTGCGGCGGAGGTTCAATTAAACTAAAAGGAAGTGGAAACCAAACATGTAGTCTGCTCAGTTGGTTGTAGTATGCTTGGATTTGCAGAGGAATTACAACAACTTTTAATGGTAGGTTTTATTTTATAAATATGTCTGACCATTGCCAAAAATATTTAATGTAAAACATTCATAATGCCTCATAAACTGATAAAAAATTTGACTATTTGATTGAATTTACAAGGAGTTGTGGTTGTTTGATGTTTGTTTAAAATTGCAGCACGGGGTCTTGTGTAGAAAAAAAAACATCATTAAAAAAGAGGGTACCTCGGAGGAAAATTTAGTAGAACCTTAGCTTCCCGACTGTCTTCTCATTTGTAACCATCACTGGTTTGTTGGATCTAGGAAGATATATATTTTTCCGAGGTACCCACTTTTTTAACGATGTTTTTTTTATACACAAGACCCTGTGATTGCAGAGGAATGCTTCAACTTGTAAATGTACGTGTTGTTCCGTCAACATATGTGATGCGTTTAAATCAATTTCAATTACATTGTTAATTTGTAAAATAAAAATAAAATCTGTACCAATTTTCCACAGATTTTTAGAAAGAATTGGAATTAGTCTTGCCAGAAATGACTCATGAAGTTTGTCTTGATTGTCATCCGCTTGAAGTTTCAGAGAAATGACAGCATCTTTTGAAAGTAAGTGTATTTTTGTCAGTATGTTGGATGAATTTCAAAAAAGTTACCAGTAATAATGTAAAGCATTCATAAATTAATGCAAATTTATATGAAAAATACATACCCCCCCCCCCCCAACTCAGCATATAAAAAGACAGAATGTTTATTATACATGTTCTCTCAATGGGCAATTTTAATTTTCAATTTTTAATTTCAAATCAGGCCTCCATGATAAGTTTACAATATCATAGTTATATGTTCTCAGATATAGTACATGCATGTTTGTTTTGGAAATACATGTATGCTCAATATCAGGTCATTAACAAGCTTTTATATTTATAAAATATCTTGTTCTCTTTTAGGTGGAAATCAGTTTGTCTGTAGCTTTTTCACACCAAATGATACCTGTGGACATATATTATATACAAGAAGACCTGGCCAAAACAGATTATTCCTCTGACATGTTGTAATCTTTCCATAGATGCACACTTCCGACAGTTTTCAATATGTCGGAATATACAATCAGAATCAGAATTATTGAAAATAAGGGGAGGTTTTTTCAGTGAAGATGATGAAATACTTACAATCTGTCCAAAACACAGGTATGTGACATGTACGAATGTGTCATGTTTCATAATATTTTTATGAATATCAGACAAATTCAAAGACTTGCAGAATTTGAATTAAACACCTTTATCAATAAGAGCATGTGATTAGATTTGAAAGAGTTGTTTGTAATTAACAGAAAAAAATGAACCGTAGAAATTACCTTTGCTTAATAGTAAATTAGATTTTTCTCTCTATCATTTTCTCTCTCTATTTCAAAGCATCTAATTTAATTGTAGTAACTGTGCCTTCATTTTGGCAATGACAGATACACTGTACTAGCTGGCAAATGAAAAATTCATATGTTGTTCGCATGTTTCGTTTTTAATGTTTTGAATCAGGAAAATTAAGTATAAAAGGACTGAAGTGTACACTAATACTTGTACTTGTGAATTTAATTATGGGCATGTCCTTTTGTAATTGTCTTTCTGCCTTTCCTCACTTATCTTGTTCTTCTTTAATATTGATTTTGCAAGATATATCTGTATGTTACTCTGAATCAATCAATTAATACAATGCAGATAGAGCTAGATTCTTTCAGATCATCAAAATGTTTGGCGTACACAAGAAACTTAATCTACCAACCTTAAGTCTACAGATTAATACTAAGTCACAAAATGTGAAGTAAGAAATTGCAAAAGAAAATTTTTAATTTTTAACCATATTTTTTCTATATTGAGTGACAATTGTAAAACTGCCAGGGAAACAAAAATTATGCATAAGTAGACATGACATAACTGGGAATGTAGTATGCAGATTGATTATATCAAAAGTACCGGTATGTGTAAAAACTTTTGATTGCATCATAAATTGACCATGCAGTGAAAAAAAAATTGTTAAGTAATATGATACACACATTTACAAATGACTGAGTTTTAAACATTTTATTTAGATATGTTCTTGGTGTTGGATGGAGATCAAGTAGGATGTGTTCCCTTGGATGGACATGTAACCATCAAAGCAAAGATCAATTCAAAAGGAACCATAACAAAAGAGCAGTCATTCTTCCTGAAGAAGTATTATGATTGTCTTATTAGAGTTGGTTCAGGTTTGTCAAATATTTTTGTTATTATGGCATTGAGATTACAGAATCTTTATTCCTATCTTCTGTCTGTCTGTCCATTGTCCAATCAGTCTATCTTTATTTATCTATCTTATCTCTCTCTCTCTCTCTCTCTCTCTCGATAAATGAAGCCTTGGTACAGCAAAATATACTTAAATTAAAAAAGAACCCAGAATGTGACAGTCTTCATGAAAACTTTTCAAACCAACAAGCCAGTAGGACCAATAGTCGGCCTGCAAAAAAATATCCAAATGTGTTCACAGGGATGCAAAATTAATTACAATTTTTTTTAGACGTTTGACTTTTAAAATATTTACAAGCCCATCATACTTGTCAATTTTTTAATTTCACTGACAGGACCAAAAAATTCTCTGGCCGCGGTCTTCGGACCACTGAGTTTTCATAATGACTGATGTGACAGTCCAAATTAAATAAATTCATTACTGTGAGTTCTTTCAGCCATGTTGGCTCTTCAAACAGTTATACAAATGATACATAGGTAATCAAATAATTGATTTGAGTTTTATTATCTCACCTGAGCTGAAAGCTCAAGTGAGCATTTCTGATTACTTTGTTATTACATCCATCTGTCTGTCTGTCTTTTAGAATGAAGATTGTGCTCTATTTTCCTGTCCAGAAGGTCTTTGCTGTTCACCTTCTTCCAAAAATGGAAATCTTTTGAAACATCTAGACATTGGAAAACACAGTTACAGTAAACATCAGGAATGTTTAAGTGATAGAACCAAACTGCTGTACAAGCATAAAATTCAGGATAAAATATGCACTCTCCCATGTTTACAAGGAGACACATATCCAGTTGGTTCTGCTGAAGTTCTTGACAAAGGATGGGCTTTGAAGTCAAAACGCGATTTTAAGCGATTCATTGAATCTCAAAAAGCTTTCTTGAAAGAGAAGTTTGAGGTTGGAGAAAGCAGTGGTCATAAACTTGACCCAGAGGATGTAGCCTCAAAGATGAGAAGAGTTAGAAATGCAAAAGGAAAGTGCTTTTTCAGAATTGATGAGTTCCTTTCAGCAAATCAAATTTCCAGCTGTTTCTACAGATTGGCCTTAAAAAGGAGGACAGATTCCAGTTGTGATCAGATGGTTGGAGAAGAGGAACTAAAAGCTGAAAATGATGTGGACAATTTTAGAAGCTTGGCCACTTTTGCATCTTATTAGAACTTCTGATTCACTATATTTAGGTCACCTGAGTCACTAAGGTGACCTTTTGCTATCTGTTTTTGTCCGTCATCATTTGTCAGACGTCAGTCGTAAACTTTTGAACATTTTTAGTTTCTTCTCTGAAACCGCTCAACCAATTTCAACCAAAGTTAATATATGTACTAAATATATATTTATGAGGAAGAATGCCTCTTCCTAAATGAAGTTTGAAGTGAAGTTCATGGCCTTGGGTCAGGTGTTCGGGTGTTAGGGTGGGGCTCTAAATGTAGTAATTCTTTTGAAAATCTTCTCCTCTGCTCCTGGGTATTAATGCGATGAATTAAGTACATAGTTATGATGAGGAAGAATGCCTCTTCCAAAATTATGAATTTCATGGCCCCTGGATCAGGGGTTTTGTTGTTAGGGCAGGGCTCTAATGATTATATAGGGTAGGGTGGTGTAATTTTTGCCCAATTATTGTATTGCCTTTAGATTTGTTCAATTATGTCAGTGTATGTTATGCTTCAACTTTTAAATATTTTTTTTTAGAATTTCGAAAGTTTATTGGATTAAACAATCCCGGAATATTAAAAATGATTTCATAATAGCCCCGTAATTATAACGCACATGAATATACATTGAAAAAGCCCCACTGCAGGTACTTAAGTGACCAATAAGAACCATGGGCTTCTTGTCAAAATGTAGCATTGTGTGTGTGCTAAGTGAACGCATCATGTATATTTACAACTAAAACTTTTCATCGAACTGGTGAGGTTAGTCATTGTCAATGTCATAAACGGTGGTGACAATTTTGGTAAAATATTTTTTAGGAAAAACAAATATAGGCAATGAACAATTTTATATATGATGTCCTTCTGTTAAATGCGTGAATTTATTTAAAATTTTTATGTAACCTTATAAGAAGTAAAAAACTTTATCTTAAACCAATTTGTATGGTTAAAATTGCATTGCTATTATTAGGTTAGAGTATATTCTGCTGTCAATTTTGCTTAACAAGAAAACAAATTCAAACAAATGAATAATTCCGCTATGTATAATGGTAATTGTTTGTTTAAAACAGTTGCTAAATTTATTAAAATTGTAAAGTCTGTATCTGTGTCAAAATGTGTCCTTTTTTCTCTCTCTCTCTCTCTCTCTCTCTCTCTCTCTCTCTTTTATTATTTTTGTATAGTTTTTATGGATTTGGATTTATGGAAACACTTCATGATTGTAACGCATAAAATGTGTAAAGGCTTATAAAACCCAACTCAAGTCTGATCATGGCAAAAATGTGTTGCTAGGGATAACATAATGTTGCTATGGACATGATTTAGAAAACTAAAGAGAATGGAAGTGATCGGAAAGAATTAAATAATGATGTTTTTTAAATATAAAATATAGATACAAACAGTCATTAAAAACCTTATCCTAGGTCTGATTTCTGTGGCAAAAGATGTGTTTCTGTGGACAAAATTATGTTGCTATGGAAATTATTTCATTGAATAACAAGAAAAATATGAGAATAAAATGTTCTTCTCATAATATTTAAAAAAAATAATATAATAATAATCTTGCAGTTAAATAAACATATCGGATTAATGACTTTTGATGTGTCAAAAAGGTGTTGCTATGGACAAAATTGTGTTGCTATGGACTTCAGGCACAAACAAAAAAACATTAAAAACTAAAAACTTAACAACCAAGTCATATTGAATGTTAAGATAATATTTACTTTCATTTATCTATAATTCTGCTGATCCCAGTCAAGTCGGTTGCTAGGGTATAAATTTCGTTGCTATGGAGATTTCTTTTCCTATTATTTTGTAAAAAAGTCATATATTTTGTGAAGATTATGGTAAAGTACTATGTTTCTGTAAATTTGGTATCTAACTGTCAAATATCTGTTGTAATATAAAAGAAAATTGCCAAAACGTGCGAAAATCCATTGAAACTGTTTTGAAAAAATTGCGAATTTTGATTTCTGAAAAAAAAAAATTGGGACATCCGACTACCAATTTTTCTTTTATTATTTCATAGTATTGGGATGTATCTTTAACTTGATATGACATACATTGTCTCAGGTAGTTGCGTTTTTAAGTATTCAACTTTTGAAAAACTTAATTTTCCACAGATATTCCCACCATGAAAACCTTGTCATTTTTTGGTTACCATAGCAATCGTATCAAAATTTCAAAAAATACGTAGAGACATACAAATATTTTCTCCATATGCATCTTTCATTTTTTCAGTATTAAAAAACAAATTTAAACCTTCCAATTGTTCCCCCTCTGCACTTGAATATGTCTAAATTTGTATTCTTTTACAATGTTTCATTGAGAATTTACTATGCAAGTCACATTTGTATCCATGGAAACCAATAGTAATGAATAAATTTGTTAAATTTGTCTAAAATGTGTTTTTTGTTGTTGTTCAAATGTTTTAGGGTGATTTTTGACTTTCCATGTAAAGCTCAATGGTAACTGACACGGCCTCTTAAATATTACACATGATTCTAATGGGGTTTCCCGTCTATAATCCGGAATATTAGAATAAAAATGTACGTAATTATTCAAATACCGCTACTTCTCAAGCGAAATTACATATCGTTGAATTTAAAATAAATAATAATCAATAAAATCAACTCTCGTCTGTATTATTATTATTATTGTTATTATTACAAAAAAGGAAACATTTATTGCTTAAGTATGGTCAAAAAGGTATGTGATTGTACTTCCGTCCTGTATTTCAAAAGAATCATTTCTTTCCAATTGCAACAACAGCAGCAAACGCATTAACACAAGAGAAATAGGACAACAACATTGACAATGAACAGCATCTTTTCTTGAGGAAATGTTGAAACACGGAAGGCTACCAAAAAGATAACTAAAGTTAAAAAAACGAATGCATAAAAAATTCATATATTAAACATTTCTTTATATATTATGCAAAATAATAATACCCTGATGCATTTTTTTTTTTACAAAAACATGTAACAGAACATGTAACTGAAATACATATTAAGTCCCTCCTGATAATGTTACAGAAAACCCAACTCGAAGTCAATTGGTGTTTTCATAAGGTTTGGAGTTTCTTTATAAACGTACAGTAAAATATCAGACATGTCAAACAGATCTTATTAAAGATCTGTTTTCCTTATTTTTCATACAAGATAGAATGTCGTGATATGTATACATGTAAAATACTTAAAATTAGATCATTAAAAATCTTACTATAT
>WFKH01003881.1:38778422-38795638 GCA_016163765.1 Magallana hongkongensis | reverse complement strand
ATATATATATATATATATATATATATATATATATATATATATATATATATATCACGAGTGGTGCATTTTGGTACTTATGGAAATATTCTAATCTCCAACTTTTCAGAGAAGCAAATTTCATATCATTTTTATTTAATATTTGTTTTCCATTGCCCCGTCTAGCTTTTTGGTGCAGGGAAATTCAAAACAGATTTGCGTATGTATGTAAGATTGCGTCTGTAGATAATGACCTAAATACAAGTAAGGTTTCACATTTAGGACAACAGTAGTAACATTTGTACCTGGAATTTAATCATTAATCAATTTCTTCTTGTGTCAGTAATGGCAGAACAAGCTGACTCTGATCCGGTTTTTGGTCACCGGCGGGAATTTGTTATCCACACTAATAATGTAAAGAACATTCTTTCCTCACGAGGAGGCGTTTGGTTTCAATATCAACTCATTTTTGTAGAACGAGATTTTTCAATGGTATATTATTAACATAGCCTATTGAATTAAGCATGGTGACAAACCAAACATCCACTAAACTGGTACGCAAGACATTAACGAAATTGGTTCACAGGACATGAACTAAATTGGTACCGAAAATTGATTATAAACAAGGTCATAGTAGTTCAACCACGAAATTTAAATTTTTTAATAAACCATTATTTTTACTGTTTCACTATTTCCAGATTATTCCATCGTTCAATGATTTAATTGTGTTTTATTCTCTTGATTTTAAAAATATTCAAGTCGATGATCAAGAAAATGAACGTATTCTCAAAACGTAACCATCTTCGTCTGAAGAAGCAAGTATCAGGTGGTTGAATTAACCTACGAGGACAGTTCTGAAATTATAAACACATTCCGCCTTACTTCTGTGCCTCATTAGGTCAAAACCAATCAGGATCGTATCATGATAATTTATGGTAAAATAATAATAATACCATCTCCTTATTTCAATTGAAAAAAACCCCCAAATAAAACCGGCACAAAATTTAGGGACAATAACAAACAAACAGTTCAAATCTATCTTAACTTCTCTGATCATTAGCTGTTGGTCTTACAAATTTCTGTTTTCTGTGAAGATGTCTGCGCAGGTTAGCCCCGACCCCCGCCATGTTAACGTACCGTTTTAAACAAAATATTTAATAATTTGAAATAATACTTGAATGAATTTCTATGTTTTAAATACGCATTAATTTTTTATACACATTTTAATGTTTATACCAATTTCCCCAAAAATCAGTCGATTAGAAAGGAGAAAGAATGTGGTGTCTCAAAATCATGGAACAGTCCTCGTATACAACTTTCAAAGACAAGTATAAACGTAAACGCAAGTAATGACATAAAGCAAAACTTACATTGTACACGTTTTTAATAGTTTAATGAAATAAAACATTGATCATCTACTGCAATATATGCAAGAATAGTACACTGGTATACATGTACAATGAACTACACAACAGCAATAGAAGTATTTAAGACTTAAAAAAAAAAATAATATTTTAGCCTTTCTTTAACTCTGGATTGTGTATCTTTTGTATATATGGTCTTTTCAATCTATATTCGAATAAATATGCTACAAATCCTTTCTTGATTTTGTTCCTTGTCGAAACATCAAGCACCGAGAATGCGATTGTCTGAATTTGTCAATGCAAATAAAAAACTGCTTTAGATTGTTTCCCCTGTGAATAGTGGACTCATTTCTTGTGTATGAGCAGACTCCTAATACCCAGTTAAACGGACGGGATAGGGTTTTGTTGTAAGACCGGCGTTAAATACGCATCCTCACCGATTGTCTGATACTCAACCTCTTAAAACTGGTATACCTTGATCTCTTCATACAATTATAATTCTGATTCATGTTTTTGTGATGTTTCATCGGTCCTTGGGTGACGTTTTTCGTAAGCATGTTCTTGGTCAGGAATCTCAATGTTTTGACATTGATAATGAAATGTCTCTTTTTGCCGATCAATTTTTTTGGTTAATGTTTTATCTTGTTTGTCCTCCCTTACATAAAAATGAAATAATTAAAAATTATAGATATTGATAATATATATGGTAAACATAGACATGTATCAATTTTTGTCAAACTTGACAAACGCAGTTTATTATGATTATTGGGGGTAGATTTCAATCAACTCTCCTATGCAATTACTCTAGCAAACCGGAAGGGAAACAGTGTTTGGACCTAATAAGCAGATATGTAAATTAACTACTAGTAACTGGCTACGAGAAGTAAGAAAAGCTAGCCACTAGTAACTGGCTACGAGATGAAATAAAAGTTGGCTACTAGTAACTGGCTACTATTAACTGGCTACGCAAAGTAAGAAAAGCTAGCTACTAGTAACTGGCTACGAGATGAAAGAAAACTTGGCTGCTAGTTACTAGTGTCCAAGTGACAAAACATACCTGGGATTTCTATTTGTGTTCTCAATATGTACATTGCACTATATCATCCACATAATTTATCATCTTTTGTGATATCGTCAGCTACAAAATGCCTTACAAGATCTCATTTTTAACATCTTTGTAAAAACCTTTCAAATAGCTGCATAATAGATAAAATATATTTACAAGTGATGTTAAAATCAACATTTGACTAGGTTATCTACATGATTACACCTTAAAAGTACTCATATTCCTCTGATACTCTCATCAGTAATTGGTGCATTTCGTTTAAAATATCTCTATTTTAGATAATATTGTCCATTTGACTCAAGTAGCTGTACATATAGATTGAAAATATCAACAAACGTTATTAATTATAACAATCTATCATGTCATCCGCATGATATTACAACAAAATTACTCAACTATCTCTCTTAATCTCGTCAGCTACCAGTGCATTTCGTTTCAAATATGTCTATTTTAAAGACAATTTTTCCATGTAACTCAAGTAGCCGTACGTAAAGATTAAGGACATCTTCAAGGGTTGTTAATATCAACATTGTATCAGGTCATCCACAATATATTACGATACAATTCCACAGAAATTTCTCTTCATGTCGTCAGCTACTGGTGCATTTTGTTACAAATATCTCTATTTTTGAGGGTTTTGTCAATATATCTCAAGTAGCTGTATATATCGATTAAAAATAAGTAACAGTCTTGCTAAGTTTAACATTATATAAGGTCATCCACATGATATTACGCCACATTTACTCAGACATCTTTCTTTATGTCGTCAGCTACTAGTGCATTTTGTTACAAATATCTTTATTTTTTGGGGGTTTGTCAACATATCTCAAGTAGCTGTATATATAGATTGATGATATGTACATGTGTTGCTAATTTCAACATTCTTTAAGGTCACCCACATGATATTACGACACAACTACTTAGATATCTCTATTAATCTCGTCAGCTACTCGTGCATTTCGTTACAAATATATATTTCAATTTTTTAACAGTTTAGTTCATATACCTCAAGTAGCTGTATATATAGATTGAAGATATCTATAAGTGTGGTTAATTTGAACATTCTAAAAGGTAACCCACATGATATTATGACACAATTACTCAAATATTTCTGTAAATCTCGTCAGCTACTAGTAGATTTTGTTACAAATATCTTTATTTTTTTTAGGGTTTTGTCAACATTTCTCAAGTAGCTGTACATATAGAATGATGATATGCACCAGTCTTGCTTATTTTAACATTCTATCAGATCACACACATGATATAACGACAACAATATCAATATCAACAAGTGTTGTCAATTTCTACATTCTATAGGTCCTCCGCATGATATTACGACACAATTACTTGGATATCTCTCCATGTCGTCAGCTATTAGTGCATTTTGCTAAAAATATCTTTATTTTTTGCGGTTTTGTCAATATATCTCAAGTAGCTGTATATATAGATTGAAGATATGTATCAGTGTTGCTAGTTTTAACATTCTATTAGGTCACTCACATGATATTACGGCACGATTCCTCAGATATCTCTCTTTATGTCGTCAGCTTCTAGTGGATTTTGTTACAAATATCTATATTTTTTTAGGGTTTTGTCCAGGTATCTCAAGTAGCTGTATATATAGATTTATGATATGTACCACTTCTGCTTATTTTTCATTCTATTATGTCACCCACATGATATTACGACACAACTACTCAGATATCTCTCTTAATCTCGTCAGTTATTAGTGCATTTCGTTACAAATATCTCCATTTTTTACAGCTTAGTTCATATACCTCAAGTAGCTGTATATATAGATTGAAGATATCAAAAAGTTTTGTTAATTTGAAAATTCTTTAAGGTCACTTACTTGATATTATGACACAATTACTCAGATATCTCTTTAAATCTCGTCAGCTACTTGAATGTGCATTTGGTTACATATATCTCCATTTTTTAACAATTTTCCATATAACTAGAGTAGCTGTACATATAGATTGAAAAAAGTTACAAGTGTTGTCAATTTCTACATTCTATAGGTCCTCCGCATGATATTACGACACAATTACTTAGATATCTTTCTTTACGTCCTCAGCTACTAGTGCATTTTGCTTAAAATATGTTTGTTTTTGGCAGCTTTGTCAATATATCTCAAGTGACTGTATATATAGATTGAAGATATGTACCACTGTTGCTAGTGTCAACATTCTATTAGGTAATCCTCATGATATTACGGCACAATAACTCTATCTCTCTTTTTTAGGATTTTGTCCACATATTTCAATTATCTGTATATATAGATTGATGATACGAACCAGTTCTGCTTATTTTAACATTCTATTATGTCACCTTCATGACATTACGACACAGCTACTAAGATATCTCTCTTAATCTCGTCAGCTACTAGTGCATTTTGATACAAATATCTCCGTTTTTAAAAGTTTAATTCATATACCTCAAGTAGCTGTATATATAGATTGAAGATATCTACAAGTGTGGTTAATTTGAACATTCTATAAGGTCACCCACATGATATCATGACACAATTACTCAGATATCTCTTTAAATCTCGTCAGCTACTAGTGCATTTCGTTACAAATAACTCGATTTTCTAAAAGTTACAAGTGTTGTCAATTTCTACATTCTATAGGTCATCCGCATAATATTACGACACAATTACTTAGATATCTCTCTTTACGTCGTCAGCTACTAGTGCATTTTGTTAAAAATATGTTTGTTTTTGGCAGCTTTGTCAATATATCTCAAGTAACTGTATATATAGATTGAAGATATGTACCAGTGTTGCTAGTGTCAACATTCTATAAGGTCACACACATGATATTACGACACAACTACTCAGACATCCCTCTTAATCTCGTCAGCTACTAGTGCATTTCGTTACAAATATCTACATTTTTAACAGTAGCTGTATATATAGATTGAAGATAAATACAAGTGTTGTTAATTTGAACATTCTACAAGGTCACCTACATGATATTATGCCACAATTACTCAAATATTTCTGTAAATCTCGTCAGCTACTTGTGCATTTCGTTACAAATATCTCCATTTTTAACAATTTTCGTGTAACTCGAGTTACTGTAGATATAGATTAAAAATATCTACCAGTGTTGTTAATTTAGATATTGACCAAAAAAAAAAAAAAAAAAAAAGCTTTTCAAATCATAAAAATTGTGAAATTTTTATCTGTAAGGGAGTGGGGGACAAAGTGTACCTATAATTTCAATTTCACTGGTTATTTTCTTTCATTTACTTTATCTTTCTCACATGCACAGGAGAAAAGTATGGGGAGGAACTTATGTTAAATCCTATTTTTACATGTAAGAAATCTGTTGCGAGGAAAAGTCTCTCTCCCCTGACGCTACGAGTACAAAAGAGGAATAAATTATAAACACTGAAACGCTTGTGTTTACAGCTTCAAATTTCTGCTTAGGTATTTATTTGATAGCCATCAATCTAAATTATCTTTAATAAACACAGGATGTAACCTAAAATATTACCATGCACATATATATGCACTACTATACGGGGCAGATACGTAAGGGAACATGTCATAATATAAAAGCGGAGGAATCTCGAATTACCTTAAGGCGTTCACATTTCCGTTAGAAACACATGCATATGGTCCACGTATTGCAGCCCTTTTTTACGACAGAAATTTGTTTTCTTTAATAAAGAGGTCACTATCGTTATTGCATTACCGAAAGGAGATGGCCGCTGAGAATTTTAACATGAACATCATTCGTAGATAAAGGCCATACATATGCAGCTACTTGAAATAATTGAAGAAATTAAATAAAAAAAAGATGGGATTTTTTTTATTCTAAAACGTACTCGTCCATGTAGCTATCGAGAGTACAAGAG
Organism: Magallana hongkongensis; assembly: GCA_016163765.1. Classification (NCBI taxonomy): domain Eukaryota; kingdom Metazoa; phylum Mollusca; class Bivalvia; order Ostreida; family Ostreidae; genus Magallana; species Magallana hongkongensis. Next base: position 38,789,365 of record WFKH01003881.1, on the reverse strand, counting down.
ATCTCTGAGTAATGTAAGTGTTATATCTTGTGGATTACCATGGAGAATATGTCTATCAACATATAAATAGGTAACTGATATCTATATATAAAGCTACTTCAGATATATGTTAACAATGAGTATTGGTATTTACAAGTAGCTGACGAGATTTCAGAGTTTTATCATTTGGATGCTAACGTACTGATGTACATTTACAGTAATTTAGTAAATTTTACTTTTTTCAGTCAATTTATTGATGTTACAAGAAAGATGTTAATATACACGATAAAATGTTTTTTTCATGATTCATGTTGATTATGAAGGTGGCGATCATTGCAGAAAAAACTACGCGGGTAATGTGTTTTTATGCAATGTCGGCACCTTCATATCCCGCATGAATTACCAGAGAGCATTTTAATGTTTAAATATAATTAGCTTCTATTAACAGTAGACGATATGTACATATCTTTGTGCAGGAAAAAAATCTAGCATTTATTTAATGAAAGTTCTCGTAAACGAACTGTCTGAAAAAAAGAGATGTGTTTCAAACTTTGACACTATGTTATAAGAAGACGTTTATATTACCATCATATGTTAATGTATATTGATTGGTAGTTTACATGTACAAATAATTTAACAATTTAAATGAAATAATGTAGCATTTCTAACATAGGATCAAGAAATTGAGTAAAATGATTATAGTTAAATTCAGATAACACGTAACTAGTTACTAGAAGCTAACTTTTCTTTCATTTCGTAGCCAGTTACTAGTAGCTAGCTTTTCTAGTAGCCAGTTTTTTTCATCTCGTCGCCAGTTACTAGCAGATAGCATTTCTTGCTTCTCGTAGGCAGTTACTAGTAGATAGCTTTTCTTACTCCTCGTAGTCAGTTACAAGTAGCCAACTTTTAATTCATCTCGTAGACAGATACTAGTAGCTAGCTTTTCTTACTCCTCGTAAGAAAGATATCTGAGTAATTGTGACGTAATATCATGTGGATGACCTGATAGAATGTTGAAATTGACAACACTTGTAGCTATTTTCAATCTTGATGTACAGCTATTGAGTTATATGGAAAAATTGATAAAAATGGAGATATTTGTAACGAAAAGCACCATTAGCCGACGAGATTTAAAGAGATATCTGAGTAATTGTGTCATAATATCATGTGGGTGACCTTATAGAATGTTAAAATTAACAACACTTGTAGCTATTTTCAATCTATATATACAGCTACTTGAGGTATATGAGCTAAACTGTTAAAAATGGAGATGTTTGTAACGAAATGCATTAGTAGCTGAAGAAATTAAGAGAGATATCTGAGTAGTTGTGTCGTAATATTATGTGGGTGCCCTAATAGAATGTCGAATTAAAAAGGACTGTTACATATCATCAATCTATATATACAGCTACTTGAGATATCTTGACACAACCCTGAAAAATTAAAGATTTTGTAACAAAATGTACTAATAGCCGACGAAATTTAAAGAGATATCTGAGTAATTGTGTGATAATATCATGTGGGTGACCTTATGGAATGTTCAAATTAACTACACTTGTAGATATCTTCAATTTATATGTACAGCTACTTGAGATATGTGACAAAACTCTCAAAAAATAAAGATATTTATAACAAAATGTACTAGCAGTTGACGATATTTAAAGAGATATCTGAGTAGTTGTGTCGTAATATCATGTGGGTGACCTAAAATAATGTCGAAATAAGCAAGAATGGTACATATCATCGATCTATGTATACAGCTACTTGAGGTGTGTCGACAAAACCCTACAAAAAATATAGATAGTTGTAAGAAAGTCCAATAGAAGCTGACGACATGAAGAGAGATATCTACGTAATTGTGCCGTAATATCATGTGGGTGACCTAATTAAATGTTGAAACTAGCAACACTTGTACATATCTTCAATCTATATATACAGCTACTTGAGGTATATTGACAAAAGTGCCAAAAATAAAGATATTTTTAGCAAAATGCACTAGTAGCTGACGACATAAAGAGAGATATCTAAGTAATTGTGTCGTAATATTATGTGGATGACCTGATAGAATGTAGAAATTGACAACACTTGTAGCTTTTTTCAAAATGTTAAAAAATAGAGATATTTGTAACGAAATGCACAAGTAGCTGACAAGATTTATAGAGATATCTAAGTAATTGTGTCATAATATCCTGTGGGTGACCTTATAGAAAGTTCAAATTAACACTTTTTGATATCTTCAATCTATATATACAGCTACTTGAGTTATATGAACTAAATTGGTGAAAATGAAGATATCTGTAACGAAATGCACTAGTAGCTAACGAAATTAAGAAATATATCTGAGTAGTTGTGCCGTAATATCATGTGTAGGATCGTAAACAATGTTGAATTTAGCAACACAGGTACATATCATCAATCTGTATATAAAGCTACTCGAGATATGTTGACAAACCCTCAAAAAATAAAGATATTTGTAACAAAATGCACTAGTAGCTGACGACATAAAGAAAGATATCTGAGTAAATGTGGCGTAATATCATGTGGATGACCTTATAGAATGTTAAACTTAGCAAGACTGGTACATATCTTTAATCTATATACACAGCTACTTAAGATATATTGACAAAACAGTAAAAAATAGAGATATTTGTAACAAAATGCACTAGTAGCTGACGACATAAAGAGAAATTTCTGTGGAATTGTATCGTAATATCATGTGGATGACCTGATACAATGTTGATATTAACAACCCTTGAAGATGTCCTTAATCTTTTCGTACGGCTACTTGAGTTACATGGAAAAATTGTCTTTAAAATAGACATATTTGAAACGAAATGCACTGGTAGCTGACGAGATTAAGAGATATATCTGAGTAATTTTGTTGTAATATCATGCGGATGGCATGATAGATTGTTATAATTAATAACGCTTGTTGGTATTTTTAATCTATATGTACAACTACTTGAGTCAAGTGGACAATATTATCTAAAATAGAGATATTTTAAACGAAATGCACCAATTACTGATGAGGGTATAAGAGGAATATGAGTACTTTTAAGGTATAATCATGCAGATAACCTAGTCAAATGTTGATATTAACATCACTTGTAAATATATTTTATCCATTATGCAGCTATTTAAAAGGTTTTGACAAAGATGTTAAAAATGAGATATTGTAAGGCATTTTGTAGCTGACGATATCACAAAAGATGATAAATTATGTGGATGATATAGTGCAATGTACATATTAAGAACACAAATAGAAATCCCAGGTATGTTTTGTCACTTGGACAGTAACTAGTAACTAGCAGCCAAGTTTTCTTTCATCTCATAGCCAATTACCAGTAGCTAGCTTTTCTTACTTCTCGTAGCCATTTACTAGAAGCCAGTTCCAAGTAGCTAACTTTACCTATCTCTAATAAGCACAAATTATAACCTCTGACAAATCTTTGTATTTGAAAATAATCGATAAATTCGATGTAATGTATTCAGAAGCATTGTTTTCCATGGAAACTTATGTAAAAATGTCTTGAAAATTGTCAGATTTTTAACGGTATGAACAATTTAGATATTTTTGTAGTCGTATGTATTCCTACGCCATAGTTCAATATTGCTTGGATACAAATTTCCAGATGTATTTTGATTACTGATACATAATGCATCGTAGAGTTTGAAGGCGTTAATTCTATCTTTAAGAGACAATGTCAGTAAGCATTTAGCTTTGTCCATATATAAGTGGAAAGTGCAAAAAAATATTTTTTCTCGATATTGTGGCGTTGATTGATATAGGTAAGCAGTATTTTAGAAGTGTGGTATTTTTGGCTACATGGTCATTGTTTCCATGGCAACAACCAAAAATAGGACAAAAACACTGAGATACGAACAAATCATCAAATATGTAGAAATAACAATGCATATAAACATAAAATTTTGTTAAGTTTAAAAAAAATGATAACACTAAATTTTGCATTTATTTGTCAATCAGAATGTCAAAGTAATATTTTCCCAATTGCTTTATTTACATTTTCCATTGTAAAATTTGAAGTATTTTCAAAAATTAATTTCTCTAAAAAGCAACCTGAATTTGTTTTGATGTTATATTAAATAAAATATCTTACATTGGTTTATAAGATTCATCAGTAAAAACGGTAGTCAACATGTATAACAGAAATGACATTAAAAGCAAAGTAACAAAACTTTGATTTTGAATATGTGATATTACCCCCCTTTATGGAACTCTTCTGCGGCGGAGGTTCAATTAAACTAAAAGGAAGTGGAAACCAAACATGTAGTCTGCTCAGTTGGTTGTAGTATGCTTGGATTTGCAGAGGAATTACAACAACTTTTAATGGTAGGTTTTATTTTATAAATATGTCTGACCATTGCCAAAAATATTTAATGTAAAACATTCATAATGCCTCATAAACTGATAAAAAATTTGACTATTTGATTGAATTTACAAGGAGTTGTGGTTGTTTGATGTTTGTTTAAAATTGCAGCACGGGGTCTTGTGTAGAAAAAAAAACATCGTTAAAAAAGAGGGTACCTCGGAGGAAAATTTAGTAGAACCTTAGCTTCCCGACTGTCTTCTCATTTGTAACCATCACTGGTTTGTTGGATCTAGGAAGATATATATTTTTCCGAGGTACCCACTTTTTTAACGATGTTTTTTTTATACACAAGACCCTGTGATTGCAGAGGAATGCTTCAACTTGTAAATGTACGTGTTGTTCCGTCAACATATGTGATGCGTTTAAATCAATTTCAATTAAATTGTTAATTTGTAAAATAAAAATAAAATCTGTACCAATTTTCCACAGATTTTTAGAAAGAATTGGAATTAGTCTTGCCAGAAATGACTCATGAAGTTTGTCTTGATTGTCATCCGCTTGAAGTTACAGAGAAATGACAGCATCTTTTGAAAGTAAGTGTATTTTTGTCAGTATGTTGGATGAATTTCAAAAAAGTTACCAGTAATAATGTAAAGCATTCATAAATTAATGCAAATTTATATGAAAAATACACCCCCCCCCCCCCCAACTCAGCATATAAAAAGACAGAATGTTTATTATACATGTTCTCTCAATGGGCAATTTTAATTTTCAATTTTTAATTTCAAATCAGGCCTCCATGATAAGATTACAATATCATAGTTATATGTTCTCAGATATAGTACATGCATGTTTGTTTTGGAAATACATGTATGCTCAATATCAGGTCATTAACAAGCTTTTATATTTATAAAATATCTTGTTCTCTTTTAGGTGGAAATCAGTTTGTCTGTAGCTTTTTCACACCAAATGATACCTGTGGACATATATTATATACAAGAAGACCTGGCCAAAACAGATTATTCCTCTGACATGTTGTAATCTTTCCATAGATGCACACTTCCGACAGTTTTCAATATGTCGGAATATACAATCAGAATCAGAATTATTGAAAATAAGGGGAGGTTTTTTCAGTGAAGATGATGAAATACTTACAATCTGTCCAAAACACAGGTATGTGACATGTACGAATGTGTCATGTTTCATAATATTTTTATGAATATCAGACAAATTCAAAGACTTGCAGAATTTGAATTAAACACCTTTATCAATAAGAGCATGTGATTAGATTTGAAAGAGTTGTTTGTAATTAACAGAAAAAAATGAACCGTAGAAATTACCTTTGCTTAATAGTAAATTAGATTTTTCTCTCTATCATTTTCTCTCTCTATTTCAAAGCATCTAATTTAATTGTAGTAACTGTGCCTTCATTTTGGCAATGACAGATACACTGTACTAGCTGGCAAATGAAAAATTCATATGTTGTTCGCATGTTTCGTTTTTAATGTTTTGAATCAGGAAAATTAAGTATAAAAGGACTGAAGTGTACACTAATACTTGTACTTGTGAATTTAATTATGGGCATGTCCTTTTGTAATTGTCTTTCTGCCTTTCCTCACTTATCTTGTTCTTCTTTAATATTGATTTTGCAAGATATATCTGTATGTTACTCTGAATCAATCAATTAATACAATGCAGATAGAGCTAGATTCTTTCAGATCATCAAAATGTTTGGCGTACACAAGAAACTTAATCTACCAACCTTAAGTCTACAGATTAATACTAAGTCACAAAATGTGAAGTAAGAAATTGCAAAAGAAAATTTTTAATTTTTAACCATATTTTTTCTATATTGAGTGACAATTGTAAAACTGCCAGGGAAACAAAAATTATGCATAAGTAGACATGACATAACTGGGAATGTAGTATGCAGATTGATTATATCAAAAGTACCGGTATGTGTAAAAACTTTTGATTGCATCATAAATTGACCATGCAGTGAAAAAAAAATTGTTAAGTAATATGATACACACATTTACAAATGACTGAGTTTTAAACATTTTATTTAGATATGTTCTTGGTGTTGGATGGAGATCAAGTAGGATGTGTTCCCTTGGATGGACATGTAACCATCAAAGCAAAGATCAATTCAAAAGGAACCATAACAAAAGAGCAGTCATTCTTCCTGAAGAAGTATTATGATTGTCTTATTAGAGTTGGTTCAGGTTTGTCAAATATTTTTGTTATTATGGCATTGAGATTACAGAATCTTTATTCCTATCTTCTGTCTGTCTGTCCATTGTCCAATCAGTCTATCTTTATTTATCTATCTTATCTCTCTCTCTCTCTCTCTCTCTCTCGATAAATGAAGCCTTGGTACAGCAAAATATACTTAAATTAAAAAAGAACCCAGAATGTGACAGTCTTCATGAAAACTTTTCAAACCAACAAGCCAGTAGGACCAATAGTCGGCCTGCAAAAAAATATCCAAATGTGTTCACAGGGATGCAAAATTAATTACAATTTTTTTTAGACGTTTGACTTTTAAAATATTTACAAGCCCATCATACTTGTCAATTTTTTAATTTCACTGACAGGACCAAAAAATTCTCTGGCCGCGGTCTTCGGACCACTGAGTTTTCATAATGACTGATGTGACAGTCCAAATTAAATAAATTCATTACTGTGAGTTCTTTCAGCCATGTTGGCTCTTCAAACAGTTATACAAATGATACATAGGTAATCAAATAATTGATTTGAGTTTTATTATCTCACCTGAGCTGAAAGCTCAAGTGAGCATTTCTGATTACTTTGTTATTACATCCATCTGTCTGTCTGTCTTTCAGAATGAAGATTGTGCTCTATTTTCCTGTCCAGAAGGTCTTTGCTGTTCACCTTCTTCCAAAAATGGAAATCTTTTGAAACATCTAGACATTGGAAAACACAGTTACAGTAAACATCAGGAATGTTTAAGTGATAGAACCAAACTGCTGTACAAGCATAAAATTCAGGATAAAATATGCACTCTCCCATGTTTACAAGGAGACACATATCCAGTTGGTTCTGCTGAAGTTCTTGACAAAGGATGGGCTTTGAAGTCAAAACGCGATTTTAAGCGATTCATTGAATCTCAAAAAGCTTTCTTGAAAGAGAAGTTTGAGGTTGGAGAAAGCAGTGGTCATAAACTTGACCCAGAGGATGTAGCCTCAAAGATGAGAAGAGTTAGAAATGCAAAAGGAAAGTGCTTTTTCAGAATTGATGAGTTCCTTTCAGCAAATCAAATTTCCAGCTGTTTCTACAGATTGGCCTTAAAAAGGAGGGCAGATTCCAGTTGTGATCAGATGGTTGGAGAAGAGGAACTAAAAGCTGAAAATGATGTGGACAATTTTAGAAGCTTGGCCACTTTTGCATCTTATTAGAACTTCTGATTCACTATATTTAGGTCACCTGAGTCACTAAGGTGACCTTTTGCTATCTGTTTTTGTCCGTCATCATTTGTCAGACGTCAGTCGTAAACTTTTGAACATTTTTAGTTTCTTCTCTGAAACCGCTCAACCAATTTCAACCAAAGTTAATATATGTACTAAATATATATTTATGAGGAAGAATGCCTCTTCCTAAATGAAGTTTGAAGTGAAGTTCATGGCCTTGGGTCAGGTGTTCGGGTGTTAGGGTGGGGCTCTAAATGTAGTAATTCTTTTGAAAATCTTCTCCTCTGCTCCTGGGTATTAATGCGATGAATTAAGTACATAGTTATGATGAGGAAGAATGCCTCTTCCAAAATTATGAATTTCATGGCCCCTGGATCAGGGGTTTTGTTGTTAGGGCAGGGCTCTAATGATTATATAGGGTAGGGTGGTGTAATTTTTGCCCAATTATTGTATTGCCTTTAGATTTGTTCAATTATGTCAGTGTATGTTATGCTTCAACTTTTTAATATTTTTTTTTAGAATTTCGAAAGTTTATTGGATTAAACAATCCCGGAATATCAAAAATGATTTCATAATAGCCCCGTAATTATAACGCACATGAATATACATTGAAAAAGCCCCACTGCAGGTACTTAAGTGACCAATAAGAACCATGGGCTTCTTGTCAAAATGTAGCATTGTGTGTGTGCTAAGTGAACGCATCATGTATATTTACAACTAAAACTTTTCATCGAACTGGTGAGGTTAGTCATTGTCAATGTCATAAACGGTGGTGACAATTTTGGTAAAAATTTTTTTAGGAAAAACAAATATAGGCAATGAACAATTTTATATATGATGTCCTTCTGTTAAATGCGTGAATTTATTTAAAATTTTTATGTAACCTTATAAGAAGTAAAAAACTTTATCTTAAACCAATTTGTATGGTTAAAATTGCATTGCTATTATTAGGTTAGAGTATATTCTGCTGTCAATTTTGCTTAACAAGAAAACAATTCAAACAAATGAATAATTCCGCTATGTATAATGGTAATTTTTTGTTTAAAACAGTTGCTAAATTTATTAAAATTGTAAACACTGTATCTGTGTCAAAATGTGTCCTTTTCTCTCTCTCTCTCTCTCTCTCTCTCTCTCTCTCTTTTTTATTATTTTTGTATAGTTTTTATGGATTTGGATTTATGGAAACACTTCATGATTGTAACGCATAAAATGTGTAAAGGCTTATAAAACCCAACTCAAGTCTGATCATGGCAAAAATGTGTTGCTAGGGATAACATAATGTTGCTATGGACATGATTTAGAAAACTAAAGAGAATGGAAGTGATCGGAAAGAATTAAATAATGATGTTTTTTAAATATAAAATATAGATACAAACAGTCATTAAAAACCTTATCCTAGGTCTGATTTCTGTGGCAAAAGATGTGTTTCTGTGGACAAAATTATGTTGCTATGGAAATTATTTCATTGAATAACAAGAAAAATATGAGAATAAAATGTTCTTCTCATAATATTTAAAAAAAATAATATAATAATAATCTTGCAGTTAAATAAACATATCGGATTAATGACTTTTGATGTGTCAAAAAGGTGTTGCTATGGACAAAATTGTGTTGCTATGGACTTCAGGCACAAACAAAAAAACATTAAAAACTAAAAACTTAACAACCAAGTCATATTGAATGTTAAGATAATATTTACTTTCATTTATCTATAATTCTGCTGATCCCAGTCAAGTCGGTTGCTAGGGTATAAATTTCGTTGCTATGGAGATTTCTTTTCCTATTATTTTGTAAAAAAGTCATATATTTTGTGAAGATTATGGTAAAGTACTATGTTTCTGTAAATTTGGTATCTAACTGTCAAATATCTGTTGTAATATAAAAGAAAATTGCCAAAACGTGCGAAAATCCATTGAAACTGTTTTGAAAAAATTGCGAATTTTGATTTCTGAAAAAAAAAAATTGGGACATCCGACTACCAATTTTTCTTTTATTATTTCATAGTATTGGGATGTATCTTTAACTTGATATGACATACATTGTCTCAGGTAGTTGCGTGTTTAAGTATTCAACTTTTGAAAAACTTAATTTTCCACAGATATTCCCACCATGAAAACCTTGTCATTTTTTGGTTACCATAGCAATCGTATCAAAATTTCAAAAAATACGTAGAGACATACAAATATTTTCTCCATATGCATCTTTCATTTTTTCAGTATTAAAAAACAAATTTAAACCTTCCAATTGTTCCCCCTCTGCACTTGAATATGTCTAAATTTGTATTCTTTTACAATGTTTCATTGAGAATTTACTATGCAAGTCACATTTGTATCCATGGAAACCAATAGTAATGAATAAATTTGTTAAATTTGTCTAAAATGTGTTTTTTGTTGTTGTTCAAATGTTTTAGGGTGATTTTTGACTTTCCATGTAAAGCTCAATGGTAACTGACACGGCCTCTTAAATATTACACATGATTCTAATGGGGTTTCCCGTCTATAATCCGGAATATTAGAATAAAAATGTACGTAATTATTCAAATACCGCTACTTCTCAAGCGAAATTACATATCGTTGAATTTAAAATAAATAATAATCAATAAAATCAACTCTCGTCTGTATTATTATTATTATTGTTATTATTACAAAAAAGGAAACATTTATTGCTTAAGTATGGTCAAAAAGGTATGTGATTGTACTTCCGTCCTGTATTTCAAAAGAATCATTTCTTTCCAATTGCAACAACAGCAGCAAACGCATTAACACAAGAGAAATAGGACAACAACATTGACAATGAACAGCATCTTTTCTTGAGGAAATGTTGAAACACGGAAGGCTACCAAAAAGATAACTAAAGTTAAAAAAACGAATGCATAAAAAATTCATATATTAAACATTTCTTTATATATTATGCAAAATAATAATACCCTGATGCATTTTTTTTTTTACAAAAACATGTAACAGAACATGTAACTGAAATACATATTAAGTCCCTCCTGATAATGTTACAGAAAACCCAACTCGAAGTCAATTGGTGTTTTCATAAGGTTTGGAGTTTCTTTATAAACGTACAGTAAAATATCAGACATGTCAAACAGATCTTATTAAAGATCTGTTTTCCTTATTTTTCATACAAGATAGAATGTCGTGATATGTATACATGTAAAATACTTAAAATTAGATCATTAAAAATCTTACTATAT
>WFKH01003881.1:38763445-38773567 GCA_016163765.1 Magallana hongkongensis | reverse complement strand
ATAGTACCTTGTTCCCTTGAAAAGAACCCCGTAGAAAACACGTTACAATACATATACACGCGTTTTATTATCTTAGAGTACATGCAACAATTTGTTAAAGTATAGAGCTAGACTGAAGAAAGAGAATATCACCAAAAACATCCTTCTTTACCGCTCCCACAAAAATGGGACAGGATCCCCCCCCCCCCCCCCAAAAAAAAAAAAAAACAGGGGGGCGGCCGGCTGTTTTATTATATAATGAAAAAAAAAATTTATAAAAAGAGGGGAACCGGGGGGGGGGGGGGGGGAGGGGGGCGGGGGGCTTATAAAAAAAAAATTCCAAAGATAAGGTTAACTGTCATGAAATTATAATGTGTGTAAATTATTTTCAAAAATGTTTCATTTTGTCGGAAATACATAGAAAAAGAAGCCTAAGGTGTAAATTAACAAAATTGTTCTGATTTCAAGCAATTATTATGGGATATAAGTATGGCGTCCTGAATGTCGGTTCAAAACAGACTCACTTAGTAAAGTTGATTAATCAAAACTTACCGGAGAGCTATTATAGTACAGCTTAACAGCCACTTGTGAACATGTACTGTTTACCATAAAGCAGCTGTTTAATATTGTAAAATTACTGTCAATGCATTTTATAGTATTTTAAAAGATTTTATAATTAAATCTCTACCAGTTCATATACGATCAAATTTGTCTGACCCACCAGTTCCTTAATTTCAGAAATCCAATTTTCGAAGAAAAACATAATTATCAAAACATAAACATAATAGTATCTTCTTATTTATTTCTACAAAATATTTTATTTTTTAACAAAATTTTTGCTCTAATTGATAATTATAAAACTTCTTTTCATAACAGTTTCAGATTGTTTTATTATTTATCATGCACTTGCACAACAAAATCATTTTGATATTGAAATAAATATATGTGGCAACAAACATTTTCCCGTGAAAAATTGTCAAATTGCTTTACAAATCGTTTAATTCTAACAAAATTCTTAGAATTCAGAAGCTATGAAGCTATATGGGGCCTCCCCGCGGTCTCCAAATCTCATGCCGCTCAAAATATATTCACCCCCATCGGAAATTTCTCGATCCGTCTCATTTCTATAAAATAGTACGCATTCAGCTTATATTTTCCAGATTGAATTTCGTGTCAAATTATTTAGAGATATGAGATATTAGGCATTTTTTTTTGTAGTTAAAGTAAACCTTTTATGTATAAAACCATGAGAATTAAATTACAGAAACTAGCGCATTCGTCACACCGGCACCGATTTGTACATATATGCACCTCTTCTTGTTCGCTCCAGTTCCTCAATCACACCTCAATAAATTTTCTAAAAATAATATTTTCGATTCAAAGAAAATAATGTCGTTCAATAAAAGCCTATAAATATAGTTTAACTGAATATTATGTTTATTTTGGTTCATTCCGGCGATTACGACATGCCTATTCCGACAGCAAGCATTTGCCATATAAGGTCATGTCAAAATTCGATAAACTTGTGGACTTTACATTTGTCAATTTGTATCATGTCAGATGTGCTATTTCCCAGCATGAAGATAGAAATGGAGAAACTACGGTGCAAAGTTGAAGGTTAGATTAACTAAAAAAAAAAAAATCAAGCTGCAAAATGTGCATCATACAAAAGAACTAAGTCAAATCTTAAAGTTGTTATACCTAAGTTTTATAGGTAACACGACCAGAATTACACAGATTCATACTCAAGCTCACACTCCAACACAATTGCATGTTTAGGTTTACAAGTCTGGATTTTTGAACACGATTACCCTCCATATTATTAAAGATACTACTGGATGTATTGCAGAACATGCAGGTTTTGTAGAATTACTATCTTTGATTTGGCCGTGTCAAAATAAGACAAAAATATCCCCATTTATTTTCTTATGATAGAAAGAGGGAGAGATCGAAGGTAATTGTACATGCAATAAATGATAATATTTTATATAGTTAGTTCACTATGACTTTATACTATAGGCTTTACAAAATTATATTTTGACTATATGCTACATGTATCGTACAGGTAGCTTTTTACTATATAGAACACTGTAACTATATACTATAGAATGCACAATGACTCGACACTGACCTCGTTCGCTTTACTCAAATTTCAAACACGAACTATAGGCAGTGAAACAAGATGACTGCCACAGATGCCTCAGATCACATTTACAATGAACGAAGAACTTTCAGAGGGATAACCATTATAGCCAGAAGAGCTGGGCTATCCGGTGGTTATGATGTTTGTTGTTTTCATTGGTAAATAAATAATTTAATAATGACAATTAAATAAATGAATAAGTAGTGCAAACATATTACAATATTTATAATCATTTCTCTTAAGGGTTATATTATGGAGAAAAATCAGTTTGGGGTGGGGGTTTGGGGCTAATATCTTTTGAAATTGGTTTGTATAAAAATTGATATGGGGCCATAATTTTCATTGATGGAGGGAAAGTACAGTAGATTACAAAATAAGATAATTTTTTTAAAATCAATTTTATCTGCTTTTTTATTTGCTCTTATGTCCATGTATCTACATAAAATTTTAAATGTCATTTCTAAGTATGAAAATTGAAAAAAAAAATCCCGACACAAATCCAAAACAAAACATATCTATAAAAATAACGAATCTTAAATACATTTTTCTACATTTTTCACGAAAAGTGTTACCAAAGATTTAGGTTAACAAGACAATATAGAACTATTACACAGATCGAGACATCATTTTCAGTTCTATGTATGTGCATCTTCGCTGAGGTATGTGCAACTACAGAATTCTAATTAAGCACTGAGCCAGGTTTTTCTTACTAATATTTTAAAAAGCAATAGTTTTGGGAAGAATAGTACATTGGAATCTTATAAGCAATTTGGAAATCAGGGGAGGGGGAGGGTTAAAATTTGTGCACGATAGTAGCAATTTCGGTATGACCTCAAACGTGTATAGCTTCACCTAATTTATGATTGACTTTGACAAAGTGCTGCAAGTCGTAAATGTTTCACACTAACTATGAAGACTCATAACTGCTCATCTGTGATAGAGAAATATGTCATTTCAGAAGTAAAAATTTAAGTTAATCAGTGAAAAAGTTGCTGCTTTCTGCTGAGAAAACATGGAAATTGTATGAAATATTGAAAAATATTGCAAAATCAAGATTTTGGTTGCTATGGTTACCAGAATCTGTTAAGTATGAGATTCATGATATGTACTTCTCTATGGTTTGGCTTTATTTCATATAAATGTCAGAACAAAATAAAGTGGGGGTATGTACTTGGTATGCATATTTTTTTGATATTTTGCTAGAATTACTACATTTGCTATATTTTTCATATGTTGGTATCTAAAGCTTAACAGTAAAATTAAGCAAGCCTTTACAAACAGAAAAAACCCAAACAGGTTTAAAAAGATTGTTATCTGGTTTATCAATAGAGAAAAAATTGAAATCATTGCTAAATATCTATTTAAAAGCATAGTTTCAAAAATGTGAAAATTCAGCATTTGTCTTTAAAGAAAACTGAATCCGTCCTTGAAAATTAAATACCGTTGCCATGGCCACCGTTACCAAAGAAATCTTAAATTAAGTTCATATTTTTGATATTGGCTTTACTCCTAACCTATATGCAAAATATGAAATAAATCTGAATACTTGAACTTATCATCTACTGCATGATTCTTATATGAACCTTCACTTAAATATTTATCAGTTAATTTCTAAACGATCTAATAGTTCAACGGTACACCTGTACCGTTGGTGGTATTTTTACGCCTCTTCTTCCGCACTTAAAAAAAACCAAACAAACTATGTAGTCGGTCTTTCAGACTTTTATTAGTTTTATGCTTCGGATCCAGAGTATAAATTGTTATTTTTTATGTATAAAAAATTTTAATTTTGTTTATGCATGTAAACCAATATTTTTTATTTGTATATTATGTGTACATTCTTCAGGTAATGTGTAGTCTACATGTATTTAGGTATTTAAGAGATTTTTAATTATCCCACCCAACATTCCATGCTTCACCTTTTGTATGCGTTAGATAAGACATTTGTATCTTTATCTATACCTTATACTGCCATTAAAGCTCTTACAAATAGTTGGCTAATAACTTTTATTTTGTTAACTGGTCTACTTACCCCCAAATCAGATAAATTTATATGAATTATGCAATGAGTTATATTTACCCGCCGGTGTCAACCCGGGTTCCAGTATTTAAACCTGATGGTATCAACCCAGTTTCCATTCCTTAAATCCCGATGGTATCATCCCAAAAACTATTAATAACCCGATGGTGTTAATCTGGGTTTCTTAAATTTTTGTAATTTATATTTACCCGCTGGTATTAACCCGGGTCCCTCCATTTAAACCTAATGGTGTCAACCCATGCTCCATTTCTTTCAATCCCAATGGTGACAACCCGGGTTTCGTAAGTCAGAGCTAATAATTATCTGATTGTGTCAACCGAGGAGATTGCAATGTTATCTGTAAGTAGCCCTTAAGAAGGCTAGATATATAACATAAAAATACTCGAATTATGGTCATATCTTTAAAAACGCATGTGAATGATAAATAAATCAGCGCCAATACAGAACTGTTTCTATCAATATGAATGGCAAGTTAAAGAATTTTTTTTATATATATACATCATTCTTCGACAGAGCCTGAAGGACGAGGTGAAAACTGCGGTCCGTGCGGCCCTGGACGCTGGGTACCGACACATAGACACCGCCTACAGTTACAAGAACGAAGAGGCCATCGGAGAAGTTCTCCAGGAATACATGAAGAACGGGAAAGTCAAGAGGGAAGACTTGTTTATCGTTACCAAGGTAACTTTTGTTTCAATAACAACCCGCTCTCCAAGAAAATAAACAACAAAACAAACCATAAACAGCGCTTTTTTGCACATGTCTACATGCTTTAGAGGATTTATACGGTTTGAAGGGGTGTGGGGCTATTTCTAGGTTTATCAAAAAAGCGATAATTTTAATAACGATTTTGCGTGAAAAATTTCCCCTTTCCCTGGCAATAATTTCTTTATATTTGGAGATTTTTTTAGCAAGTATCTTTGAAATTGTATGTTGTTTAATCTCATGCGATGTACTTTAATATTATAAAACGAAATTGTTTCATACAAAATTACAGCTTGGATGGATTCATATGGAACCAAAGCTGGTCAAGAAGTCCATTGAGATGAGTCTGAAGAAACTGCAGCTGGACTACGTGGACCTGTACCTAATCCACTTTCCTGTAGCACTGGAGGTAAGTCGAAGTCGATCTTTCTGTTAAATGTTTTGCTATTCCATTTGAATCCGTTTTTCTCCAGTGTCCAGGATCTTCTTCCTTGTCGCGTTCTTGAACAGGCCGGATCTGTCCGCCAGCTGTATAGAATACACAACTATCACCAAAATATTTCACAATTTTGTACGGAGTGGAACACCATATATCCTGAATTTTGTTTCTTCCTGGAATGCGATTTCTCGTAAAAACTCTTGTTCCAATGGGAATGAGTAATTCACTGGTTTTCTTGTTTTTTCTTTTAATTCCGTTGTCTTGCAGATTTCTCTGTATTGGACAAGGCAAACATTGATGCTTCTGATATTTTCTTCTTTTGTTCTTAAATCCAGTCATCCAAAGGTAAGTTTTCATCGACTGTAGACTTGTGTAACCCAAATGTCAAGTCAATGGGAAGAATAGGTTCTCGTTCGAAAAACAAGTAATATTGAAAGTAGCCAGTCGATGAGTAAACGGTGGCGTTGTTAATGTAGACCAAATATGGAATATTCAGGCCACTTCTTCTCTGGTGGTTATGTCCTCAATCTATCATGCATGATTCTATTAAATCTCACACTGTCCGTTCCCCTCGGGATGATAAGGTGTTGTGCGGGATTTTTCAATGTTGTAGTTATTACAAAGTTCTTGAACAATAAAACTCTCAAAATTGCGTCCCTGGTCACTATGGATACGTTAAGGAATTTGTAAATTTATAAGCCAGTCTCTAACAAGAAAATTTGCGACAGTAGTCGCTTTCTGGTCTATAAACGGTGAAGCTTGGGTAAATTTTGAAGAAAAAAAAGTCTGTCATAATTATTACATTTTCACGTCCATCTGATGATTTCTCCAAAACGGTATAGTCATTTGGGAGAAGTCTTGAGGTTTACAAGCAATTAAGTTGCTCATAGTATGATTTACGGCTGAAGCAGGGGCTTTTCCTTTTAAACACCTTTTACAAGATTTACACAATTTCTAAACATCTTGTAACATCCTTGGCCAAAAACATCTTTTCTTCAGTAATGAAACATTTCGCTCGACACCTTGATGACCTGCATGGTTGGAAATACTTTCCAGAACTGTCTTCTTTAGGACTTCAAAAGTAGTATCTGTCTTTGTTCACCGGTTTGTAATCTTCCTGTACAACACACAGTTTGCAATGAAAAGTTTATCCTTCTGATGAAGAAGTTTTTTCACATCTTTGTGCTCGTTTTTCAAATCACCCACTGAAGGTTTACGATCGTCCTCCATCCAGTAATGAACTCGACTCAACTTCGGGTCATGGTCTTAAAGTGATGCTAAGTCTGCAGGAATATACCCCGGAAGCGTTGTCATGGCTCTCACCGTCCGCATCTGAAAGTCCACCTTCTCGTCTGAATTCAACCGAGTCAGTAGACGTCTATCTAACATCTCTATCGATGTACTCTGAGTAGTCCTTTTCAAAGACTCTTTCACTTCTTCTTCCTCCAGTGAAGTAGGTCTACAACTTATCGCATCCGCGTTGCAGTTCACTTTACCAGAACGGTATTTCATTGTAAAATCGAACTGAGCTAGCTCTCCTTTCCACCTCATCATTGTTGCGTCTACTCGTTGGTTGGGTTCGTTAATGTAACTGAGCGGATTGTTGTCAGTGTAAATGATAAACTTTGATCCAAGAAGGTAATCACGAAATATTTCACTTACTGACCATTTGAGTGTCAAAAGTTCAAACTCAATGGAACTTAACTTTTCCATATTCCTTTCAGATTTTCTGAGTGATATTGATGTAAAAGCTATCACAATATTTCCATTTGGTCTCTTTTGAGATAAAACTGCTACGACTCCTTCGAAACTTGCATCTATTTCCAAAACGAATTTTTGGATAAAATCTGGCAATCCAAGAATTGGAGTGAAATAAGTCTTTCTCCCAATGTTTTGTATGACTTGGTACGCTCGTCAGTCCATGACTTTGGAAACTGTTCCGATTTCATATTGATATTCTTTGGTTTTGATAATAACGCATGAAGAGGAGCTGCTATGCTTTTAGTTTTATTTCATTTTTTAAAAACCGTGCTACATCACTGATATGTTAATCTATTAATATTTATCAAAGTATGATGGAGACGACGAAAAGATTCTTCCTTTAACTGAGGATGGAAAATGGAAGGCAGCTGAGAAATCGGATCTTTTGGAAACATGGAAGGTAATATCGGTATTGTGTTAAAAATTTATAACTTAATTCGAGATTTATGCAATAGTGAAGCTTTGATGGTGATTGTAAGATAGCATGATATTAAGAATCCATGACACAATCTATTTGTGCGTGTTATAAAAAGTGTTATTGTTGACAACATTGACCGCTTAAGATAAGTACCATATCAAGAATGCTTTTTGTCTAAATTATTTTCTTGATTGTAGAGAAATTAGAAATGTATGATGCTACAATGCACTGTAGTGAACATGAATTCAAAGTAATACTTTAGCTTTTCATAAAAACTGTTCCAATCTGCCAAAAATGTCAGCTGTTGCAAGCATTATCTTAATTTAATTGGGATGAGTGTTTGGAAGTTGGGGTGGATGGGAATTAAACAATGTTTTTTTCCTTTTGGAACTTGTACTGGTTCTTATTTAAGGCTATGGAAGAACTTGTCGACTTGGGGCTGACAAAATCCATCGGTGTGTCCAACTTCAGCATTTCACAGGTTGAAAGAATTTGTAAGATCGCCAAACACAAACCAGTGACCAACCAGGTATAAAACATGTATATTTATCCAAATGTAGAAACACTCAATATTACGACTTCAAAATTATCATAAATTGCTAAGACCTTCTCCACCCAAACATCCCTAACCCCCAAACCCCCAAAAAGCAAACAAAACACTGGAAATCAAATGCCTTTGGCATCATTTTTTGAAGAATTTATTAAACACCTTGTTTTGAATTTACGTGGTCAATAAATTTATCAATTCTAATTGTTGTCATTTTTCTTCTTTCAAGGAATATTTTTTGAACATGTTTGTTTTTATTTGATTAAGAAAATTATTTTTTCAGGTGGAATGTCACATCTACTGGCCACAAAATGAGTTGTTTGAAGCTTGTAAGAAGCTGGGCGTGACAATTACTTCCTATGCTTCATTCGGCTCGCCGGGAAGACCTGGCGAATAGTATGTGGTGCATTTAATTTACATACAATATATACGTATGGTAATTACTCAGAAAAAGTATTAGAAATATTCGACATAAGACGCCAATGTTAGACTTGTTACTTGAAAATTAAACATTTATCTTAAATTATTATAAAAAAATCGTTTTTTTTTTATCTTCTTAACGAGTATTTGACAATTACAGAATACAGAACACATTATCATTAAAAGTATTTTTTTCTTTGTAAAAATTGTTTCATGAAAAAAGACTTTATTCCCCGTAAGGAATCTAACACAAATATTTTGTCTTTTAGTAAAGAAGCGGAAGAACCAAAAGCAATGGAAGACCCTATCATCCAAAAAATTGCTAAGAAGTACGGTAAAACTCCCGCACAGGTACATGTGTAGTTTTAGATATTTAAAATATTCTAGGAATTGTGAGATTGAGGGTAAAATATACGAATTTAAGGAGCTTGAAATTTGAGTTGTGTTGTAAAATTATCGAAAAAAAAGTCCGCTCGTGTTACATGTTGATTAGATTTATATTAGGAGGGCTGGATGGTCGTGGCCATTTTTTAGACCACCTAATCTTCTTTAGAAGAAGAGCTCTATAAAAATATATAAGACAATGCTCAAATTCAATAGCTAAAATTTATGGAAATTTTCTTGACAAATTAATTGTTTATAGCTTAACAAATCTTATCGAAAATAACAGTTCAAGGTGTATCTCGTAGTTAATTTTAATGAACATCTAGCCTAGTCAATTTGCTTTATAATCTCAAAACAGGTTCTGCTAAGAAATCTCCTACAAAGGGAAATGATTGTGATTCCAAAGAGCGCTTCCCCAGAAAGAATTCTGAGTAACATTAAGGTTTGTATGAGATGTACATAAAACAAGTTCTAAAATGACCTTACAAACAAACGTGCCTTTATTTGACTGTATTGATTTGATCTAGAATATCTGTTGTTCTTGTGAGATCTCATTACTTGTATTGCCTATTTCGGGCGCTGTGAAAAATACTGCAGGCTTTACAAACACCGTTACTAGAATATGTAAACTTTTTTTTTTTTTTTGGGGGGGGGGGGAGGGGTTTTAAGTTATTTTATTTTCAGCTGTCTACCCTTAAATGTTTTCAGAATTTATACCTTTGAGCTGTGTAATTAACATGTATCAGCAGTGCACGTTTTGATCCAAGAATGGAATTTGGCCTCTTTTTTTTTTTAGCTTTGTTTTTATAAGTGTTATGCCAGCAAAACTTGTCAGAACTGCGTGGTTACATTTTCGTAGACAAACCACTCACACGTTCCTGTCTTCCGCAAGTGAAATGAACAGATTAGACAGCACACGTATATACTGGTACTTACAGCAATTAAACCGCGGAACTCCACTAGATATGATTTTTCTTCATATTCCGTGAAAGCTCTATATCAATTAATGCATGGTGTAATCTAGCCCGACATATCTGTCGTTATTTTTGTTTCAAAAAAGAGACTTTGCTATTTTGCATGCCATGTTTCCTGGCATGTAAAATATCAAAATTGTTAAAAAAGCCAATACAAACCTAAGATATTTCGGAGTGGGTGCAGTCTAAAGTATGTAGGTTTAGGAGCATGTTCAATATTTTTCTAATTTTAAGTATTCTCGTTTGAACGAAAAAAAAATGATAATATTAAGGTTTTTCAACAAAATGTCTCAAAAAAGACCCCCCCCCCA
>WFKH01003881.1:38740212-38750334 GCA_016163765.1 Magallana hongkongensis | reverse complement strand
ATAGTACCTTGTTCCCTTGAAAAGAACCCCGTAGAAAACACGTTACAATACATATACACGCGTTTTATTATCTTAGAGTACATGCAACAATTTGTTAAAGTATAGAGCTAGACTGAAGAAAGAGAATATCACCAAAAACATCCTTCTTTACCGCTCCCACAAAAATGGGACAGGATCCCCCCCCCCCCCCCCAAAAAAAAAAAAAAACAGGGGGGCGGCCGGCTGTTTTATTATATAATGAAAAAAAAAATTTATAAAAAGAGGGGAACCGGGGGGGGGGGGGGGGGAGGGGGGCGGGGGGCTTATAAAAAAAAAATTCCAAAGATAAGGTTAACTGTCATGAAATTATAATGTGTGTAAATTATTTTCAAAAATGTTTCATTTTGTCGGAAATACATAGAAAAAGAAGCCTAAGGTGTAAATTAACAAAATTGTTCTGATTTCAAGCAATTATTATGGGATATAAGTATGGCGTCCTGAATGTCGGTTCAAAACAGACTCACTTAGTAAAGTTGATTAATCAAAACTTACCGGAGAGCTATTATAGTACAGCTTTACAGCCACTTGTGAACATGTACCGTTTACCATAAAGCAGCTGTTTAATATTGTAAAATTACTGTCAATGCATTTTATAGTATTTTAAAAGATTTTATAATTAAATCTCTACCAGTTCATATACGATCAAATTTGTCTGACCCACCAGTTCCTTAATTTCAGAAATCCAATTTTCGAAGAAAAACATAATTATCAAAACATAAACATAATAGTATCTTCTTATTTATTTCTACAAAATATTTTATTTTTTAACAAAATTTTTGCTCTAATTAATAATTATAAAACTTCTTTTCATAACAGTTTCAGATTATTTTATTATTTATCATGCACTTGCACAACAAAATCATTTTGATATTGAAATAAATATATGTGGCAACAAACATTTTCCCGTGAAAAATTGTCAAATTGCTTTACAAATCGTTTAATTCTAACAAAATTCTTAGAATTCAGAAGCTATGAAGCTATATGGGGCCTCCCCGCGGTCTCCAAATCTCATGCCGCTCAAAATATATTCACCCCCATCGGAAATTTCTCGATCCGTCTCATTTCTATAAAATAGTACGCATTCAGCTTATATTTTCCAGATTGAATTTCGTGTCAAATTATTTAGAGATATGAGATATTAGGCATTTTTTTTGTAGTTAAAGTAAACCTTTTATGTATAAAACCATGAGAATTAAATTACAGAAACTAGCGCATTCGTCACACCGGCACCGATTTGTACATATATGCACCTCTTCTTGTTCGCTCCAGTTCCTCAATCACACCTCAATAAATTTTCTAAAAATAATATTTTCGATTCAAAGAAAATAATGTCGTTCAATAAAAGCCTATAAATATAGTTTAACTGAATATTATGTTTATTTTGGTTCATTCCGGCGATTACGACATGCCTATTCCGACAGCAAGCATTTGCCATATAAGGTCATGTCAAAATTCGATAAACTTGTGGACTTTACATTTGTCAATTTGTATCATGTCAGATGTGCTATTTCCCAGCATGAAGATAGAAATGGAGAAACTACGGTGCAAAGTTGAAGGTTAGATTAACTAAAAAAAAAAAAATCAAGCTGCAAAATGTGCATCATACAAAAGAACTAAGTCAAATCTTAAAGTTGTTATACCTAAGTTTTATAGGTAACACGACCAGAATTACACAGATTCATACTCAAGCTCACACTCCAACACAATTGCATGTTTAGGTTTACAAGTCTGGATTTTTGAACACGATTACCCTCCATATTATTAAAGATACTACTGGATGTATTGCAGAACATGCAGGTTTTGTAGAATTACTATCTTTGATTTGGCCGTGTCAAAATAAGACAAAAATATCCCCATTTATTTTCTTATGATAGAAAGAGGGAGAGATCGAAGGTAATTGTACATGCAATAAATGATAATATTTTATATAGTTAGTTCACTATGACTTTATACTATAGGCTTTACAAAATTATATTTTGACTATATGCTACATGTATCGTACAGGTAGCTTTTTACTATATAGAACACTGTAACTATATACTATAGAATGCACAATGACTCGACACTGACCTCGTTCGCTTTACTCAAATTTCAAACACGAACTATAGGCAGTGAAACAAGATGACTGCCACAGATGCCTCAGATCACATTTACAATGAACGAAGAACTTTCAGAGGGATAACCATTATAGCCAGAAGAGCTGGGCTATCCGGTGGTTATGATGTTTGTTGTTTTCATTGGTAAATAAATAATTTAATAATGACAATTAAATAAATGAATAAGTAGTGCAAACATATTACAATATTTATAATCATTTCTCTTAAGGGTTATATTATGGAGAAAAATCAGTTTGGGGTAGGGATTTGGGGCTAATATCTTTTGAAATTGGTTTGTATAAAAATTGATATGGGGCCATAATTTTCATTGATGGAGGGAAAGTACAGTAGATTACAAAATAAGATATTTTTTTTAAAATCAATTTTATCTGCTTTTTTATTTGCTCTTATGTCCATGTATCTACATAAAATTTTAAATGTCATTTCTAAGTATGAAAATTGAAAAAAAAAATCCCGACACAAATCCAAAACAAAACATATCTATAAAAATAACGAATCTTAAATACATTTTTCTACATTTTTCACGAAAAGTGTTACCAAAGATTTAGGTTAACAAGACAATATAGAACTATTACACAGATCGAGACATCATTTTCAGTTCTATGTATGTGCATCTTCGCTGAGGTATGTGCAACTACAGAATTCTAATTAAGCACTGAGCCAGGTTTTTCTTACTAATATTTTAAAAAGCAATAGTTTTGGGAAGAATAGTACATTGGAATCTTATAAGCAATTTGGAAATCAGGGGAGGGGGAGGGTTAAAATTTGTGCACGATAGTAGCAATTTCGGTATGACCTCAAACGTGTATAGCTTCACCTAATTTATGATTGACTTTGACAAAGTGCTGCAAGTCGTAAATGTTTCACACTAACTATGAAGACTCATAACTGCTCATCTGTGATAGAGAAATATGTCATTTCAGAAGTAAAAATTTAAGTTAATCAGTGAAAAAGTTGCTGCTTTCTGCTGAGAAAACATGGAAATTGTATGAAATATTGAAAAATATTGTAAAATCAAGATTTTGGTTGCTATGGTTACCAGAATCTGTTAAGTATGAGATTCATGATATGTACTTCTCTATGGTTTGGCTTTATTTCATATAAATGTCAGAACAAAATAAAGTGGGGGTATGTACTTGGTATGCATATTTTTTTGATATTTTGCTAGAATTACTACATTTGCTATATTTTTCATATGTTGGTATCTAAAGCTTAACAGTAAAATTAAGCAAGCCTTTACAAACAGAAAAAACCCAAACAGGTTTAAAAAGATTGTTATCTGGTTTATCAATAGAGAAAAAATTGAAATCATTGCTAAATATCTATTTAAAAGCATAGTTTCAAAAATGTGAAAATTCAGCATTTGTCTTTAAAGAAAACTGAATCCGTCCTTGAAAATTAAATACCGTTGCCATGGCCACCGTTACCAAAGAAATCTTAAATTAAGTTCATATTTTTGATATTGGCTTTACTCCTAACCTATATGCAAAATATGAAATAAATCTGAATACTTGAACTTATCATCTACTGCATGATTCTTATATGAACCTTCACTTAAATATTTATCAGTTAATTTCTAAACGATCTAATAGTTCAACGGTACACCTGTACCGTTGGTGGTATTTTTACGCCTCTTCTTCCGCACTTAAAAAAAACCAAACAAACTATGTAGTCGGTCTTTCAGACTTTTATTAGTTTTATGCTTCGGATCCAGAGTATAAATTGTTATTTTTTATGTATAAAAAATTTTAATTTTGTTTATGCATGTAAACCAATATTTTTTATTTGTATATTATGTGTACATTCTTCAGGTAATGTGTAGTCTACATGTATTTAGGTATTTAAGAGATTTTTAATTATCCCACCCAACATTCCATGCTTCACCTTTTGTATGCGTTAGATAAGACATTTGTATCTTTATCTATACCTTATACTGCCATTAAAGCTCTTACAAATAGTTGGCTAATAACTTTTATTTTGTTAACTGGTCTACTTACCCCCAAATCAGATAAATTTATATGAATTATGCAATGAGTTATATTTACCCGCCGGTGTCAACCCGGGTTCCAGTATTTAAACCTGATGGTATCAACCCAGTTTCCATTCCTTAAATCCCGATGGTATCATCCCAAAAACTATTAATAACCCGATGGTGTTAATCTAGGTTTCTTAAATTTTTGTAATTTATATTTACCCGCTGGTATTAACCCGGGTCCCTCCATTTAAACCTAATGGTGTCAACCCATGCTCCATTTCTTTCAATCCCAATGGTGACAACCCGGGTTTCGTAAGTCAGAGCTAATAATTATCTGATTGTGTCAACCGAGGAGATTGCAATGTTATCTGTAAGTAGCCCTTAAGAAGGCTAGATATATAACATAAAAATACTCGAATTATGGTCATATCTTTAAAAACGCATGTGAATGATAAATAAATCAGCGCCAATACAGAACTGTTTCTATCAATATGAATGGCAAGTTAAAGAATTTTTTTTATATATACATCATTCTTCGACAGAGCCTGAAGGACGAGGTGAAAACTGCGGTCCGTGCGGCCCTGGACGCTGGGTACCGACACATAGACACCGCCTACAGTTACAAGAACGAAGAGGCCATCGGAGAAGTTCTCCAGGAATACATGAAGAACGGGAAAGTCAAGAGGGAAGACTTGTTTATCGTTACCAAGGTAACTTTTGTTTCAATAACAACCCGCTCTCCAAGAATATAAACAACAAAACAAACCATAAACAGCGCTTTTTTGCACATGTCTACATTCTTTAGAGGATTTATACGGTTTGAAGGGGTGTGGGGCTATTTCTAGGTTTATCAAAAAAGCGATAATTTTAATAACGATTTTGCGTGAAAAATTTCCCCTTTCCCTGGCAATAATTTCTTTATATTTGGAGATTTTTTTAGCAAGTATCTTTGAAATTGTATGTTGTTTAATCTCATGCGATGTACTTTAATATTATAAAACGAAATTGTTTCATACAAAATTACAGCTTGGATGGATTCATATGGAACCAAAGCTGGTCAAGAAGTCCATTGAGATGAGTCTGAAGAAACTGCAGCTGGACTACGTGGACCTGTACCTAATCCACTTTCCTGTAGCACTGGAGGTAAGTCGAAGTCGATCTTTCTGTTAAATGTTTTGCTATTCCATTTGAATCCGTTTTTCTCCAGTGTCCAGGATCTTCTTCCTTGTCGCGTTCTTGAACAGGCCGGATCTGTCCGCCAGCTGTATAGAATACACAACTATCACCAAAATATTTCACAATTTTGTACGGAGTGGAACACCATATATCCTGAATTTTGTTTCTTCCTGGAATGCGATTTCTCGTAAAAACTCTTGTTCCAATGGGAATGAGTAATTCACTGGTTTTCTTGTTTTTCTTTTAATTCCGTTGTCTTGCAGATTTCTCTGTATTGGACAAGGCAAACATTGATGCTTCTGATATTTTCTTCTTTTGTTCTTAAATCCAGTCATCCAAAGGTAAGTTTTCATCGACTGTAGACTTGTGTAACCCAAATGTCAAGTCAATGGGAAGAATAGGTTCTCGTTCGAAAAACAAGTAATATTGAAAGTAGCCAGTCGATGAGTAAACGGTGGCGTTGTTAATGTAGACCAAATATGGAATATTCAGGCCACTTCTTCTCTGGTGGTTATGTCCTCAATCTATCATGCATGATTCTATTAAATCTCACACTGTCCGTTCCCCTCGGGATGATAAGGTGTTGTGCGGGATTTTTCAATGTTGTAGTAATTACAAAGTTCTTGAACAATAAAACTCTCAAAATTGCGTCCCTGGTCTCTATGGATACGTTAAGGAATTTGTAAATTTATAAGCCAGTCTCTAACAAGAAAATTTGCGACAGTAGTCGCTTTCTGGTCTATAATCGGTGAAGCTTGGGTAAATTTTGAAGAAAAAAAAGTCTGTCATAATTATTACATTTTCACGTCCATCTGATGATTTCTCCAAAACGGTATAGTCATTTGGGAGAAGTCTTGAGGTTTACAAGCAATTAAGTTGCTCATAGTATGATTTACGGCTGAAGCAGGGGCTTTTCCTTTTAAACACCTTTTACAAGATTTACACAATTTCTAAACATCTTGTAACATCCTTGGCCAAAAACATCTTTTCTTCAGTAATGAAACATTTCGCTCGACACCTTGATGACCTGCATGGTTGGAAATACTTTCCAGAACTGTCTTCTTTAGGACTTCAAAAGTAGTATCTGTCTTTGTTCACCGGTCTTGTTTGTAATCTTCCTGTACAACACACAGTTTGCAATGAAAAGTTTATCCTTCTGATGAAGAAGTTTTTTCACATCTTTGTGCTCGTTTTTCAAATCACCCACTGAAGGTTTACGATCGTCCTCCATCCAGTAATGAACTCGACTCAACTTCGGGTCATGGTCTAAAAGTGATGCTAAGTCTGCAGGAATATACCCCGGAAGCGTTGTCATGGCTCTCACCGTCCGCATCTGAAAGTCCACCTTCTCGTCTGAATTCAACCGAGTCAGTAGACGTCTATCTAACATCTCTATCGATGTACTCTGAGTAGTCCTTTTCAAAGACTCTTTCACTTCTTCTTCCTCCAGTGAAGTAGGTCTACAACTTATCGCATCCGCGTTGCAGTTCACTTTACCAGAACGGTATTTCATTGTAAAATCGAACTGAGCTAGCTCTCCTTTCCACCTCATCATTGTTGCGTCTACTCGTTGGTTGGGTTCGTTAATGTAACTGAGCGGATTGTTGTCAGTGTAAATGATAAACTTTGATCCAAGAAGGTAATCACGAAATATTTCACTTACTGACCATTTGAGTGTCAAAAGTTCAAACTCAATGGAACTAAACTTTTCCATATTCCTTTCAGATTTTCTGAGTGATATTGATGTAAAAGCTATCACAATATTTCCATTTGGTCTCTTTTGAGATAAAACTGCTACGACTCCTTCGAAACTTGCATCTATTTCCAAAACGAATTTTTGGATAAAATCTGGCAATCCAAGAATTGGAGTGAAATAAGTCTTTCTCCCAATGTTTTGTATGACTTGGTACGCTCGTCAGTCCATGACTTTGGAAACTGTTCCGATTTCATTTTGATATTCTTTGGTTTTGATAATAACGCATGAAGAGGAGCTGCTATGCTTTTAGTTTTATTTCATTTTTTAAAAACCGTGCTACATCACTGATATGTTAATCTATTAATATTTATCAAAGTATGATGGAGACGACGAAAAGATTCTTCCTTTAACTGAGGATGGAAAATGGAAGGCAGCTGAGAAATCGGATCTTTTGGAAACATGGAAGGTAATATCGGTATTGTGTTAAAAATTTATAACTTAATTCGAGATTTATGCAATAGTGAAGCTTTGATGGTGATTGTAAGATAGCATGATATTAAGAATCCATGACACAATCTATTTGTGCGTGTTATAAAAAGTGTTATTGTTGACAACATTGACCGCTTAAGATAAGTACCATATCAAGAATGCTTTTTGTCTAAATTATTTTCTTGATTGTAGAGAAATTAGAAATGTATGATGCTACAATGCACTGTAGTGAACATGAATTCAAAGTAATACTTTAGCTTTTCATAAAAACTGTTCCAATCTGCCAAAAATGTCAGCTGTTGCAAGCATTATCTTAATTTAATTGGGATGAGTGTTTGGAAGTTGGGGTGGATGGGAATTAAACAATGTTTTTTTCCTTTTGGAACTTGTACTGGTTCTTATTTAAGGCTATGGAAGAACTTGTCGACTTGGGGCTGACAAAATCCATCGGTGTGTCCAACTTCAGCATTTCACAGGTTGAAAGAATTTGTAAGATCGCCAAACACAAACCAGTGACCAACCAGGTATAAAACATGTATATTTATCCAAATGTAGAAACACTCAATATTACGACTTCAAAATTATCATAAATTGCTAAGACCTTCTCCACCCAAACATCCCTAACCCCCAAACCCCCAAAAAGCAAACTTAACACTGGAAATCAAATGCCTTTGGCATCATTTTTTGAAGAATTTATTAAACACCTTGTTTTGAATTTACGTGGTCAATAAATTTATCAATTCTAATTGTTGTCATTTTTCTTCTTTCAAGGAATATTTTTTGAACATGTTTGTTTTTATTTGATTAAGAAAATTATTTTTTCAGGTGGAATGTCACATCTACTGGCCACAAAATGAGTTGTTTGAAGCTTGTAAGAAGCTGGGCGTGACAATTACTTCCTATGCTTCATTCGGCTCGCCGGGAAGACCTGGCGAATAGTATGTGGTGCATTTAATTTACATACAATATATACGTATGGTAATTACTCAGAAAAAGTATTAGAAATATTCGACATAAGACGCCAATGTTAGACTTGTTACTTGAAAATTAAACATTTATCTTAAATTATTATAAAAAAATCGTTTTTTTTATCTTCTTAACGAGTATTTGACAATTACAGAATACAGAACACATTATCATTAAAAGTATTTTTTTCTTTGTAAAAATTGTTTCGTGAAAAAAGACTTTATTCCCCGTAAGGAATCTAACACAAATATTTTGTCTTTTAGTAAAGAAGCGGAAGAACCAAAAGCAATGGAAGACCCTATCATCCAAAAAATTGCTAAGAAGTACGGTAAAACTCCCGCACAGGTACATGTGTAGTTTTAGATATTTAAAATATTCTAGGAATTGTGAGATTGAGGGTAAAATATACGAATTTAAGGAGCTTGAAATTTGAGTTGTGTTGTAAAATTATCGAAAAAAAAGTCCGCTCGTGTTACATGTTGATTAGATTTATATTAGGAGGGCTGGATGGTCGTGGCCATTTTTTAGACCACCTAATCTTCTTTAGAAGAAGAGCTCTATAAAAATATATAAGACAATGCTCAAATTCAATAGCTAAAATTTATGGAAATTTTCTTGACAAATTAATTGTTTATAGCTTAACAAATCTTATCGAAAATAACAGTTCAAGGTGTATCTCGTAGTTAATTTTAATGAACATCTAGCCTAGTCAATTTGCTTTATAATCTCAAAACAGGTTCTGCTAAGAAATCTCCTACAAAGGGAAATGATTGTGATTCCAAAGAGCGCTTCCCCAGAAAGAATTCTGAGTAACATTAAGGTTTGTATGAGATGTACATAAAACAAGTTCTAAAATGACCTTACAAACAAACGTGCCTTTATTTGACTGTATTGATTTGATCTAGAATATCTGTTGTTCTTGTGAGATCTCATTACTTGTATCGCCTATTTCGGGCGCTGTGAAAAATACTGCAGGCTTTACAAACACCGTTACTAGAATATGTAAACTTTTTTTTTTTTTTTGGGGGGGGGGGGAGGGGTTTTAAGTTATTTTATTTTCAGCTGTCTACCCTTAAATGTTTTCAGAATTTATACCTTTGAGCTGTGTAATTAACATGTATCAGCAGTGCACGTTTTGATCCAAGAATGGAATTTGGCCTCTTTTTTTTTTTTAGCTTTGTTTTTATAAGTGTTATGCCAGCAAAACTTGTCAGAACTGCGTGGTTACATTTTCGTAGACAAACCACTCACACGTTCCTGTCTTCCGCAAGGGAAATGAACAGATTAGACAGCACACGTATATACTGGTACTTACAGCAATTAAACCGCGGAACTCCACTAGATATGATTTTTCTTCATATTCCGTGAAAGCTCTATATCAATTAATGCATGGTGTAATCTAGCCCGACATATCTGTCGTTATTTTTGTTTCAAAAAAGAGACTTTGCTATTTTGCATGCCATGTTTCCTGGCATGTAAAATATCAAAATTGTTAAAAAAGCCAATACAAACCTAAGATATTTCGGAGTGGGTGCAGTCTAAAGTATGTAGGTTTAGGAGCATGTTCAATATTTTTCTAATTTTAAGTATTCTCGTTTGAACGAAAAAAAAATGATAATATTAAGGTTTTTCAACAAAATGTCTCAAAAAAGACCCCCCCCCCA
>WFKH01003881.1:38677088-38688135 GCA_016163765.1 Magallana hongkongensis | reverse complement strand
AACAGGAATCATGCCTTCCAACTCATCTATTTTGCGTGTCTGAGAATACCAAGAATTTAGCAAGCACAAAATGCTTAGAATACCACTCTTAAGTCAGCAGTCCCACCGCGCATGATATTATGATATTGTGTAGGTCACATTTGGGGAGTGCAGAAAGATTTATATTCAGATTATATCGATCCACTGGTTGACCAGGGTGCTTATAAAGAATTACCCCCAGCTGGCTGACTGGTTAGGAGGATTCTGAAACAAGAAAAGCATGCTTTAATTAATGTAGGATAGCAGCTGTAAAAGCTAGGGCACACAGCCCAATACTGTACAGCATGTAATAAATACTTGTCTCAGCACTGAAGAGAATCAAAGCTTATAAAAATTTTTAAAAATATCTTACAGAAGAATATACTGTACTTGTCATGTACTTCCCACTTTATCTCAGCACAACAAGTTACTAGTTAGACGCTCAGGAAGGATTCAGCGAGGTATATTCTTCATGGCATCATGTTATTACAACGCCAAGGCATGTACGTCAGATATGTTCCATACCAATTCTAAGAAAAAAAACTTTCCAAAAATATTAGAATTTTTTTACTTTATATCATAGGTAATATATAAGCTATAAATCAAGCTTCAAAATAATATTTCTATCCATATTTTTAAAGCAAAACGAGAAAAAGCGCCATCAGGTCATTACACAAATTATCAGGTCATTTCACACTTTGGAATAGAGATCATCAAATTACATCTTAATAATAAAGAATAACAGCAAAACTATTATTCTAATGGAAAGAAAATATAATAATTAATAACATTAAATAAAAATTTATTAGCTGCATTTCCTTAAATGTTTTATTTTACAAAATATATCTCATCTAAGAAAATCATAATTAATAGTTATAATAAATATTCTGGGATGCAACAAAATAAATTATACAATAGACATTTGTATCATTTGTTGCGTTTTAAAAAAAAAAAATTCATGATCACGTACACTAATTAATTAGAATTAGACAATAATTGTGTTCTATACACATGCACAAACATCGCCCGAGCAGTTTAATTAGTCGGCATATTAGTCCATCATAAATGAAATCGTTAAAAAATAGTTTTCATTGCAATATAATTTGGAGAATTTAATGATGAGTATCTCAAGAGGTCGATAACGCGTTTTTTTTTTCTTTTGGTACTAGTATTCAACCGACTCATATAAAAATATTGATATTATTAAATTCATATATCTATAATATTCATATTTTCCTCTATATTTATGCATCAAAATATGCATTAAAGTAGTATTTTAAACTATTTAACATGTCCAAAACCTTCAAATATTCAACCGACTCATATAAAAAAAAATTGCTATTATTAGTGCTACTGCGCAACTGGGTAGCATGCCGAAAGCTGCATTCTTTCTTTGTCTGACTGGAATTTGAACACGAAAAGGCTTTTTGTAAGTCCTGTCGATTTTTAATGGTAATGTAACTAATAATTATTTAGTTCTAACCGGTTTAAACAATTAATTTATTTAACAGTGTTAACATTTAAATATTTTGTCCCAAGATATATCCTCGATGCACAGGTGGCAGGGGATAGTTTTTTTGGTCGAGGAAATGTGAGGCAGATAGTGCTCATATATGTGATCTAATTTTTCAGTGGATTTTTAAATTTGCTAAAATTGGTTTGCATGCAGGGGACACATGGTCCCGACTCTTGAGAATTTTTAAACATTTCAGAATAAAACAAGTACAACTTACATATAGCACTATATAGAATAGCCAGGGACGGTCTCAAAATTTTCTGGAAAATTGACCTTTTTTCACATTTTCACGGGTCCAGCACCACGCTCCAGTCCCGAGCAACTGCCATAAACTACCATGGGATTTGCAGCTTAATGTATACCCATGCAAATAATCACCAATTGATGGGGGGTCAATCACCTTCTTTTCGAGTGACATTTTGTGTTCTGAACCCACCCTACTTTTCAAGCACAAAACCGAAAGTGAAAATTTGGGCCACAGTTTCGCATTTTCATTCCATATCTGATGAAAAGTGCTACCAGTATTGAAGTGTCATATATCAATGAAATGAACATGAGCTCCTCTATGCACAAAATGAATGCAATAAATATTCTAGCAATTTATACCCCTCAAATAACCAGCCAAACTTCAGGTTCTCCCTTTATTTCAAAGTTTGACCGGGTCTTTCGTTCGAAACTATCCCCTGCCACCTTTAACTTTTAGAGTTTGTTTCTCTCTAACCAAAACACTGTAAAATCAAAAGTCCATGCAATTTTGAGTAAAACTTTTCAAATTTGGTCTGATTTCATTGAAAAATAAAAAAGTTATGGCTGTTTAAGTATTACCTCCTTTCCCGGCTGAATCACCTTAACCTGTTTCTGTAAAGTTTTCAAGATATATCATGACTTTTTTCAATCCAAAACACTTTTTTTCTTTCAAAATCAGTTATAACAAGAAACCTTTATCCCTATCAGATGTAAAAACATTAAAATATTCACATTTAGTCACAACATATAGGAGAATTCAACTCATATGTATCACATATCCCCCTGCAAATGGGAATAAGAAAAAAACACACTATTACTCCTTGCAATCAACCTTTTTGTTTCTAAATGGTATTAAAAGGTTTAAAACTCTATTGGAACATAAAAACAACGTATTTGGAACACAAAACCCTCACTTTCATCTCTTCATAAGTGACAGGTACCTAGAAAATGGCAATCAGGCATCTTACCCGGGGAGTAATTTCCCAAATATGCTGAACGGATGATGATGTAACCAGATTTCTCTGTTTATTCTTTAACTAATGCCAAAAGATCTAAATTTGTTTGTTATAAAGATTGAAATACATGTTTTACATATAAAGAAATACCAAATTTAAACATCATGACCACACCCCCATCATGAGGTGGGAATACATGCAAATGACAAAGGGTTTAAAAATGCACACAAATTCAATTTTTCTTGATATATTTTCAATAAAGAAGAAACCAAACATATGTGTTTTGTTTTAAATGGGAGCAATTTAATGTATCTCTGAAATTTTATCAAAAGAAATGTGAAATAAAGCCCATTTTTGGATTGTCGGTGAAGAAAATGGAAGGCGGGTGTGCTTTTTTGACAATCAGACATTTTAAAATTGCTTATAATGACTTAAAGTGCGGATATTAACTATTTAGAATTACATGTAATTCCATGTAATTTACATGTAGTACATTGAAAATATATATTAAGCCATAAAATCTACTTTTTGTCTGTTTTAGCTTAAGAAAGAACAATATTTAACAATTTCTTATCAAAACTAAGGGTTTAAAACTTCATAAAACTGCATGGCTATCAATTAATTTCATTTGACAAGAAAATTTAAAGAAAATGGTGCAATATTATTCAGTTAGTCAAAATTCAACCCTGCATCCGATTTTAATAGGAATAATATGCCTATAAAGGGTTTTAAAATAAGGACAAACCCAAAATACTAGAAAATTGCACTTTTTCTAAGGACCACCCCCTGTTACATTTTGGCCCCTAATTAAGGAATTAAACCGATACCCTATATCATGTCATAGTACTTTAGGATATAAATAAGCACACAGACTAAATATGTACAAGTATTTGGATGTTATGTAAAGTCAGACAGCATTTCTGAATTGCATGACTTACATATGTAATATACCTATAGCTATACCTGTCTGCTTTAGTTTTATTTGAGTCTTAAATATAATACAAAATATATTGAAGAATTATTAACGTGCGCTTACCTGTGCTGATCCGGGGGTTGGGAAGGGGGGTTAATATTCATTTCATGTCCATATCAATGAAATGGACATGAGCTCCTCTATGCACAAAATGAATGCAATAAATATTCTAGCAATTTATACCCCTCAAATAACCAGCCAAACTTCAGGTTCTCCCTTTATTTCAAAATTTTGACCGGGTCTTTCGTTCAAAACTATCCCCTGCCACCACAATTGATAAGTGGATCAAATGAAGTACTGAAACCGACTCGTACCCAAACAGACTCATAATTCATTTGTCCAATGATATCTGGATTGTAAATAGAAAAATAAACTGTTAAAATTAGGTTTTGATATAATTTCAGATTATTAAAAAAATTATGAGATATTTGAATGTAGAATTTTTTTATACTGTAATAGTTTGCCAAATAGTTACGAGTCAGTTTGTACGAGTTGACTGTGATTCCTGTATTATTGTCTCAGGTGGGCTATGAAAGGAATTTTGACAATTAGCACATTGTTTAAACAAGAGCAGCACCAGTATAACAAATATCTGGCGGTGTACTGCACTTGTTTTACCTGTCCGACTCGCTCCTAAAGTCGAATGGCACATCATCAAAAATGGCTGAATTCTAATCAAAATGACATTTTGTTTTCTTAAAAGGATTTTATTGAAGGCTACATGCCATTTACTCTATAGGCGAGTGGATAAAGTGTCAGACTCGTGATCCGTGCAACCCAAGTTGGAATGCAGATGGCTTTTGTTGTTACTGAATTGAATGTTTTAGATATTCATACTTTATCCCCAAACTGCAAATTTTTTGCTCAAATTGACATATTATGTATATCTTTCATGATCAAATAATTTTCTTTTAATTTTAGACTTTTTCCAGGTGTGTTATTCCATCTTAACCGCTGTTATTGACCATAAAATCCATTATAAACAACACATCTGAAAGAATCAGTTGCCATTAGGGCTGTCATGGTTCCAAAATTTTTCGGGTCAGGTCGGGTCATAAAATTTTCGCAGTCTTCACGACAAATTTTTTTCAGCACACCGCCCTTCGGGCATGTAGACCCATCATTTTAACCCAGCCCATTCAAATTTTTACATGCCCCAAGCCTCTCGATTCTCTTTAATTGGGGCCGATATTCGGCCCCATTCCCAACGTGAAAAAGGCATCTTTTTTCCCAAAATTGAGTGTGATTTTCCCAATTTGAGATTGCCTAAAATTAAAAATGTAACCTAAAAGAAAACTTTACTTATTCTAAATATATATTCAGTATATTCAGCAGTCATAAAAGCACTTTGAAGATGTGCAACACTACGCGTTGTAAACTGTTTCGTGTGATCGGTAACTTAGCCAGAATTTTCTCAGACAGAGATTTAAATAATTTGAAAGTGATGTTCATCACTTTTAATCCTGATATTACAGTTAGTTGATAAGCTGTGAGTAGTTTATAATTCTGCAATAAATGCTAAAATTATCATGAAAATGTTTGTCTAAACAGATCTAGATCCTCTACAAAACGGTAGTAAGTGGGTCAAAGGGTTGGACTAATACCCCAAATACACAGAAGTACAGAGACTGATTTTATGCATAAGCCAAATAAAAAAATATGGTTCCGGTAACATCTCAAAATAAATTAGGGTAGGTAGGTAGGGATTTTTTTTCTTTAGAATAGAAATGTATAAAATAACCTAGCACTGCATGGCAGGTGGCATTTGTATTTAGTGATCAGATAAGTATACTAAATCCAGATTGGTAGCGAACATCTAGCTTTTAACTATGAAACAAATATTTTTAAATCAAAAATTAATAAAAAATAATTTAAAAACAAAAAAGTATTAAATGTTTGGTATTAATTAGGGCTGGGATAATTCAAAGTTCATTCGATTTGGTTCGATTTTGATTCAGATGGTTCGATATTTTTTTTATTTGATTCATTTAAACAAAGGTCAATCTAAATATTTCTCATTTTAAATTGAAATAATGATCTTTACCTTGCAAATCCATTTAAATTTAATTCAGGGACCAACTTAGTGCAAAATTTTAGAGAGATTCACTTATATCTAACAGAATTATAGGGAGAAGCTCGAGAAATCAGGGAGACTTCCATTTCTTGACAATAGCATAATGCTAATGATGATATACAAAGATTAAGTCTTTAATGATTTAGATTGGATTAGAAACAAATCAATAAAAACTAAAACAATAATCTAAAAATTTTTTTAAAAATTATCCAATTTGTCGAATTTAATGTATTCATGCATTTTATATATGAAATGTTTTGCAGTTGTGTTAGCTTAATAATAAAAAATAAAGTCAGTCTTTGTACTTTGGTGTATTTTGGAGGTATTAGTCCAACCCTTTGACCCAATTATACAACCGTTATGCAGAGGATCTTTTATTTATGAAAATAACTGTTAACAAGTTGTTTTATAATTATTTCAGCATTAATTTAGCAGTGTTATTAACTAATTACAACCAACAAACTGATTATAATATAAACACTGAAAGAAATAAACATCAGTTGTAATTTTCAATGCACCGTATGTGGTTGCATCACCCGTATTTATAATCCCTTAATATAAGACAGCCGCAAGTTGTAAATCAAAACAGGGGATGACTGAGGCTGTGAACATGTCTTTTGAAATTGATAATTATCATTTTATTGCCTTTGGGTTTAATTT
This sequence comes from Magallana hongkongensis, assembly GCA_016163765.1. Lineage (NCBI taxonomy): Eukaryota > Metazoa > Mollusca > Bivalvia > Ostreida > Ostreidae > Magallana > Magallana hongkongensis. Next base: position 38,681,692 of record WFKH01003881.1, on the reverse strand, counting down.
ACACGATTGTGAACTCAGAATACAGAGCGACTTCAACATCTCTTTCGAAGGAAATTCTGGCGAAGTTACTGATCAAAAAGCAAGTATGTCGCCCCCTGTTGGTCTTAATTTATTTATTGTGAGGTACAAAAGGTACAAACAGTTCTTGATTTATCTTCTTTTCCATCAACTGATAGGAATTAAAATGTTCCCACACTAATTGGAGGCCGCCATTGCTGAAACAAAATCTAATATCGGAACCGATGACGGAAAGCGGGAATAATTCCGGAAAAAATTGAAAATTGGCGAAAAAAAAAGTTTAGGGTCAGGGGTATAAAATAGGGACGATCGGGTGACCGGAACCACAGATATTTTTTTTATTTCGCCATATTGTAATTAGGCTAACACAATCAAGAAACATTTATCTTTAAAAGTTATAAATACAAATATAGCTTCAATTTTACATTAATACATGTATATAAGATAACTTTTTTTAAAATTCTAAAAAACTGTTTCATTATTTTCTTTGCCATTTCACATATAGCTAGCTAGTAATTACACAAAAACCTTTTGGGAAATTTTACATCTTCATTAACGAACTTGTATCGCACACTATGAATAAACTTTTTTTTCCTTCTCATTATATATATATATTATACACACATGTTCCCAGTTTTAAAAATAATTTAAAAAAATGAACTTTTAAAAAATCCTATCAATATACCCTCACTGGTTTTTGTTCAGGGGACTGTACATTAAGCAAGGAAAAAAATTCCCAATTTCTATCAAAACGTCGCATTTTCCCAATCCATTGGCCCCGGCCCCAGTACCAAAAATGGGTGTGAGAGGCCTGTGCCCAACTCAAAATTCTTATATTTACCGGTACATGTATGGTGCAACCAAAATAAATAAATAAATAAAGGTTTTATATCAATTTTATTGTATTAGGGACAAGGTTTCAAATTCTCTCCAGCTCCCTCTCAATTTCAAGCTCTTGTCATCTCCATATGGCTTTCTTCACTTTCTGTTTCACTTTCCTCTAAATCTGTCTCTGCATCTGCCTCTGCATTTACATCTTCTGTAAAGAATTTAAAGAATTTTCAGATACCTTATTCAAAGCAGAATCAGATATGTGTTTTCCTGTGCCGTTGTGACAGTCATTGACTGTACAGAATCTTCATCCACTACCTCCTTGTCTTTCTGCCATTGGTGCTGAAACTTTCTGACACGTTTTTGTTCATAATTCACTTTAGAGTCACTTGCTGGTCGTTTGACTGGTTTAGCTGATTTCAAAAATGGTATGCTATCATGACCGCCCAATCATGACTACACGTGGCATCGATGTACGTCTCGTAATTTAGCAAACATATATACAATAGGTTTAACTAAACACTTCAATGATTACGATTGACGCTTATTTGACAAGTCGTACCGAGAATGTAGACTGCACAAAGCAAGTTACGCAAATAACCTGGGTACACAGGCACCTGACGTCATATATTTTTCTCATAATAAAAAAAAATACTCCGCTTACCTAATAAATGACAAGGTACCCATCCCCGCCATCTTGGATTTTTTTTTAAACTGGCACATCAGCTGGAAGTTTTGCTTGAAACTCATCGGTAAAATTATTTTGCAATCCTCTACGTCTCCCGATCGGTCATTCAACATCTAAGCTTACAACCAATTCAACCAAAACGGTGCATTACACCTGTCATTAATAAAAATAACCACTCGATCTGCATCTACTGCCTTCGATATGCGATAAATGTCTAAAGGGTGGACGGAAGTTGTCACCAATATGTAAATGAGATTTCCCTGCAACGTGTTTGTTTCAATATTTCAAAATATATGCATTTATAAACATGTTTATATAAACTTTGCATAACAAAAGTTATAATTGATTGTTTATAGTATCCCTTTTCTTAATTTTAACTCGTATGTTGATCGAATTCAAAATTGACGCCTTTTGAATATTCGTATCAGTTCTATATTTGGAAGGAATTACCCATATTATGACGCGATTTATGTCAACTTCCGTCCACCCTTTAGCTTTTTGTCGCAAATCAGCAGCAGTAGATGCAGAATGAGGAGATATTTTTAATAATAGACGATGTTATGGGCCGTTTTGGTTGAATCAGCAGTAAGCTAAGATATTGAATGACCGATCGGACGGCGGAGATGATCGCAGAAAAATGTTACCGCTGAGTTATAAGCGAAAATTCACGGCGATGTGACAGTTTAAAAAAAATCCAAGATGGCGGGGATGGGTACCTTGTCATTTATTAGGTAAGCGGAGTATTTTTTTATTATGAGAAAAATATATGACGTCAGGTGCCTGTGCCTGGGTACGATGGAAGAAATGGCAAGTAAACATATTGTACGTTGACAGAAAATTTGGCAATTTTTACGTGCCCGCCTGCAAATTTACCAGGCCTCGGGCATCGGACTCCCGGGTTATTTCGACCCCTGCGAGATGAAATTCATGATTTTAAGAACTTTAATGAACCGTTCATGAAGTTTCATGATGTATTCATGACTGGTTCATAACTGGTTCATTAGGTGGTTCATGAATTTTATTAATGAATATATTCTTAAAATGTAATTCATGAATAAATTATGAACATACAAGAATACAGGAAATACCTCCAGGTATTCTGGTTTTAGGTAGTGAATATTCATGAATTTTCATGAAGATCTAATAAACCCCTTCACGATAACTGCGGTACTGCTCTCTTGCAGGGCAAATTAATATACTTTGCCGAAGTTTTAGTAGTTAGATAATTAAATGACGTAAATGAGACAATTGACGTTACGTCATATTTCACCAAACTATGTCATCTTGCCCTGCAAAAGCGCTGTCCCGCAGTTACCGTGAAGGGGTCTATTTAGAAAATCTATACGCGGGTATGATAAGGCAACGAATCGAGTAAAAATTCCTCTGATCGATATGACGTCACAATAAGCAGCATGATGTCATATTTTACTCAAGAAATCTGTCAATTTTAACATTATCTCTGGTCCAAATTATGAAAACTACAGGCGTAAAATGTCACTAGAAGCTCTTTTAACAGAATATATCATTGATTTCTCTGTATTACGTATCGTTAACATTGATGACGTCACAAGCATGTTTAATAGAGAAGATCAATGTTGGGAGAAAAATCACCGGAATGCAGTGTAAACAATGCCGAAAAAAAACTTATTTAATACAGATACCCATGATTTAGATGAGTGTCAGTTAGGATATAACCAGGATAATACAGGCATGGATATTTTGTTTTATCAGCGAGTGTTATAAGGTAAGCAGATAGACATTTATGTGGCTTGACCGGCCTTTCCTCTGTCAGTATGTACAAAAACGACAAAAATGTAACACTACCCCGAATATTATGAAAGATGAATTTGGCAAATATCAAAAGCACATGACCTTAAATACTTGAAAAATGCTGCTAGAATCCTTTGGTTTGTTGTTGTAAATGAAAAATACGTAGTATTTTCAATGAAATTGAAAAAGTTGAGGAGGTTTCCGGTAAATAATGACAATATTTATTTTATGCGATTAACTATAGGATTCTAGCAGCAATATTAATAAACATGAACTTATTGCTGATCGAATTATTGTATCATACATACAAATAAACTTCAGGGTAGTGTTACACTTTTTGATTTTTTGTTAAGGTACAAAAATGATCTATTTTTAACTGTCACGTGATACCATGGCACGACAGCTTTAAAGATCGACTTGATTCCGAAGTAAAAATATAATATCTTGTTGAATACATTCACTTGATATTAATATTCAGCACTGTTTTCATAAAAATAAACAATTTTTAAAATGACCATAATATCGGCGATTATTAAACTCTGAGTTGCCTTAACCTACCCGCGTATAATTTCAAATACTTTTATTTTATAAGTAACACAGTTTAATATTCAGAACATTATAATTGTTTTAAAAAATTTTATACATCTCAAAATATTATTAAAACATAATCTTCACGAACATTCATGAATATTCAAACACCTATATAAATGTGGCATCTTTAATTTTGAAAAAGAAAGATGTTATATTATACCGAGCGCAGCGAGAGGCGGGCGAAGCCCGCCTCGCGAAGCGAGGATAAATGGTAACACGTATATATAAGAAAATCATCAAAAAATGAGAGTTGAATCAGCGGTACTAAGGGCCAAAAAATTTTCTTCCAGTCATGGGCGCCGCCATATTAGCCGCCATTTTGTTTAAAAAATGTTAACTCGATCATTAATTGACTGCCGCTTATCGATGTTTTTTGCCCCGCTACTCGATCAAAAACTTTCCAATGTTTAATTGAAAGTAATTATGATGAAAATAATTGACTGTGCAAACTATACAACTTTTAACAGTGCTTTAATCAAGAAATACGACTAGTTTCACGTATGTCTTATCAAATCATTAGATGGAAAATAAAATCATTATTTAATAACATCAAGGAATCGATCTTTTAGAGACTGAATAAAGTAGAAAAAATTCAATACATCAACTTTGGAAAGTTATAAGCATTGAAAGAAGAAATAAAAAATTATCGGAGTCAAGAACTTTTCGTCGGCTATTTCCGTAGACAAAACGTTTACGTTTTACGTAT
>WFKH01003881.1:38652865-38664276 GCA_016163765.1 Magallana hongkongensis | reverse complement strand
TTGTTTATATAATATATTATTATATCACATGAATTGTATGATATGATTTTGTAATATATAATATTGTATTATATGATACGATATTGTATATAATATGATATTGTATTATATAATATATTTATATACTATATCACATGATACTTTGTCATATGATATGATGCAATGTTGTATCAAATCATATGATACAATATCACATTATGTATCAAATATGATACAATATCATACAATACAATATCATACTATATTATACAATATAATATCATATGTTACAATATTGTGATGTTTTATGTGATATGATATTGTATCATGTCATACTATATTGTATCATATATTGTATAATGATATTGTATTATGTGATCAAATACAATAATGTATGACACAATACAATGTCATATCATATGTTACAATATTTTATTGCATAATTATTTATTACAGTATTATATTGTATTATATGATACTATATTATAAGTATCATAGGATGCAATATCGTATTATATATTATTGTATTGATAAACATTGTATCTTATAATACCGTATGAAATGAGCATATGATTTTCATACAATTTTTTTAACATATGATATACGATATTGTGTCAAAACAGTTTCCATGAATATCCAAGATCATTAACTATGATTTTCATATCATATGATAAAGGTGGTCTCATAAAGGTGATGCCTCATAAAGGTGATGTCTCGTCTCGGTGAGCTTTGTAATCTGTGATTACCTATGTTTTTATTTGCGTTATAATTTGATTACTCCAAAATTTTGTAACATCTGTTGTTGTGTTCATTGTGTACTGGCCTTTGAAGCCACCAGTAAAGCAAGAATTTTTAAACTTTGACTTAGATTTTACTTTTATAGTCACTACATGTGTTCAACTTCATACTGTATTAAAATCATAATTATATAATTGTTCAAACTATAAATATTTATTTGATTTCTTCAAATTATCAATTTCTATGTCAAATTTTAGCAAAAATTTCAGAAAAATTATTATATCTGTTTGAGGCCCTATATTTCCAAAAAATGGCATGTGACATGGGTCACAAATAAAATAAATGAACATTTTAGGTCCCCATCTTTATATCTAAGTGGTTTTCGGATGATTGACATTACTATTATTTCAGGAGCCAACCTCCTTAAATGAGTACTTTGTTTTATTTTTAGCAAAAATTTTCAAACAAAATTTTGTCAAAGAATTCTCAGCAACTGTTTATTGCAGATGCTTGAAATTTTAACACACTATTTGTTTAGGCTTGCCATATTGTGGGATATGTTTCTGTACCAATCGGATGCCAGCTTTCTGTTAAAAGTCGACTTTGTTTATTTTGCTCATTCACATCAGAGCGGGGGTATCACTAGTGAGCATTGGCTCACAGATATCTTGTTTTTTGGAGTGATAAACGTCAATTTTCTGCTACTATTTGACTCCCTGGATGAAATTTAAATTTTTAAAACCTTATTGCATGTCTATAGGACAGCCTCAATTATATCCCAAGAGATGACGGAGCTACTCCAAAAGTTGTAAGAGGAGTTCTGGGAACCATACTTTTTTTGCAAAAAAACGTCATTTTTTGCTGCCCACTGATCCCCTTAATAAAAAAAAAAATTCTGGAACCTGATCACACTTCAATATGACACCCCCAATCATATTCCAGAAGATCATTTGGCTACTGATAAAAAAAAATGACGTTTTTGAAACCAGGTTTTTTGTAAAAAAAAAAACACGTCATTTTTCAGCCTAAATGACCCCCAGGACAAAATTGAAAATTCCAAAACCTTATTGCGCATCTATAGGATACCCTAAAACATATTCCAAGAGATGATTTGTCTGCTGTTGAAAATGTAGGAGGAGTTCAAGGAAGAAGGTTTTTTGTGAAAAACATTTTTTACCAATTATTTGACCCCCAGGACTAACAGAGAATTTTTGAAACCTTTTTACAAAACAACATGTTGCTGGTTTATAAGATGTAAGAGAAGTTTGAGAAAATAAAACGTAACAGACGGACGGGCGGACGGAAGGAACAGGGTAACAACAATATACCCGAACTTTCTTTAGAAAGTGCGGGTATAATAAGCGGCTTTGGATTCAAATATTATCATATACGAATATTAAGTTCACTATTTAAAATCATCTCCACGATGATAATATTATCTTCATCGTAAAACAGTATTTTGTTTTGCTTTAAAAGAAATGTTCTATCGGAAGCAATCCCGTGTTCGTTTAAATTGCCAGCGTACATTTGTCATGTCAGTAATACACATTGTGCTTTATATGCCGGCCGTGTATTGTAGAAAAGTTGAGTTTAATTACCATTATGGTAATTAAACTCAACTTTTCTACAATACAAAATGTATGATACATTAAAACCATTTTATTAACACATCTCCCAGTACTGAAACAATTCAAAGTGTCTCCGTTACAGTAAAACAGTGGGGCATTAAACATGTGTACGTCCAGCTCAACAAGCACATGCACTGTCGTCTAGGTGACAGCCTGAATACAGCTAACGACTCTACTATCGATTGGTTACCTGAGTTTCGTAATGCATCTAAATATAGAAAGGGGCTCAGTTATGAAACAAACAACAAAAATAAGGTCAAAGAGGTTCATCTTTATGAAATGAAAATGTACATATGAATAAAAACATTTGGGAATTCTATGTGGAATTATCTTTACGTGCTGCATTTATCAGTTAGTGCATTACAAGAAGCCCTTTCATAACCTCCTAAACGTGCGCATCCCCACAAAAATGGACCGAACTGACAACGATTGTTTCTGCAAATACTAACTATAAATTACGAAAACATTAAATTGAATACTACGGAAGGATTCGGAATTAATTTCTTTACAACTTTGCTTCAATACTGCATTAGAAATTTTTATTCCTTTACAAGTTATTGACAAAAAACTTTTGACGCCTCTAACTCCTTAATTATAGGGGCCAGCCCCTTTTACTGTATACCGAATGAAAGGTCTCAGTAAGTCCAAGAACTTTTAAAATACATCTTATAACAAATTATTATCAGGTAGAAAACTAAACGGAAAATGCGCGAATTTTTTTGCATTTTTTTCTAACCTTTGTTTCAACATCTTTACCACTCCTTTTCTTTGCATTTAAATAATTAATAAAATATGTCCCGCACAAATTCAATGTATCAGCTTCCAAACCAGCCCATCTCTGAGACTCTGACAGTCATCGTTAAAGCTAAACCTTCTGGACAAAAGAAGTCGTTAAATTTTACTCAAAGGGGAATAAATCAAAACCAGATGGGGATTTTCATCAACTAAAATATGCAACGACAACATCGCACGGCATGTTATCGGACCTGAAAATTTCAAGACAATCGGTGAACAAACGAGTGAGATATTAAGGATCAAAGTTGGCGTTTAGAAGAAAAAAAAAATAAGAAGAAATCTGAAAATTTTTCAGAATAATAGTAAGGTCTTCCGCTCCCATCGGAAGACCTTAAAAAAAGCTTGAAAACTGATATAGAAATAGAATAATACAAGAACTGTTGTTCAGGTGAGGGATGTGGGGCCTCTTGTTGTAGACTTCTTATGCATTATATCATTGACCATAATTAAGTAATTTACTGCTAATTTGAGAAACTGTCTTAGGGGATAGTGAGCCACATTAACATTTTTTTCTTTAATCAAATAATTATTTTTCTTTATTTTAGCACAAACATGGCAGACAGTGATGCACCAAAAAACCCTGAAGATGAGTCTCCACCAAATCCAAAAAAGCCACGCATTGAAAACAGTTTAGAAAATGATGCAATATTTGATGAATTTTATTCTGATGGCAGATTACTGACAGATCTGAAAATTGGTATCAGTGCCATTCAAGAATGGAATGAGTACTCTGTGTGCATGTTAAAGATTTTTAATTGTAATGGAACTGGTCCTTATACCTTTTCTAAAGCTTTTTGTCAGACAGAGCGATATAAGTGTGAACATGGAGTAATACCTGACTTGAAAATTGTGAAGAAATTCTCATTTGCAAGTATTTTCAATCATGGAGAAGAACTACTGATAAAATATGTCGGGCCTCAAAACGAATCTTGCTTGCCTAAAAGGAAAGGTGCAAGACTTGCATTTGGCAAGCTGTTACATTTCCTGTCCTATGAGCTAGGAAGTAAGTAAATAATTTAAAAAAGAAAAAAAAAACCAGTGAAATATTTAATCAGAACTTTCAATTACACAATAATCTTCATAATGGATGAAGCAAAGGTATATATAGAGTGTGACAAGTTAAAGCTGAAAGCTCGAGTGAGATTTTATGATCAAGTTTTGTCTGATGTTTGTCTCTATCTTTTATCAGCTAACCTAAATTGACACTTAAGTGATATTTTCTGATCACATTTTTTTCTGCATTCTGTCTGTTCATAAGATTTTAACATTTTTAGCCGGGCTATGCTGAATGCAAAGTCTTGGATATAGGCATGTAAATTGTTTCTATAAATAGCACAAGAGCATTGCGTGGCTACCGGTATTTCCATTTACTGCAAAGGGAGGGGTTATTGTCATTTTGTTGATTTTTCTTTAAAACAATTAAATAAAAAAAATATCTGAGATACATAAATTTGTAAATTATGTATTACTGTTATACATATGTATTTACAGTAAAATTCTGACAATTTTGATTTTATAATACCCCCTGCAAATGAAGTTTGGGGGGGTATATAGGAATCGCCTTGTCCGTCCATCTGTCCGTCCGTCTGTTCGAAATTTGTGTCCGGTCCTTAACTTTGTTATGGAGAAACATAGGAAGTTCTTACTTCACACAAAGATTGCTTATGACCTAAGGATGTGTCATGACCTTGACCCAAGGTCATTTGGGCAAGGTCAAGGTCATTGGCAAAAAAAAAAAGCAAAATTCGTGTCCGGTCCATATCTTTCTTATGGAGAAACATTTGAAGTTGTTACTTCACACAAAGATTGCTTTTGACCTATGGGTGTGTCATGTTCTTGACCCAAGGTCATTCGGGCAAGGTCAAGGTCACTGGCAGAAAAAGTGCAAAATTTGTGTCCGGTCCCTATCTTTTTAATGGAGAAACATTTGAAGTTCTTTCTTCACACAAAGATTGCTTTTGACCTAAGGGTTTGTTGTGACTTTGATCCAAGGTCAATTTGGCAAGGTCAAGGTCACTGGCAGAAAAAGTGCAAAATTCGTGCCCAGTCCATATCTTTCTTATGGACAAGTATTGGAAGTTCTTAATTCACATAAAGATTGCTTATAACCTGAGGGTGTGTCATGACCTTGACCCAAAGTCAATTGAGAGAGTCCAAGGTTATTGTTTAAAAAATGCTTGATTCCTGTCTGTGTCATGTCTTGTATTAATGGAAATAATTAGAAACTGAAATTTGATAAAAAGCTTGCTTGTCCCAGGCCACATAAAATTATTTTTTTAGATTCTCATCCCTGTCTCTCTGGAAATGGCTTTCCTCGATTTATTTATTTTCTTTTTTGGAAAAAAAATGTGTGGAAAAAAAAATTCGAAAAAAAATTGATTACTCGGCAACCTGTAATCAATTACAGCTGATTATGATTACTGATTACAATAACCTATCCCTGCTCAGGAAATTAGGTAATATTAGTTTCTTTATAATTTCTTAGGTGCAGAAAAGTCACTGACGGCAATGAACAAAAGACGTGGTATTCAAGACTCTGAATGGACTGTAATTTTAGCTCATCATTTACTTTCCAAATTAGCTGTTTCATCCTTTTACAAAATTGACAGTGGATATAAAGGAAAGCAGTACACATGTCCATGTCAGTGTGGTGAAAGTCTTTGTGGAATGTATGGGGATACTAGTATTGGTATGTTTCTTCATTTGTAAATAATTCAAAGTAAGTATTTTAGAAATACATGTTGTAATTATAATATTTTTTGCTCACCTGAGTTAAATTAGTGTGATCTTTTGTCATCATATTTTGTCTGATATGTCTGTCGATCTACCTGTAAATTTTAATATTTTTAACTCCTTCTAACTACTTCTTAACCAAACTTTTTAAGGGTTCTAGAGTCTTTGGAGTGATTTAAAAATAATCTGTCTCTTAGATTCAAAGAAGCATTAATAGCAAAAAATTCAAACAAAAACTAAGGCCATTTTTAGCTTACAGATAAAGTTTGGGGGAGCTTATGCAATACCTTTAGCGTCGGTTTAAAAGAAAACCCTTGCACGGATATTTATCAAACTTCGTACACTTAATTGGCATGGTAAAAGGACAAATCCTGTTAATTTTCAAGTCAATTAGTTGAGTACTTTTTAATATATCGTTAAAATAACACAATTTTAAACAAATTTTATGTATGACTTGACAATAACTACTTCCACTTCTCTTCTGTGAAACCAAAGTGAAGGTAAGCAGTTCAAATCAACAACTCAATATTTTTTTAATTTAGATCTAGAACAGGTAAAGAAAAAGTAGTTTTTTAAGGCATCAAGCTAATGCTCGGCAGCCATCTAGCGATCGTCTGGATTGGCAATCGTCCAAAAATTCATGCTCTGCACTGCCTTTTAAATGCACTGAAGAAATAAGTTCTTTAAAGTATTAATATAAAATGTATTACAAGATTTTTATTTCATTTATTCAACTAAAATATGTACAAACCACCCAACTTTGCTACCTGGTTATTGACAACTCATTGCATAAGTATAAATTTGCTAAATCAAGAAATGGCGAATGAATACAATAAGATGTAAAAATTTACTAAATATTATTTAAGTTCATCGATTACATTTTAATTGGAGACCGTGCCCGATAGAAATAAAATTTGATACTCATAGGTTAATTTATTTGTTATCGGGCATGGCCTCCAAAATAAATGTAAACGATAAATGTATCTATTGATTTTGTTGCAATAAATAAACACTATAATGCAGTTGGTTTGATCGAGCATTTTAGATAGCACGTGTTGTGGATTTGTTTGTAAACAATCAAACCAAAGGTAATTTCTGTTTCAAACGGGAATTGAAATAGATAAAAGTATGTTTTATTATTATTATTAGGGACACACTGTTGATGTATTCAAATTATGAACCTGTGAAAATTGTTCAAAGACTGTTTAAAGCAGAAAGAAAATAATTTATTTTTGAACTTTGAAATTTCTTTGATTTTTGTAACAATGATGAGTTATTGTATTATAAACACATCACTACCTATTTTATAAGGAAATATACTGATTTTTGTTTTTAAAGTAATGCATAACATAATTCATTTACTTTTTTATTCTAATATTGATATACGACTATTAGTACAGAAATTCAAATTATTGATATCATTCTATGTGAAAAGAATATGTCAGCTCGATGCCTTTGTGGCCGTTCCGGCCTTGGATTATTGTTATTGGAGAGGGTTTTCAAAATATTATGGCCGTGATATATTGAACCATTGAACCATTGAACCCCAAACCTATTTCCAATTCCCATTCGAGAGGGGGTTCAAATTATTATGGCTGCTATATATTGAACCCCCTACCTATTTCCAATTCAAATTCAGAGGAGGATTCAATGTTTTGCAGCCATAATATTTTGAACCCCCTCATTACTGGTATAACATAATAGGGATACCATAAAGGCTGGATGGAATTTGAATGTTTCCCTTTTCCACCTGAGGACTATCATTTAGAGTAACCAAGTATACATGAAGTTGCTAATAAGATTGTGGGGGAGGGGGTGTCAAATAACCCAGAGACATTATAATTCAATCCCCACTCCAATTTAAAATTAAGGTGGGTGCAGTAATATATTGCACCCATAGGATTTGCGGGTGCCCTATAGTAATCACTCTGTCTATCCATCTGTCCGTCTGTCACACTTCCGTCCACAAATTTTCTGTTTTTTTTTAATAACTTTTTTTATGGTGGTGGTGGTTTTGGGGCTATTTTAGAACTGTTTCATGTAAACCAAAAGTTTCTATCCTTATAAATCCTAAATGATACCATTATTAATAAAGAAGTTAGCTATTTTTAGAAGTTGTTTAAATTTATTAGTTAAGTAAATTGATGAAGTGACCTTATAGGGCATTAATTTAAATGAAATTCAAAATTACTGATATGATTGTAGTGTTTTGGTAATTTTAAAATCGTTTGCAATATTAACCCTTAGGCTGCTACGCGCGACCGAAATTTCAGGTCCGCCACTGCTACGCGCGACTATTGTCATTTTTTGAGAGCGAGTTATCTAAGGTTTCCCCAAGCCTCGCTTTGAACAAAAACAAGATGGCTATTGTTAGAAATGAAATATGATTGTTCAATTGATGTTTTCGGAAGGTTTCTAGAGTTTTCCAGAGTTTAAAATGAAGGCTATTGAGCGGTAAACTTCCGATAAATGTTTTGAATTTGTAGCCAAAATTATATGAATAAATATGAATCTCACAATGTATGACTTATTGATATACTAAGGAAATTTTACAGTCATTTGGGTTCTAAAATATGACAATTGAAGAATGGAACAATAAAAGACATTCATTTTAATTGATTTTCACATTTGAATGTTCTTAGATTGATAAATACAAGTTAAATGAAGAAAATGAGCATTGCATTGAAATCTAGTTTGGTAACTGTAGCATTAATAGTTGCTGAGATATATTATTTATAACTCGATGGTCAATTACCATTAATTGTGATTAATTAATTCAGCAGTGGCGGCCATCTTGGCAAAAATTAAAGCAGCAGCCTAAGGGTTAAATTTTCTTTTTTCCAAACGTTTATTATTAAATTCAATTATTTCTCCCATTTGAAATTAGCCTTGCGGGGGTATTAATCCCATTAGGACAGTTCTAGTTTTAGCTCACCTGAGCTGAAAGCTCAAGTGAGCTTTTCTAATGAAAATTTGTCCATTGTCCGTCGTTGTTGGCGTTGTTGTTATTGTAAACTTTTCACATTTTCATCTCCTTCTCCAGAACCACTGAGCAGATTTCAACCAAACTTGGCACAAAGCATCACTTGGTGAAAGGGATTTGTTCAAATGAATGGCCAAGCCCCCTTTAAAGGGAAGATAATTTAAAATTATTGAGAATTTGTTGGTACTTTTCAAAAATCTTCTTCTCAAAAACTATAAGGGCAGAAAAGCTGTAACTTGTATGGAAGCGTCCTCAGATAGTGTAGATTCAAATTTGTTCAAATCATGGTCCCCATGGGTAGGGTGGGGCCACAATGGGGGAATGGATTTTTACATAATAATGTATAGAGAAAAATCTTTAAAAATCTTCTTCTCAAAAACTATTTGGCCAGAAAAGCTTAAACTTGTGTGGAAGCATCCTCAGGTAGTGTAGATTCAAGTTTGTTCAAATCATGGTCCTCGGGGGTAGGGTGGGGCCCACTGAGGGATGAATTTTTACATAGGAGTATATAGATAAAATCTGTAAAAAATCTTCTTTTGAAAAACTTTTAGGCCAGACAAGCTTTTACTTGTGTGGAGGTACACACAAAATAGTTGTATTATTGGAAAGTAAAATTCAGTTGTCAAACAGCAAACCTTTTAAACCCACCACTTTGAGTGTATATTTACATAACACGGGCCGAGGAGATGCTGCGCTTGTGGACAACCGATTCGCTGTAGTTATGACACATGCTTCTCGTGTTTATACGTTATCACACATTTGAATGTTCATTGATTCTTTGTTAAGTTATTTTAATTTTTAAAATGTACATGTAGCAATACAACGGGGATAACAAACGATATCGGCAGTCTTACTTTCGTAGTATCCTGAATCTGGCCTGAAAAAAAACCCGGGGTGAACTATGATCTAATCTAATTTTGCAAAAAATGCGTATTTATTTATAACAAGACTTAATGGTAAAAATTGAAATAAGCTGCTAGTTTGAATCTATATTCGCAGTTGTTTAAATCAGTAGCAACAACAGAAAAATTTGGTCGATAATTGAGCTATCTCGTAGAAGGCCAATTGATCGATAAGTTGCCGGACTACGGGAGATAACTCTCACTAATTATAAGCAACTGTTTTTTCATCACGGCCAGTTTACAAAATAGACATGATCCGGATTGCACAACATTTTTAAACAAAAGTGATAGGAAAGTGTCAAGGGGCTGAATATTTCGCCGGATAGGACAGCGTGCAGGAATACACAACATCCGGATTCAAGAAGTTTCAACATGAACATTATTTTTTCATTGAAATGTGGCTTAATTGACGGGGAAAACTACTACTGCAATGTATATTATTTTACACATACTCAGATAGATTTCTTGGGTATAGACATATCAGATTCAGAGAGAGAGAGCAAGAGCGAGAGAGAGACAGTTTGTTTTACTCGTAGTGCGACATGTGAAATATTTTGTGATGTGTTATAGAAGCAATTATGTTCATTGTAATGTTTTTTATCCATACATGATAATTATTTGCTCCTCTGTTATGTAATAAGGGATTTTTAGCAGGGTTGGGGTCAATTAAGCAATTGAGCAAATTTACCTTATATACCTGTACACTTTGAAATGTAATTAATTACTTTCAAATACATCAATAATTTTGTCAATTACTTGCAATTACAATCACATTGATTTTTTCAAATGTAATTAAATACATTTCAATTACTTTTAATATCTTGAATAAATACATGTATAAAAAGCATTGAAGTCCACAAAACATTTTTATCATAATGGTAATGTGTTTAAAATTTTGCATTCATTTCAATCATTATTTATAGACTTTGCTTTGAAATTTATATTTTAAAATAATATATAAACATTATAAAGGATACTAAATCCAGTGTCATTGGGTTCATGTTTGGTTCTGAACAAGATTTTTTTATACTAAATTTTTATTCAATACATTTGTTCTTGGGTATAAGAGGGCTTCAGGCCTGTACAAATTAGACCTTTACTATATCATGTTGTATAAACACATCGAACATATCGAGATCAACCCTTAATTAGTGTATAAACATAAGCCCATTTAAAACAGGTATGCAACCTAAACATTATTATTAAATTTCTGTCTGTAATTCTTCTGTTAACCTTATATACCTGTACATGCTTATGATTGTTTGCATTTACTTGTACTGATAAAATGTACTGCTTAAAGCTTAAAGTTAATGGAGAATTGAACTGAATATGACACCTTCTTAAACTTTTAACTTGTAAAAAAGTAATTGAAATGTAATTGAAAAGTAATTGAAAATACATGATATTTTTTGGAATGTATTTAAATACATTCAATTACTTGTAATTGAAGGGAGACTCAATTACAAATTACTTTCAATTACTTTGAAAAATGTAATTAATTACACTCAATTACAAATACTTTTTCAATTACCCCATCCCTGATTTTTAGGGTCCAGAAGTCCAAAATTTTGATCATCAATATCTAAAAATGAAGAAAAATTTTGAAATGCAATATTGAACAAAAGATGCTATAAATAATGTGCTTAACGATAT
>WFKH01003881.1:38570460-38587235 GCA_016163765.1 Magallana hongkongensis | reverse complement strand
AACTAATAAATTATTGTAATATTCTCACTATGCCATAATTGCTGACAAGGTCGACAACATATGTTGAGTCACGTTATGTCCGCCGTCACGTTATGTCCGCCGTCACGAAATGTCCACCACTTTATTTGAAAAATCGTCACGTTATGTCCGCCATCACGAAATGTCCGCCACTTTTTTGGAAAAATCGTTACGTTATGTCCGCCATCTCTAAATGTCCGCCACTTTTTCGGAAAAATCATCACGTTATGTCCGCCTTTACAAAGTTACGTATATCCCCCCAAAAGTCATTACCATTTGTTCGCCACCTTAAAATTTCGGGGAAATTGTATTTCATGTATGTACGTCGCTAAATATGTCAGCTTGGTTGTTTAGGAAAACGTATGGTCTAATGTCCGCCACCAATGTTAAACACACCGCTCTATCGTTTTATTTCTAAATATAATATTTGCTATCCCCTTGTGTAATATTATGTCTGCCTTTATTGATCTGAAATTATTTTAAGAATGAGAATTACATGTATATATTCACTTTTTTTGCAAATTACACCGATCGTATAAAAAATCTACATGTATATACACAATCTCGAAACGATCAAACGTATGTCCGTCAAAAATTCGGAAAGAACCGTATCATGTCCGACGCGAACATTTATAGCATAATCTTTGCAAATAGGAATGCACAATCAATTCGTAAGTCGGGACATTATGTCCGCCGCCTTATATTTTGAAGAGTTCGATTAACGCACACGATGCACACGCTAAAAATTGTGAAAAATCGTGACAAAATGTCCGCAAACAGAAATTGCATGTTTAAATCGTAAGTCGTAACAATATGTCCGAAAATAACACTCCTCTAATATTGAAAATGCATTTTAGAGAGCATTCGTTTTAGAAGAAAGAAAAATTGTCTAACTTCAAATGAGTAAAAACTAGTTCTTTTGAAAATATTGTTTGAAGATATTTCTACATCACATACGGATTTATTGTTAATAATCGACCATGTTTCCAAATTTATGTACTAATGTCGACCTTTGTGTATGCTATACTAACCCTAATTCCTCTGATATTTGTAAGACTAACACTTATCCCTCTGCTGCATGCGAGACTATTTGATGTTTGCAAGAGTGTGCGTATTTAATCTTATCAGTCTTTAAACTACTTTCACATTCTAAAGAGTTATCCCTCTTTTCGGCGTAACGTATATCCTTCGTAATTAACCTGTAATTTTTTTAAGTCTTCAAAGGCTTTCAGATTTTAGAAACATTTAAAAATGAAAACACAAGGTTTCGTCTATTGACCCCGCAAAGGGAAATGACTTTTTTAAATGTTAAAGTTATCTAATACGCAAATAGATTTCATTAAAATGTTATTTATCGTGACTTCAACAATCCCACGAGATAAGTCAAAGAGTGAAATTGTTGACTGTCAACTGTCTGCAGTAGACATTAGATAAGAATGGAAACTCTGTCAACTGTCAACCGTGTAAGGTAATGGAGAAATGTAATGGAATTGACCCTGGAAAATATTGAAGGTGTAATACATGTCAATATTTTATAATGTTTAGTAAGACCTTGATATCCTTCCTGATGCAACATGAAAAACAAATAAAATTATTAGACAAAAAATGAATACATACAGTCGTATGATCTGAATTTCTGGATATAGTTGAAATACTTTGGGATTTTCACGAGGTATTTTCTTATTTGGAAGGGACATTTGAGGGCCTCAGGCTATTGTAGTGTCTCAATAAAGCCTGGTAAAGATAAAACTCGTGATTCTTTTAGTAGTTACTTTTTCATTGTTCATTTTTTTAAACGACGACTTTTAAAGATGGCAGTGAAACTAAAAGCGAATACCGCTTATTGTGTCTGACCATTATCGCTGAGCCTATTATGATTACCATACACATTTTTAACAAAAGTTACATTACTTTTGTATATGTAAGTATGAATATACATGGTGTAATACTTCAATACGATATCAAATAAAAATATATTTGCACCATATTCTGGTATTAAAAGCTCAATATCAATTTGTATATTTTAACTATGCAGAGGTATCTTAACATTTATTCAGGGGTAGGGGTGGCAGTTAAGAACCGAAAGTCGTTTTGCTGATCGTTTTCATTGTATATAACACTGAATTTTAATTCACTGCTACAATCAAGTTTCATTTTTTACAGAGAATTTGAGAGTATCTAAGTGGATTAAGTCAAATATCAAAAATCAACATGGCAATATATAAAGTATTTGTCTGCAATCTGCTGCTATGTTACTCTTCTTCATCTGAGGAACAACTTAAAAAACAGTTTGATATTCTGCTTGAAAATCCTTTAGAAAATTTTCCTCTCCAAAATATGGAAATTGATCTCAAATCCGAAAGCGTTTATGTGAGTGGGAAGAATATTCTTTACAGATTAGGTGTGGAGGAAGACATGCCACTGACAGCAAGACACACTGGACCAGAAGCCAACTGTTTGATACCTGGATACGAGGAGTATTGTGGAGACGATTACAATACAGTGATGGTTGTCACCCCTGATAGTTTAATTACGTGTGGAACTCTAAGGGGTGGACTCTGTTTGAGACGTGATAAAGAAATTCTAAATCAGACTACTAATATCTCAAATATTCGTTTAGTATCCAATAAGCAATCTTCAGCCGTAGGAATATTTTTGAATATAAGAGACAAAAGTTCCTCTGGAAAGTTCGAAAATATTGTCTTGTTTGCGAAACAGTATACAGCTTTACCACTCAGTCCTTACCGATTGGAACAAGCATCTATTTTCTCAGTTTTACCAAATCTTTCATTAATTAATATAGGTTCATCTAAATTTGGGAGGATTTTCGATATGATTTTGAAAACGCCGAGAAGTGTAATAATGGACTACAGAGAAGCAATTGAAAATGAAAATTTGTTTTTCTTCTGGTGAATCAAAATTCACAATCAAAGCTTGTTAAGATCTGCAAGTCCATAGATAGCAGTGAACCAAGGAAAGTGTATGAAGACATTCCTATATCTTGTTATTCAAATGGGACAAATTTGACTCGTGTCAAGCATGGAATCTTTATTGCTGTGTCTGGAAAGAGATACTTAGTCGGTCTTTTTTCAAGTTCAAATTCCACTCGGTCTGCAGTTTGTGTTTTTGAAGAAAACGAGATCTATGAAGCATTTTTGAAGTCAAGAAGGCACAGGTATGGATGCCCAATAAAAAATGATTTACCTGCAAATGACGTTATATTTGAGGGAGATAAAGGATTGCTAGGAATGTGTGTTCAGTACAGAGACTTCAATAAAACAAATGAGGTATGTTTGATATTTGTTTTGAAAATAAATCAGCATTTGGGCATAAATACTCCAGTTACTACATTGCTTGTGTAGCTGTCTTTGTAATTGGTTCAATTTGAATATTCATGCATTCATAACCAAAGTTATATGTTATGCATAGGACAGGATAGTATTATTTTTAAAAGAATGTCATTTTCGTGAAGATCATGATGACAATGATTTATTACACTCAAGTATAACATGTAGCACCCATATGCCTCTAAATGTTAGTAAGATCTTTTCTTCAAAGCAAGAGGTTAAAGGTATGGTTTGCGGCTTGCATTAACATTTAATTTTGAGAAATTGCAACAAAGCTACATATGATCTATTTACTATACTTAAATCTTATTATAAAATTTTTAAAAATTTTCATGATTCGTTTCCTAATTATTAAAGATCAAATTCCATGATATAAACCGTCATTGTGATGAAGATATAAACAATTTTGCCAAGATATGTATATATCATATTATATGGGAATATTGATGGATATTTACTCTAAAATTATGTCCAAAAGAATTATAAATTTTCATTTCATGAGTCGTTTGAATAAATATGTTAGGAATTATTTTAGAATAGGATAAAATTCGACACAAATCAAAATGTTGGACTACCTCCATGTAAACGAAAATAACAAAAAATCAAGCTTATTTTAATTATACGATTTCATGAACATTTTGAACAATGATAGCCTTTTGACGAGGTTAGTACATGATTTTGTAGACCTGAAAAGATTATATCAACCGAGTACTAAGTTCGAGGTTAATCTACTCTCATCAGGTCTATAAAACCATGTATTGGCCGATATCAAACAGCTATGATTGTTAAAAACTAAATTTCTTCAAGATTATAACAGTAAACTATTTGGTTCATAATATATTGGCGTTGATTTCGCTATTGTGACGTCATAATGTCGCATAATTTATTATGAAAATCTATTTTTATTATAGTGAGGTTTATATTTTTTTTATTTTTTAATATAGTAAGGTTTATAACAGAATTTATGGCACGATCACGTGACAGCAATCGACCTATCATATGATTTGGAAAAATAATATACTAAAATAAAGCTTATTATTTGAGCAATCGTATTTGTAAAAAGTTTATTTAAACTATGTTTTTGACTTCTTTGTTGTGGAAATTGATAAAATGCTTGTGTCCTGATAGTTTTTCTCGGTAAATAAAAAACCCAACAAAAAAAAAAATAATAAATAAAAATGTTGAGGTCGTGTCTGAAATAAAGTGTAGCTGGGTGTTCCATAGCAATAAAAGTCCAAGTTTTCTTCTTGCCTGTAACCACCAAAGTTGCAAGCATTTCTGTTTGAGAGATTGAAGTAAGTAGTTTCATTAGCATTCATCATATTATAATGCCTCAGGTTAAATCTTAAGTAATCATGTATATGCTAAGACTATTATTATCTAATCAAAATACAGAAAGGGCATGTATTTTAGGAATACAAAATTCTTTAACTGTTATTGGGTGATCATTGCAGTGGGGCACGTCGTCAAATCCAATAAAACCATAGAGACTTTAAGATAGATTTGATCACGTACATTCAAAAAAATATATTTTTATTACTTATAATTACATCAATTATTTTTCAATAACTGTACGTAGAAAAAAATATTGAAATTTTTTAAAATTATTTTCATCATGCATCATTCCGCTTGTGTCCCAACAATATAAGCTATTTGACACATATTATGTATAACTACCCAGTGATAAACAGCAACTTAATGTTAATTAACCCGTAAATATTAGGCAATGTGCCTAAGATTAATTTATTGAAAAAAACCTGAAATTTTATCCCAAACAGACTTCAAATTATAAATATTTGATTTAAAATTTAAAGCGTTTTTTAATTATCTACAGCCACTGGAAGGATTATATGATGCCTTTTACCAGGGAGATTATTGTAACAAAGTTACGAGTGTGGCATCTCAGTTTGGTATTATCGTGGGATGCCTGCCATTACAAGGTAATGCAGTTTACTCCACCAAGTCTCATCAAGTCACAGTGGTTGGAAGTTCAACTATCAACGACTTAACAACTTTCTATATTGGAACGGACAGTGGGAATGTTATTCAGGTTACTTCAAATCACCCGTTTTTAACAATTTAATACATGTAACAAATCCATATAACATACTTAATGTCGCTTAGGCTCATTATAAAAATTAATTCTGAACAAAATGAAGTATTTTCGAGTGCGTTAGGAGATAGCTGATGTTTTTTTTTCTTAATAAATAAAATGTGCTTTATAATCATCAAGGGTATTTTCTCCACTATTTCGTATGGGATGTGATCCTATTTATATTGCCACAGACGCAGCCGAATCACAGTGGTACCAGTTTTTATCACTTTGTTCGCGTATGAATATCATCATTCTTAAAATACCTGAGCTTGCGTTTTAAGTTTAAATTTTGCTGTCGCGAATCCACAAAAACGTAAATGGTTTTCATTAAAAAACTAAGTTTTTCCTGAAATAATATAACATTTTATAATGAATTAATACCATTGAATTATGTGTGGCTCTCATTTAACAGCTTTTTATTTTAAGAAATCTGTGCCTGGTTTCCAACATCCAAAGATAATATATATTAATGTTACTTACAACATATATAGTTTTAATCGGTAAACGTTCAATTTATATCACAGAGATTTAATTAAATTAGACAAGATGATATCCAGTGCGGGAATTAACACTTTATACAGTAATATGATAGAATCTTTCATGTACATGTACTTGTACATGCAGGCCTTTATTCTTTTTGTTGCCGCTGACTTGAAAATATTATAAACTACTTTATTTTATTCAAACCAGGAAGTGAGTGTATAGTGCGTCGTATCTCTTTTCTAATTTTTTTCCTCTAGGTTAAATATCACCATAACAATTATCACTGTCCGAAATAAGAACTTCAGATTAAAAATGGCCCACCCCTATTTTAACTTTCCGCTTTTATGCATAAAACACCTATTCATACCGATGAAGAGTTGTTAACACAATCTGTTCATAATTCACAAATTAATGTATAAGGTTTATTATCAATCTGTAGTGGTATAAAATTGTAAGTAATTTAAAAACCATAGTATATAAATAATATTATTTATTTTCATATCTTAAACCAAAATTGTCAGATCCAAGGTAATTGCCCGATGATTAACTCGCCCTACACTTTCCGCCATGACGTTAAATAGTCAACTCGCGTTCTTGGTTACATCATTCTGGAAAGTTATATTCATCAAAACTAAAATCGCACTTTCAAGAAACGAATTGGCTTATTTTATTTGTTCAACATTTGTCATATCTTAATTTCTATGTATAGCCTAAATAGTTCTTAGTAAATATATTCACTCTTTACGTAATAATTCAATATTATTTTATTGCAAGCATATATTGTTATGCAAATTGAGATTAAACCCTTTGCATTTCTATCCTTGTGTGGATATTGGTTATATTGGTCTTTATTGATTTTTTTTTTCAAAATAGAGAGGTTTAGCAAACCAACGTGTACGCATACGTGTACGTGTAGAAAGGAAAATATGTGCATTACGTCATCAGTTTGTGTAATGACGAATCTCTACACGTATGTACCCTAATAAACATACGTGTAAATTGCAAAGTACCCGTAAGGTCGAACTTGTAGCTTCTGTTTTCCTGTTGGCTATTTATTTTAACAAATATGTGTAATTCTCTTGAGGTTGGATATTTAATGCGAATACTGATACCTATAAACATAAAAAAAAATTGAAATTTAATATGTAATTGGAATATAACACACGTATCTTTTCCTCCAAAACATGCGATATGGCTCTGTTATTTTATTGAACTGGTATAAATAAAAATAAACACATATAAAAAATGATGTTTAATAAAATTAAGACATGCAGTTCTCAATTTTCGATTGTGACTAAAAATTATCAGATAAGTATGAGAAAATATATAAAAATACATTTAAAACATTTACACGTACAGGTACACGTTATAACTGCTAAACAGGAAAAGTAATATGAACGGGTACGCGTAGCTCTAACTTGTAACCTACACGTACAAGTACGCGTACGCTTTGGTCTGCTAAACCTCTCTAATATCTAAAAATAAAAATCCTAAAAGTGCAGCAATGTACAGTTTAGCTTTATTGACTCATTCATATATTTTGAAGCTATTGCATGATACAGAGAAAAATAAAACAAGCGTGCTCTCGGAAATAAAAGTCGACTCATCAGAGATCAGAGCGGTTAGAAGTTTAAAGGGAGAAACGTATATTATGTCACAAAACAAGGTTTACATTTATTTTTTGATTCCTTAATTAATTCTGATATCATTAGCACACGATATGTGGTACAAGCAATGAAAACAAGGAATTGTCTTGGCCTTGCTATTAGTAATTTTACAAATGCAGATGTATCTTAACTAAATTATATTAAGGTAAAATATGTCAAATAAGCAAATAACCGTAAAGTCTTAAATAATTGTCTGCTGTAAGTTTTCTTGATCTGCATGAAGGTTGCTTGCAACACAAATAAATATGTGTCATCTAATTTTGTTCAAGATTGTGAAACTACTTCCTACAAAAAATTGTGGACAACATTCAGGAAACTGCCAGCAATCTATGGATGTCAATGATGTTGATTGTGGCTGGTGTGTTTCAAAGGGAGGGTATGTTTTACAAGTTATCATATTAATATGAAGGACAGGGATATAAACAGTCAATGGTTTTTTTTTAATATTGATGGGTTTTTTTTCATTAATATAATAGAAAACATTAAAACTTTTCAGCGAACAAAAAATACAAAACTTTGATGATTGTATTAAGTATAAATTGGTATGTTTTAAAAGTCAACCGAGTCTGCATAAATGAATGCTAATGCTAATACACTGGGAAGGAAATCATTTTGAAAAATTATGTATTTTATTATATTCTGCATGTTTTTTTTTTTGTAAGTCTTGGGGTTTTTCGCATGTGTCGAAAGAAACTACATATACGAGGGCTGTTTGACATGTAAAATGTATTGTAGCAAAGCGCCCGTTCCCCTTATAGCCTTTCGTAATATATCTAAGGCAGTAGATACCAATTCAGGGGTGATTTTATTAATGACATGTGTAATGCACCGTTTTGTTTAAATCGGGTGTAAGCTTAGGTGTTGAAGGACCAATCAAAGACGGAGATGATCGTAGAATAATTTCACTGATCAGTCTTAAGCAATAATCTCACCTGATGTGACAGTTGTAAAAAAAAATCAAGATGGCAGCAATGGGTATTATTAAGGTATAGAGGGTATCTATTTAATATATAACGTCAGGTGCCTGTGTGCCAACGCTGTTGGCATATCGTTATCGCTCGTGCATTTAATTTTGAAAGTAAAACAAAAAAATAAATATCGGAGGTTACCGTCTTGCCACACTCACCATACTCTCCTGATCTAGCCCCATGCGATTTTTTCCTATAAGTTCTTATCTGTTCGTCGTTACAAGTCCCGAAAAGCCCTTGGCTTAGCCATCAGTCTGTGCCTCAGATATCTACCTAAATCAGCGTACCGTAACACATTTCAAAAATGGGTTCAGAGATCAAAATAATGTACACAAAGAATACTTTGAAGGGAAGTAATGTTCATTTCACTATTTGAGTCCAATGCTTTCGAAATATCATACAATATACAATTCAAATCGAACAACCCTCGTACACTGTTATTTACTTTATAATAATATCCGATATCAGCAGCTTTGTATCATTAATATTTTAAAGGTTTTCTTTACTTATATTATCCAGTTGCAGCACATACTCTGACTGTGAAAGTCCTTATTGGCTGCCATCCGTGAAAAACGAATGCTTAAGTCTGGATTTATCGATTGACCTTTCAAGACATGTTTATAAACTGGAAGGAAAAGTCCTGGTAAGAAACTTTTTTCAGAGTATTAAAATATATATTCCCTGAACAGTTACCTGTCAAAGTAAATAATCTAATTATGCAATGCAATAAAGAGGGGTCTGGTAGAGTTTTCCTGTATTTACCTGTATAGTGAAACACCTCTAGTTGATAAAGTAGACAATTTTCATTAAATTGCAGTTTATATCTCACAAATAATTATGTACGAGTATGTCATTGGTGTTCTATCTGTGTAAGTATTTTATTTTGTATATAACATTTGAACAATATTAAACATTTTGAATGTTAATATATACACCATCGTATAACGATAATGATAAAAATTGATCTCTTATGAGAAATTATCATTTTTAAATTTTACATGTATGATTCAGGAAAGTATCAAATGCCTTGTCCAAATTAAAAGAAAATCATTTATTTGGTGAAAATATTAAAACCTCATTAAGGTTTATGTGTCTAAAATTATTCATACATACGCAGATTGATAAAAACACGTCTTGAGTCAACAATTATTCTTCAATCTTACAGCTTGAAAGGCAAATTTATTTATAATATATTCTTAAAGGAAAATGTTAAGAATAAATTTTAGAAAAAAAATATTCTACAATTTTCTAGATTTAAAATTAAACAGTCACTTACCAGTAGAAACTAGCAGACAGTACTTTATTTCTATTATAAATAAAAGATTAAATGCAAAATGTAACCGATTGCAAATAGACGATGAACTCTTTCTTTTTTTTTTCTTTTTTTTTTTTGATATTGGCGCACTGTAATGTCAAATTAGATACAAAGTAAAACTTAAATTTTACACATTTAGATATACAAAATATACATTTTGTGTCTGTAAAAAATGTATGTTGTTGTACAGAGCCGCTATCCATTAAGTTTACTTTGGATAGGATAGGATAGGATAGGATAGGATAGGATAATGGATACAGGATGCACGAAACAGAATATAACATAATAAACTATATCTATCCTATTCATCCAATCCTGCATCCATCAACTAATCAAAATCGAGATTGAGATCAATAATTTCTATAAAAAAAAATTCAAAAACGAAATTATAATTATAGTACACATGATTTAAAACTTAAATAAAAAGCTAGAATTAATTATTCTGGTTAAAAATTCTATAGAAGTTTAAATAGATTTTTCAACACGTTTTCGATTTTTTTAATAATTTTTTTCCTAAATTGTATTCTGATAGGATAGATTGGAAATGATTGATAGGATAGAATGGATAGGATTACGAATGTAGAATGCGTGATACTGGATGCTGGATAAAGAATAGAGAGGTTACAGACTGAGGTTAAGTTGTAAACGTTATAGAAACAGTGCTGCCATCCTGAAAGTTGACAAGGATAGGATAGGATAGGAAGCAGGATGCACGATACATAATAGAAATATAAAAGTTAAGTTCTATCCTATCCTCTCCTATCTTATCCTGCATCCTGTAGCCAATCAGATTCAAGAATAAATTTCAGAGTTATTTTTTTCGAAACGAAATTAGCGTAACAATGTATTTGCAATGTCAATTAAATTCGTTTTACAAGTTAAGAATGATTATTGATTTATTATATCAACAAAACGGTGCATAACATTGATTCGCGCTCGTCGGCGCTACATGTTTGTCAATTCGTACGCAAGTATGGAGTTACTGTGAGAATTCGATGCCACATATGATTACTTCATAAATAGATTTCTTTACTTCATTTAAAGTCTACAAAATAACACATGCTTAATTGAATTACAGACGAACAATTCGGCATTTTAAAAGATAAACATGTAAACAAGAAACAGACATTGTTTGTGTGTACTTTTCACGTTTCATATAATTCTTCGATGCCCGATAACAGGGCCGTATATTTATGTCCGATATTAAACTGAACAGATCGAATTAATAAATGTTAGCTAGCTATAAATGCGTATGAATCTACACTTTAAAAATAAGTATATTGTTTAACAATAAATGAGATCCTTATAATGAGTCTTAAAGAAATTATAATTTTCCAGATCGTGTTCACATTAATCGCCGAACGAATTGCCCGATTATTGATAATTACGCTTAGTTATTATGTGATAAGAAAAATAACTTGATAAAAATTTGTGTTTAAACAATAGTTCAATAAGTGCATCGAAGTTATTTATCTGTTTTTTTATACATAAATCTTACAATAAAGATTTAATTAAATAATTTAAAAAATAATTTATTAAATAAGTAAATACAAAAATCGTATCGCTTACCTGTTTGTTTACGTCATTGTGTACATTCTGCGTACGATTTAATTTTGCGCTGCCCAGGTAAATAATTAAAGTTATCCCACTCTAAGAATTTTTGGTTTTATGTTTTAATTAGTCATTTTGAGTACTACATTAGTTGATAAAATCATTTAGTTCTAAAATTTCGTTTTATTTAACTTGTTTTCCTATATTTGGATGGTATGGGATACATGTAGGATGCAGGATACAGGATATAGGATAGGATAGGATAGTTTTGTCAACTTTCACGATAGCAGCACTGTAGCGGCACTGTATGTCCTTATTTACGTCCAACCCTTAATAAAGCTTTATATGCTGTAATCGCTATTTTTGCAATGTTAAAAACGAGACCCAAATTTTGTCAGTATGATTAGCTGTTAACCAGAAAACCTTGTGACATATACGATAAAAAATCATTGGTATTGATCAAGAGGGTTGGATGGCTGCATGTTGCCATTTTTATACTTTATTAATCTTCTTAAGAAGAAGAGCTCTTTATGAAGATATAACAAAATATTCAAATTTCAAAGTTGAATAATTTGAATTTTTTTTAGTAAATGATAGCTTATAGCTAAACAAGCCATATTTGAACATATAAGGAAGTTCTGATGGTTAATTTGTTAACCACTGAGCCTTCTTAAGTGCTGGATTTATTTACTGTGAGTAAAAGTGGATATTTTTACATACACGTATTTATCAACAATTCATGTGCATGTGCGCGAGAAAAGTAATCGAGAGACACAGCATGGAAAAGAGGCATAAATGCAGTTTGGTTTTAAAACACAGCATGGGAGAGACATAAAACAGTTTGTTTAGAAAATTAAGCCTTAAGAAAAATTACAGTTACCAAAGATTTATTCCACCAGAACCAAAGTACGGATGGATAAATGTTAACAAAATATATACATGAAGACCAACATTTTCATAATTAGCGAAATTTAATTCAAATTCTTAAAGTGATTCTTTTTTTAATTTTTAAATCTACTCCCTATCATACTGTGTTTATTTTATATCTGTCCTTTTCTTTTATTTTGTAAATGCGTTAACTCTCTATCAAAATGCCAACCAAGAGTCATGTATGATTTAAATAAATTTTCATGACATCACGTAAAGATGAATATTAAAACTGAGGTCTTGACTGTCCGTCTTGGACAATAAAACAGGTACTAAGAAGTTAGAAGTTAAAATGCGTTTGAATAAAAAATTATAATTTGCAGAAAGGTTATAATTTATCTAGATAAATAAGAAAATATTTCTTTTTATAAAAGAAATCATAAAATTCAGTATGGATAGACTTAACTTGTGCATGGTGCAATTTGATATAAATACTTAGTAACTTACCTTATTGATGTTATTGAATTTTTTTCTTCAAAAAACTAGGTACATGTATTTGTGTCGGGAAATATATACATATGATGTGAACAAATATAAACCTGTTTATAACAGAAATACATAATTCATCTAGTTGGATCTTAGTATTTGTACATACCATTTAACCAACATGTAAGCCTTTACATGTGAGCCTTTATATGGTGCTGTCGTTGACTAGTATAATTAGGAGTTGTTTTAGTAAAGTCATAAGGGAAATAAGCAAAATAGAGAGATACATATATGTTAGAATATCTAAGCATCGTGAAACATTTTGAAACATTTTTAGTGTTTTTTGCATAGATTTTTTTTTTTGGGGGGGGGGGTGTGTTGGTTTTATTTTATGTTTGTTTGTTTGTTCATTTTCTTTTCTTTTTTTTTTTTTATAAGACTTCAATTAACTGTTCTGTTAAAATTGTTGTGCATGTAATTTTTGTAAAAAAATATCTTTAAATAATTAAATTTTCACTGGCTTTTAACAACTTATATTAATTAACAGTGCGCCCGTGAATAATTCATATATATGTTTTATCGCCTTAATTTTTTTTCTTTGGAAAGACAATGATGACACCATTGGATTATTTGGAAAATATGCCTTGTAATCTGGACGGATTTGATATTCCACAGTCTCTCATTGATGAAAAAATATATTGCAGAATAAGTTCTACAATCAGTGCGTATATATTTTCGAAAATTTTAAAAAATGTTTCGAACCTAATCACATGAGTTGTTTTAAAGCAATCAACAGTACCTAGGTCAATACTATAAGCAGACTTAGAGTGAAATACCAAGACGTTAATTCATTTTCTGGGTTTTCATTTTCGTTAAGTAAGTTAAGAATGATTAAAAAGTCAAAAAATAATATTCTTAAATGATAAACGAAAATGAAAATTACTTATCATATTTTATTTCAACGTGATTGATTATAATTAGGATATTATTATACATGTAATTCACTGTAAACGGTGTTAATAGATGTGTCATTCTTGTTCCTACAGTTTTCGCAGAAGAGAAGTCGTCTTCTTCCGTTCCCGTTGGTGTTTTCATTTCGATCGTTGCAATGATATTTATCTTGTTTCTATGTGTCAGCTTCCTCTGTTACAAATGGTAAAACAAATTATTTTCAAACATTCTTTTCAAATGCAAATAACAGGGCGTTGTCTGATAAGTAAAATAAATCAGAGAAACATAAACAAAACGTCTGCATTTTTAAAGAACTCTTTTCATTCACTTTTTCCCCCTATTTTTCAAAATAAATTATTTCATTACTTTAAAATTCTCTTCTCGGATGTTTCCTAAATTGAAGAATTGTAACGTTTATTACTAATCATCAATTTTGAATAAAATTGAAGAAAGATATATATATATATATATATATATATATATATATATATATATATATATTCTATACTGAAAATTTAATCATAAATGGTTTTATCATTTTCATCTTTTCATCATTATTCATTTTTTTCTTTCAAAGGGGAGTAAGTCAAGGTCAAAAATTAAATCAGAAGAACCATCAAGAAAATGTAGCGGATCATTACCAATCTCAAATCGGATACACTTCTGAGGAAACCCACACTTACGAACAACCTCGCCAATCAACCGGTGAAACGTTAACATCGATGGGGCATGACCAAGAATTAACAGCGTATGACGTGATCTTGTAAATCCAGTTTGACGGGCATCGGTAAAATCGGCATTTGACTCCGTGGATACGAGGCAAAACATCTTCATGTCTGCAAATTAATCCTGAAGGGATTTTACCACTACTATCGATAAAACAGCAGAAAGTTTTTTTTCCGAACTTTTTATTTTACTATTATTCTGCTTGCCGCAAAAAGCTTGCGATAACTTAAAACATTAGAAAAAACAATATAAGCGATGATGAGACGCCTATTCACGTAAATCATAGAAACATATATATAAAAGAGACCTGATTTAGAACATTTATTATAGAACATATATTTATTTAGATAATATTATAAATAGCATGTATTGTTCTTTTCTAAAGCATATTGCTTGTTTTATTTATAATAGAGCAGCTGGATACAAGTATTGATGTGATATATATTTCAAAGCACCTTATTATAATTTGCATTTATAATACAACGGCGACTTATTATATTACATGACTGCATGTAATAAATTTGTTGAGGTTTTAGTGTAATAAAAATGATGAATTCATCAGCTGATCTATTATTTTTTTTCCTGCTGTATTGAGTTCATTGTGTTTTAAATAGGTATACATACGGTGGTTGTTTTAACTTGGTGGCTAGTTCATCCGACCTTGTCCTGTATTTGGAGGCATTGATAGCCAATTTAATAATAAGATAAGATAAAGATAGAATCACATACGTGTATCATATACCTATTTCTTGATCACCAATAGCTTGGAAATATTGTATTTTAATCTATAAGTATGATGTAAATGTAAGAAACCACTGAGAATTTTTATTGATCAAATATGATATAGTAAGCAAGTTAAAAACAGAATTTAATAAAACCAAAAAAAATTATATTGATTCAAAATTCATTATTTGTATGACGGTCTTGCTATTTATGCGACTGGGTATATAAACCATTATTGGAACTTTACTGGAAGAAATAGTCATGTTTATCATATTTGAAACACTTTAAAAGGGGCTATGTCGCGAGCTGAGCTGAGTTATTGAAAAACATTATTACATGTTTTATTTTTTACGATGCTTTTCTAAGATATGTTAAATATAGACATGATAATTTCTAGTCAGTTAACCGGTTTATCGGTTGAAACGATGGTAACCGGTTAAAAATTCTGTAATCGGTTAGCCGTGTTTGAAATAATTCGGACACTATCTCAACAATTGAAAAAATCAACTTTAAAGCTATAAAGTTAAGCGTAAGTTGATCTTTTTATCCATTACTTATAGCGTTAATTCAGGGATTATTGATTCCTTCTTGGTTAAAGGGATTTGTGCCTGACTGTTAGGTTCTAATTTTGTTTGAACTTCTTGCATCCTACTGTTCAGCCTTTTTGATCATGCATGCATTAGATTGAAATCGGAAACATTACTATTTTTTTCTTTCCATCCCTGTTTTATCATTTTATCAATCTTGGATTCCTGTGTCACTGAACATGCCCCCCCCCCCACCCACATTGCAACCATGGCGATTTTTTTACGAAGTAAATCGATGGTAAAACAGAAAAATGCACTCTATGACTTGCACTGGTTGTACGCCAAATATGATGGCACACTTCAGGTGGATCTTTACACCAAATAAGTGTTTTGTAAGATTTTTGTTGAATACATTTGTTACAAATACTAGGCACAGTATTGTATTCAACAATAATAAACCTCAAAATACAATACTTTATTTTTTAGAGAGAATTTTTAAAATACTAGTCTGGTTCCAGATAATCCCTTATTTGTCATTTTTTTAAAAAATTCTTATGAAGTGAAATGTTATAACGTTTTGAAATGAAAAATAAAATAATCATGACTGAAGTTTATGATTTTTATTGGTATCCATATGATTATGAAACTAAAATATAAGAAATTTTTTTAAGGCAAACTGGTGGACGAAATCCCACAAAAATCTGAAAATATAAACAATATTCGTTGGTTAATGAGATGAAAAAAACAAATTGAATGACATTGAAAAATTAAAAGAAATACTGAATTATTGCAAAAATCTTGGTATGAAAGATCCTGTTTAAGAGATGTCCTTCTTTATTTTACATGGTCTCAAATTTCTAGGGACCAATATTTTAATTATAATAAAAAAAACAAAAAAAAAAAAAAAAAAAAAAGAAGAACAAGTCTATGCTTAATATTTAGAGGTTAGTGGTGCTGATGATAATGTTTGAATCTGAAAAAAAGATTATTTTTGATGAATGCATTATATATATATATATATATATATATATATATATATATATATATATAT
>WFKH01003881.1:38556176-38570450 GCA_016163765.1 Magallana hongkongensis | reverse complement strand
ATATATATATATATATATATATATATATATATATATATATATATATAACACTCTTTAAAATAAATGTAAGGAGTAAAATTGGCTTTTACTTTTTTATATACAACATCAATTATAAACAACAACCATACGCATATTAATACATACATTAGATGTCCATAGTGATACACATGAAACACACGCTCCTTTTCAGAATTCAGTCGTTCCCTCATTTGGCTTATAAATCCGTGCTTTCACTACTATTGCTACCTAGCTATATCTATTTTAATTAAAATACTTAAGTTTAATGTCAAACTTTCAATGCAAGTATTTTACTGCAAATGTTTTACATTTGGGAAGTTAGGATCAATTCAAGAGATCGTACTACAGTACTTTAGTTTTATATTCACAATACATAATAGTTTAAGTGAAAATATGATATCTGCTTACCTTTATCGATAATCCGTCACATATGTATGATCGTATGTTGCAGATGACATGACAAATTGTATTGCCAATAGCAGGGAAACAGTATAGTATTTAGACTTCACGTTTTCCGCACAAAACAGCTGATAATTAATGTTAGTTGAAAGCTTTAACCAGGAAGAAAATTGAAATATTTTCGAAGTGTTTTTGTGATTTCATTCCTATCTCATCTACCTAGTCAGAAGAGTTCAATTTAACTGTGTATAGCTTTTTTGTACCACAACAGAATGTTATCAATCGGGAACAAAATGGCGTTTCAAACAGATGTCAGACATGTTGTGACGATGTAGCCTTCCACCTTAAATTGTCGAAAGATCTTAATCAGAAAAAAACACAGAAAAAGGCAATCTTCTCAAATAATGGACTAAAAACAAAGTCCTCAAAATAGTTTCCAATTCTCGCTGACTTGGCAAAAATATTTTATCAATTGTCTTTTTTAGAAACATAACGTTTTTTAACAAAAAATATTAAAGAAAAGAGCTGGTTTCGATGAAGGTGGCAATGTAGTATGAACTTGGGTCAATAAGTTTCGGTAAATATTTTCCCTTATATTTTTAAAAAGCATGTTTATTCGTAATTGAATATTCGTTATTTTTTTTCTTCCTTCTTTGAACAGTCAATCTCATCAACTTTCAACAGATATAACGTCTTATTGGTGTTCTTGCGCGTATGAATAAAGGTTATTTTGAGATTTGCAATTATTACTTATGTCACCAAAATGAATGGTTTCTGATATAATTAACCAGTAAATCGATCGGAACAATATGCAGGTAACCGATTAGCAATTGTGTAGCCGATTGTCATCCCTAGTTAACGAGGTAATGGAATTCAAATGTCAGCAGTTGTGTTACACACAAAATCTAAATTACTTCAATATTCGTTTTGGTTTAACATGGTTCATACCATGCTTTTTTATGTAGATTGTATATTGAGAGAAACATCATTAAATATCAAGTCAGATTGGGTTTCGATTTGTAAGATGAATTGAGTTTTAAGTGTTTGTCACTTGCATCTCTTTTGTTTCAGATATGGTATTTTCTGTCCAGTATCTAGTCTTTATGTCAACAAACAGACACACGACAAGATCGTTTATTATAAACATGAATTCGTGCATGATCTCTGCATCTTGTTTGAAACCTAACAATTTACATTTCAAGTTGGACTGATAATTAAATGAGCTTATCTTAGCACATTATCCATTTAAATGGAAAGATAAACTGAAATCAATGGTTAGTATGCTAGCTTGTAGAAAGAAAGTGTTCCCTTTAAAAAAGAACGTTTTTTGAAAAAGATATAATGTGCATATCTTGTCGCTATTTGTAGAATTTGAACATTATAGTCTTAACTATCTCATATTACCTTCCGTTTTATATAAATGGAACAGTCAAAATTGATCAAATGTTGACACTAATTTCTTTTTAAGATAAAATTACTAAATTTTGGTTTTTTATGATGTATTTATGCAAGGAAATTCCCTATGGCAAACAAACTTTTATAGAAGCCCCCTTTTATCAAAAAGCTTTAATACACGTATCGGAGAAGAATTTTGTATTCCAAGAGGTTTTTTTTCTTTTCTCATTTTTTCTTCTTTTTTTTGGGTGGGGGGGGGGGGATTATGTAGTTTATTGAGATGAATTGCTACACCAAAATTTTATTCCGTGGTACACGAATTCGATATTCAGAAATGCATATATGATCTTAATTATTTTGAAAATAAAACGCATTTTGTTCATATTTTTTAAGCCTATTGATAAAATCGTCAATAGAGATGTATGATTTAAAGAAAAGTGTTAAGCAAAAGATATTAAGTAAAAATTGCGATGTCATCGAAATATTCCTAATTGCCACGACTTGACCGATCTTGATTATAAATAAAGTGATTTACCAAACCGTAAAAGAATTAACAAAAATTATGCACTTTCAACTAATAAATCAAAGTTCATTAATACTATATTACAACCAAGCATCCTAGTTTTCAAATGTAACTAGTTTCCATTTTTTTTTATTATTAAAGTCTGGATCAGTTAAAATGGGCATGGTTAAATTTTTTAAATTAACTTTTTAAATTATATTTTCAATGTTTTTAAGGCAATTCAGATAGATAGCTCACACTTCTTTGTTATGTAAACAAAGTTCGTGCCATGTTTTTGTTTACATTTAGGTTACTGAATAGAAAATGCATTTAACCCCCCCCCCCCCCAAAAAAAAAAAAACAAAAAAAAAAAAACGTAAAACGATGCCCAGGGGCAATATTGCACACATGAACCACATTAGCCATAACATCAGCAAACATTTAGATCATCTTTAGAGTTTCAGATACGAAATATATTGACAGCTAAACACAGTAAGCTTGTTTTTACAAATTTTAATTTTTTTTCTCCACATATTCTTAAGTTAAACATTGAGCTCCTTTAGAATGCTTTTGTTTTTGAGAATAAAATTTAAAAAGTTATTCTCCATTTTTTTAACGAAACAATTCAATCCACCAAACCCATCCCCATTGTGACCCAACTCTACCCACAAATATCATGATTTGAACACACCTTAACTAAATCATCTGAAGGTGCTTCGACACAAGTTACAGGTTTTCTAACTTATTGATTTTTTAATGATTTTTCTATACATATTTTTATATTTATATAAAAAATTCGACCCGACCTCCACTACTATTGTGGTCAAACCCTACGCACGGGATCATAATTTGAACACACTTTAATCTATATCACCTGAGGGTGCTTCCACACAGGTAAAAGATTTTCGGGATAATTAGTTCTTGGAGAAGAATCTTTTTCTCGATTTATTCCTATGTAAAAATTCGGATCTGCCCCTTATCGTGGTAACACCATACCCCCGGGTATCATGATTTGAACAAACCTGAATTTAAACTACCGAAGGATGCTTTCACACAAGTTAAAGCTTTGTTGGCCAATTGGTCTTCAAAAAGAAGATTTTAAAAGATTTATCTCTATATTTTCCTATGTTAAAATTTGATCCCACAATGTGTATTTACCCTTCTCCCGTGGATCATGATTTTCACAAACTTGAATTTACACTATCTTAGGATGCAGCCACAAAATTGTCAGCCATTTTGGCCAAATTAATTTTGGGAAGAGAGTTTTTACAGATTTTTCTTTTTTTATTCTTATGTTAAAAAATTAACCCCATATTTTGACCCTATCTTACCTTCGTGGATCC
The DNA here is from genome assembly GCA_016163765.1 of Magallana hongkongensis. Lineage (NCBI taxonomy): Eukaryota > Metazoa > Mollusca > Bivalvia > Ostreida > Ostreidae > Magallana > Magallana hongkongensis. The sequence continues at coordinate 38,566,793 of WFKH01003881.1, read as the reverse complement.
TGACTTTTATAGACTTTAATCTATAATATGGATAATTTTACATAATTTTCATCTTTCTTGGCCAAAAATATTTTGAAAAGATTTTTGATAAATACAAATACATTTCCAATACCTATAAAATATCATCCTTTAAAAGAGAACCCATTGCATCATTGAACAAACCTAATAGCCCTTCCACTAGAGATGATTTGTGCCAAATTTGATTACTTTGGTTCTGGTGAAGAAGATAAACATGTAAAAAGTTTACAAACGACGACGACGAAGGCGAAAGACAATGGACATATTTTTATCAGAAAAGCTTACTTGGGTCTACGGCTTAGATTAGCAAAAAATTTTAAATCATGGTTCAACTACCTTGCAGGTTGAATTTTTTTAGAAAAACTTAATTTTTTTAGTATATGAAACCGCAGTAAACAAAAACAGGTTTGAAATTTAAAAAGTAAAATTTGAAATAAAAGTACGTGACTATGATCTTTTAATTCTATCCAAGGTTAGTTTAAATTAAATAATTGGAAAGGATTCCCAAAAATTGCGGTTCTGTTTCCTTTTTAAAATGAATACTTTCTCAATAAATACAGCTATTTCAAAGTCTTTTTTGCTCTGCGGTGTCTTACAGTGTTCTTGCAATAAAATGATATTTTTGAACTACAACTTATCAACTCTCGAAACATAGAAAGTAATAAAACATAATTTTCAAATCCGTCGTCTGAATGCACATGTACGTATATAAGCACACATGTCATTAACGAAGAAACAACGGTTTTTGAAAAGTAACCATATCAATCTTAAAATAATAAAAAAAAAATATAAAAAGTCATGCATTTAAATAGATTAAATATAAATGTTAAATGAAATGATAGGATTAAGGATCATTCACTTTGCTGTAAGGAAAAGAATTTTCAATTATTAGATTAGACATACTGCATAAAAACAAATCACCGCATACTCAAAAGCATTCAAAATAAAATAAATGATTTAAAAAGAATATCAGCGGCTTATGTTTGACTTGCTTGGTATTTTGTATACGTAGTACGCATATAAAGAAACCCCAAAATCTAATGCATCAGGGAACTTGTGTTTTAAAATTATGTGACGCCTCCTGAGTTCACCTTATACAGTGTAATCCGTCTATTTCCTTATGTATGGACCCGATCCATACCTACCTGTAGATATCCTATTACGAAGAGACAACGTTTTTTCTTCAACATCCGAACTCAACATGGACTGATGAATCGAACTGCTTTCGAGCCAGAGCAAAGATTAAAAGCAACGAAGATAACCGGAATAGAAAACAGGAAGAGGGAAAAGTTGACAGTGAATTGCAGATTGGTGATCTGGTGTAAATATGCAACAAGGGAATTAAAGGACGCGATGAGATTAAGGGCAAGATTTGGTAATTAAAAACGTGAACAGACTAGAATTAAAGCCTGTTTTACCTTGGAAAAATATTATTCCTGATTTTGCAGAAATTAACTATATTTCAGTATGTATGTATTTCAGTATATTCAGTATGTATTTATTCCTTGTATCTATTTTTATTATCTGCTTTGTTAGATACATTCTTTTTCTTTAAATAGCATTAATGCTACAAGGCGCTAACTAATTGAGTTGGCCGAATAAAGTCTTTTTGTGTTTCAGTGGTTCTCTAATTTGATTGGTCTTTCTTATTTTGTTATCCAATAGTACCCGTTCATTATAAGTATAAATGCAAATCGTGTTACGCATCTATATTTGAGCAGTTGTACGTTTATAATACGAGTAATCGAAGTCATCGTATGCATCATATGGTATATGAATTTAATATTTAACTTTGTGTTTAATTGCCATTTTAAGATTTTATTTCAACAATTATTTTGATTGCAAGATTTATACTTCATATTTTTTTCAGTCAAAATTGAAACATTTATATTAACAATGTTTATAATTTATAATTTGAATAAAACATAACTTATTTATAATAAAGTAATGAATGCGTGCATACTAAAATGTTAATGTGAGTAAATAACACAATATATTTTTATCATTGCTGTAATTTGATTCTTATATATTTTAATAAATTATAATATTATTTTTCTATTATTCTAGGTCAATGCATTGTTATCTAGCGTAATAACATTAAAAAAAACAACCAACGGCATTCTTTTTGCTTGGCTACATCTGAGTGCACCAATTTAACAATCTGCCACATTATGATAGGGAGCTTTTCATGTGTTTTATTTACTTGTTTTTGGGAGATCTACATGTAGCACTAGTGAATTATAATTTTGCTTACACTTTATATAATTATATTTTAGGTGCCCTTCAATATTCCAGCAGTTTATGTAAAAATGATAGTAATATTATTGATAGTCCTTTGTATAGTTATTATTGTGATACTTCTCGTGAGTACCTGTTGCTGCTTCTGTTGTTACGAAAGGTAAGAAAGTATTACTTTGAAATATTAAATACATAAATTCTCTCACAGAGACAACTATGTGTTCACAAGTACTTAAATCTTTCGAAAGAAATGCATAATGCTGTGAACAACTCGTGAAATAATAGTTCAAGTTCAACGTAATTACCTACACAGTTGTCACCTGTGTTGACGTACATCGCTGTGCTTCTTGGTAACGAATAAAGCATTAATTTTATGCACTTATTTTAAGTTTAAGCTAAGAGAAACAAAACGTCAAATATTTTGGTCAAAACATTTTAATGAATGCATATATAACAATGAATTTTTTACCAAATAGTAGTGATACACGACAGTCATGAGATTTAGAAATCTAGTCAAGTGTAATGACACAAACGGGTTATAAACCCGTTTGTGGATGTCTATTATTGAGTCATGTTAAACAATAATTAATGGAATGAAATGTTGGGGTTTTTTAAATTTAGCAAGAACATGCATATAAACAATAAATAAATTGTATTCATCAGTTTCAAAAAAATTGAAATACGGTAATTATAGAGGTTTGTTTAATTTTAAGTGCATGTCTCTGAAATTTATGCTACTACATAAATTTATCATTTAATTCGTTTTAATAAAGAGGGCTTAGCCAGGCTAAAAAATTTAACCAAGATAATCATCGCCTACAAGATGCAACCCATTGCCAATGTCACAAAATTGTAACTGACAAAGAACATATTTATAAGAAGCATTGCCAACCAGCTAGTAAATCCTCACCAGAAACAACTCGTAACCAATGTCACAATAATGAAACTGACAAAGAACACAGCTATGAAAAACCTTGCCCAACGACTTATAAAGCCTCAGAGAAAAATCAAACAGAGTCCGCAGCGTATGAAGAGATTAGGAAAAAGCAGTTTGAAGGAGATGAGAGTCAGGGAATTGGTGAAGAGGTGTATTTATCAATGGAGTGTCAAGAATGTCCTCTCCCGTCAATGAGATTTGAAAACCAAAAGTCTGCCCAATCAAGCAACGGACACATGGGTAGCAATGTATGGCAGTTTTTCCAGAGGTATTGTATTAATTAGAATTTTTTTTATATACCACTGCAGTAAACCATTGTAATAAAATTTAGAGAAAATCACTTCCTATTCGTATTGAATATAGAATAAATAAAATGTCACTTTTCATCAAAAACAAGTTTATTTTTGGCATTTAATAAATATGATGTCATAATAAACAAGTAGATCATATTTAATAGCATAACTAATTTGTTGCAAAATGACGGTGGCGCTCTATTTGGAAGATTATGACTATTTATTTTCTAGTATTATCTAGTTTACTGGTAGAGAACAATGATACTTTGCGGAAATTTTGAAATGAATGTACATAGCCCTGTGGTTAAGGGTGCTGGTGTTTGAGCGGCACCTTTCGATTGTATTGTGGACATTGATAAATATGTGTATTTTAAATGAAAACACTCCTTGTACTTTGCATCATTTTGACACCTTAAGCTTCATAGATCGTGATTTTTGTATTGGGGAGAATAATTCCATTTAGTACTTTAAAAGTGTCACCATTAATCAGTAATATGGAATTAACTTTCGAATTATGTGATTTAAGGGAATCTATAAAAAGGATCGCCTAGACACATTGTCTTTAGTTTATGAAAGTGTTACTTCGGGGGCCTCTTTACTGAATTTTAACAGATTCTATTCCTACAAACTATAAAATGAAATAAAATCTTTTTCAGAAAGTTTTCAAGATATTTCAGACGCTGATATGTAACGTTGAGGACAAGGACACCACGAGTCGTTATTAAATCAGACAGGAAGTTAAATTTGTAGAGATTTGAATAAAGATGTTATTATGTCAAAAATAACATGGAAATGTACAAAATAAATTATTTATATATGCTTATGTGAACCTACGGTGAACCTATGATATCTCTTAACTAAACTGTGGATAAAGATCAGCAACAATTGCCATCAGATGTTTGTTTGTTATTTATATCATTGTCATGTCAACCAAGAAGTAAATTTTTTTTAAAAATAACTTAACTATAATCTTGTATCGGACATATTTTTTAAAACAAGTCTCGCTTTTTAACTATACATGTATCTGCAACTAATTCTAGGCTATTGATAATATCAGATTTATATGTACCTTTACAGAAATATACTGGTCTAGATTTTTAACAAAATATATAAGGTATTGAGACGTTCCTTGGTCATAATTAAATTTGAAAAAAATAATGAAATATAAGCCCAAATACTGACTATGTCCATTTAATATAATAGTTCATGATCTCAATCCTATTCTAGTCTTAAAATCTTAAAGTATGAAAAACACAAAAAAAAAAAAAATGTTCAACAGCAAACAAAACTATAAAAAGAGCTCCTTTTTCAATTTATCGTCTTACTGAGAAATGTTCATCCATAAAAAAATATATTGTATTGTTCGTGGAGGGATATATGGCTTTGAGAGAAAAAAATTCTATAAATATATCAAATCTGGTATTTTCTGGTTATTTTGAAGGTACTTACAATTTTTTAAAAAAAAATTTTGTTTAATTTTGCCTCAATGGTTAATTATCGATTTTATCACATCAAACCTAATAAACCGGATTTTCAACAGGAATTTATCTGAATTTGTTGTCTATTACCATCCGCTTTATTTACATAAAGCCACCTACATTCAAATTACCTCACATTAAACAAATCAAATATAACAAAAACTATTTTGGTTTTATAATAGAATGATAATATTGTGTCCTTGTAATTGGTTAAATCAGAGACAATTGTTATGGCAAACGATCGCTCGCGAACACTTTGAAATGACCCGGGGGTTAAATGGATAAAATATGGATAAGTACATGCATCGATAAAGTATTTGTTTTAAAATATTTTGGGGAGATTGTTTTTCCATTGCTGAAGGAATTGATGGAAAAATCTTGATTAAATAACTTAAATAATTCCAAAATAAATGTTACATTTTATTTTAATTAAAATGATAAAAATAGTGCATAAAAAGATCAAATACAAATAGTAAACAATTTGAAAATAGTAAAATATGTGAAATGAGTTCATTGAGCATATATATATATATATATATATATATATATATATATATACAGCCTACTCCGGATATATTGAAATTCAGGGGACCATGCAAATTATTTCAATATAACCGTAATTCAATATAAGCGAAATCGACTAACGTGAGGCCGCCATTTTTTAAAGTTCAATCCCGAACTCAAATATAGAAAAACAAACCCGAACAAATTATTTGGTCATCGTTTATCTATTACAGTGAACAGATTACATGTAATATTAGTACTTGAAAGTTTGATTAAAATATCAGTTAGTTTCATGTTGTTACAATCTTTAACCTCATCATAATCCCCGATTGCATTCTTTTACGTTTTGGAGAAAAATTAACGGACTCAAATGCTTCAATTACTGCTGTACGTTGCGTGTATATCATCGTAAGTGTACTCCGGTTAATCTCAAAATCCTTAGCTATTTCGAATTTAGGCTTTGTCCTTTTATCACTAGCCATAACTAGTTCGTATTTAGTGTCCAAAGATAAGGTTTTTCTTTTCTGTGGGGTTTCCATATTACGTCTAGCCTCAATACGTCCGTATAAGTAAAACAAAGATTTCAACAGTGAATAAATTTTATTTTTAAAAAGAAGTATAAAAACTCATCAGGAGAGAACTTTTCAATTCACGCCTTTGTATATCAACCGGTCGGTCAGGCATAATTAGTCACTAATCGTGACGACAGCCGCCAGGGAGTACTTCAATATAACCGTTATGAAAACAACTCATTATCACCTCTTGGGACCGATCAGTGGCTTCAATATAAGCGATTTTTCAAAATAGCCGATTTCATTATAACCGTAAATTTAATGCAAAGAATATGAGAGGCTAGAACTGGGGAATTATTTCTATTTCAAAATAAGCGGAATTTCAAAATAAGCGATTTCAATATAAGTGGAGTAAGCTGTATATATATATTCCTGATTGACTTCTTTTCGCCGATAGATAATTGCTTCCTATTTTAAAAGTGTGATCATTTTGTCACTCACAAAAAATGCAAATCATATATACATGGAACACAATTATAACGATTGAATATTTTGAAAATGGCATTGGTGGATAAACAAGTAAACTTTTAACGATCAATTAACTCTGGATACATAATGAACAATTACACAACTTATGAAAATCATATTATTGAATATATACGTAGCTCTACAGGTTCAAGTATGTATGTATGTAAGTCTTTAAAAAAGTTTTGAAAGTAAAACAACGTATGCTTTAATCTTTTATACACACATTCAAAATGCCATGCGTTTAAAAGCATTGTGTTCACACAAAAAACTATAAAAGTTTATTCGTTTTGTTGTTTTTGTAGTTTGTGTGTAAGTTTACTTTGAGTATGTAAATTTACGTATAAGGCAATTAAATAAATGTTGACGTAAAAGCAATAATAATAATAACAGTAACTCGTGTCTGACATGTGTCTTTTATTTATTTTTTCATTCTCAATGATTTCATAAGTTTTTTTTTTTTACCTAGTACGTACATTTACATTTAGAAACTCTAAAACCTGCATTGACTTCGGCATCACGTAACATCATTTGACCAACATTATTAATCATTCTGATTACATGCTTTGAAAGAATTCGATCATTGCATTATATTTACATCTACCGAATATGATTCCCTCTATTTCTTACGGTAACTATAGTTAATTCATAGCTCTATAGAAACAGCTAGATTAATATCGACACACCCCGTTTATCGATTGGTCAAAACCTACAGGGACTGAAACTGACAGGAAATTGACGGGACTGAAATTTACACGCCCTGTTTATCGATTGGTCGAAACCTACAGCGACATTAACAGTAATTTAGTGAATTTAACTTACTTTTTACAATCAATTTATTGATTTGTTAAAAGAAAGATGTAAATATAAACAATAAAATGCTTTCTTTGATAATTCATTCGGGCTTTGAAGGTGGCGATCATTGCAGAAAATATTTACATAACCCGCTAACGCGGCTTATGCATTTTTTCTGCAATAGCATAATAGGCCTTGATCAGTCAGAGTGAATGTGTTTATAATTTCAGAGCGGCCCTTGTACGAAGATTGTAAAGTTTTGATTATACGTTCATTTTCACTATAATTGACTGGAATAAGGTTAGAAGAAGCACTTTTCGATCAACGCGAAAAACAAGACCATAATACATCATAATACATTATACAGTCATGTAATAATCTTGAAATAATAAGACAGTACGTAGATACAGTATATAATGATTTCAAATAAATAACAAAACTGTAAAACGCATTCGATAACTACACTGGTGGTATGTCTAATATGCTGGCACACTAAAAATGTCGACATATCTAAAAAAAAAAAAAAAAAAAAAAAAAGGGTCGCAAAAAGATGATCCTCTTAAAATAGTGAGCTGAAAACTAAGTCAACTGAAGAATAGTTTTCGAACCTCGATGATAAGCAAAAACATTTTATTTATTATTTTCCATAGATCAGATAGCATTTTTGACAAAACATTGACAAATTTCGGAAAATATCTGTCACTTATATTTGTATGAAGCACATTTATGCGTTATATAATAGTCATTATCTTGAGTTTTCTAAATATTTTGAAATGACAGTTTTTTTTTAAATTTCAACAGATTAATATATATTAATACGTCTAGATATTATGGTTGTTTTGCACGTATGAATAAAAGTTAATTTGAGATTTTAAATAAGTACATATGTCAGCAGAATAAGTAATTAATGAGACGATTAACCGGTAAATCGGTCAAATTGATAGTCAGTCAACCGATTGCCATCCCTAGTTAAATAGGTTATACAATTCAAAAGTCAGCAGTTGTGTTACAAGCATGATCTCAATTCTTTCAATATTCGTTTTGGTTTCACATGGTTCGTTCAATGCTTTTCTTACGTAGATTGTACAAAAGTTGATTCAAAAGTAATGTCACTCTATGCACCGCACTTCTTATGGACGGTGTATTGTATAAAATGATATCTCAAAATTTTCGTAACCACAATTTTAAGGGGAAACAGGGGGTTGCAGTGTAAACTTATTTTTCAATGATTTTGTTTGCTTTTTTAACACATTTACATTAAGATGTCCACTACAACATATATCATTTTCATGACTTCTTTCTTACCAAGCAAGGGAGATATTTTGATAGAAATTATTCCCCTTTTCTGGCATTATGAATTTTGTTTAACAATTTCAGGTTTTTACAGTAATTATTTTATTTGATATAATTTATTTTCAAATCATATTCATAAATTTTGAGAACGAAAACAAATTTCAAAATTGTTTACAACATTGGCTTTTTTCACATAGCAATATCATAATTTTATCAGTATATTGCTGAAATCAGCACTTCAAATTTTGAAGTTTTTTATTTAAAATTTGAACAAAATGAGATGGTACATTAAAGCTTGTCAATGAAATTTTTAAAAAAATGTTCATATATCAACCTTAGCATGTGCCTAATAACTCACCAAATTTTCATGGCAACTTTCTTTGCATTTAAGAGAGATACTACAATAGGAATCACTCCTACCCCCTTATTCTGGAATTTTGACCTTTTGTGACAAATTCTGTTTGGAACCATCAAAAAAGTATAAAAATATTTTGATTTATCAATAAACATGAACAGTTCATTATCAGAAAATATATCTGATGATATTAACATTACATTTTTAAAATTAAAAATGTTAAATTTCCACCAGCTCATGTTTTGACAATGACTACTTTAGAGCCGTTTAGTACGGGAAAAAGATCTATCAAATCTTGTATGACGTCATAATGAATAAATGATATCATAGTAATATGCAATCAAATCAATTATGACGTCATAATAGAGTTAGCACATCATACCATCATTGCAATGATAGTCACTAGTAACTATAGCTACGTGGTGTATTTTTCTTTCTACATTAAGTGGTAAAATTGCCAGACATGCGAGTTGTAATACGATGCATTTTATGCTTCGATAGACATCACTAATGAATGTTATGGAATTGATATATCAACTTAAAAGGAAAAGCAAGTGAACAGGATACCCTTAACGTGGTTCCAATAATTTTTAAGAACGTGTGTCATGTTAATAAATAAATTAGTTGTAAGATATCCCCTTTGAAGGAAAATAAAAGCTACTGAAGGATCTTATGTCATCAGCTATATTATGAAGCTACGTCCATGACTATTTGAAGAGCCATCGATATAACTGATCGCACATTAGATAACCCGACATACATGTTCTACCCCATCTTTGGCCAAAAGAGTGGTTACTTACATTTAAAAAAACAATAAAATGTAAAAAGAACACAGTGGCCATTTTTTTAAAGCCTAAATAATAAAGTTCTACAAGAACGCAAAGGGTCCAGTAATGAAGTCGTTAACGTGCGGATAATATCCTTACCTCACGGGCTATAAAATATACATGTATTAACTTCAGAAGTAATTGCCATTTTTCAGATCAGAATTCAAATTGGTGTATATCTCAAACGACGGCATTTTGCATATAGCATGTTCCCTTTATAAAGGATTGTTTTTTGAAAAGATTACAATGTGCATATCTGGTCGCTATTAGTGGAATTTGAACATAATATTCTCAATTATCACCTATTATCTTCCGCTTGATATAAATGGAGCAGCAAATTTGACTTAATGTTGAAACTGATTTATTTTTAAGATTAAAAAAACAACATTTTGTTTTTAATAAGGTATTTATGCAAGGAAATTCTCTATGGCAAACAAGCTTTTATAGACGACGCGAGTATTCAAAGGCTCTGAATTGACTAATTTATTTTTAAGATATAATTACTGATTTTGATTATATATAACGTATGTATGCAAGGAAATTCTCATGGCCAACAAAATATTTTAGAAGGTTACAAGGCTTAAATAAACATATCAAGGAAGTATTTGGTATTTCCGGGTTTTTTATTTATTTTCTTTTATTTCTTTTTTTTTTTTTTTTGGGTAGGTTGCGATGACTAAATTGTTCATTTTGAAGGTGCTACAAGCAGCAAATGCATAATAAAACCTTCAATAAATAGTACACAGGTATTATATGGTCTAGACATGTGCCGAGGAACTTCACAATTCATAAAATGACATTTTTGGGTAGCATTTTTCCTCCAATAGTACACAAAACACTAT
>WFKH01003881.1:38531423-38547651 GCA_016163765.1 Magallana hongkongensis | reverse complement strand
CGTGTGTGTGTGTGTGTGTGTGTGTGTGTGTGTGTGTGTGTGTGTGTGTGTGAGAGAGAGAGAAAGAGAGAGAGACAGAGACAGAGAGAGACAGAGACAGAGACGGGTGAGGGGCTCGGTCGCGAGCGAACGCTAACCTCTGTCACGGCCGGTAGCTGGTACACCATCACGACAACATGAATAGGGATACCCACAATATCTTTCGATTACATAATTTTATGTAATTCTGGGTATCTCTAAGGCTCCTTACTCTCTATTCGTTTTAATTCAGTTCAGAGAGATACACGTAAATTTGATTTTTTTTGCATAACAACGAGTCTTGGAAAAACACACGGCTTCGCACTTGAAGATTGTTGTCGCAAACTTAAAGCACTAGAAGGTGGGAATCCTCACGCAATGACAAACGACGAGTCATACTTAAAGTAACGCAACACAAAATCACTAAAACGTGAATTCACATAAAGTTCTTTACACTTTAAAGACCTTGTAGGAAATGAACCAAACGTGCTACAAATACCGGGTTGCTAATTATAGGAAGCCCTTATTTTTAATCACTTACTCATTAGTTGACACGCATGGACTTCAACAACAAACAAAACAAGTGTAGGCGGATCAATTAATTGCTAAGAAAACAAAAACACACTGCTGACACATATATAACTTATTGGCAATTAATATCATTTGATGATAACTTATTTTTTAACAACATTCTTCAAATATGATAATGGAATCGAAAATATTTTATTTGCAATTGCTGCACAAGTATTAAATAAAATACTTTAATAATCTATTTATAGCTATGAAATTAAAAATACCAGTAAAAAGAGACTCCAAGTATTTCGATTATACATGTAATTTCTGTGAAAATCTGGTTTAATATCGGCATTAAATATAAATAAACATGCAATTTATTTGTCATTCAGGGAGATAGCTCCCGCTTGTATACGATACTTTTCCATCGATGATTTTACCGTGGCGGGGACAGGTAGATAACGGATTACCGTGATGGGAACGCGGTATACCTGTCTCACCTGGCCGACTACCTCGATGTGTTTATACCGTGACAGGTCGCGGGAAACACGGGATCCGCGTTGCCTGTACTGTAGCATTAACGATTTCTGAACATTTTCCGAGCGCATTGTCTAACAGAACCACCTCTTATTTGGCTACCCATGTGGCTGGTAAAAAGAAATGGTTTTACTTCACTATCAGAACATCGAACTCCCTTTATTTCAGTTAATCGCCGCTGATTCGTTGATTCGTTAATGGTAACGTAAATTAATCTTCGCTACTCCAAAACAAGGTGACGTCATAATAGGCAGTCAGTAAAGGCAAGTAAACAAAGGACAATGCGACAGTTTGCTATCATCACGGATAAAAAGAATAAGGGATTCGCATATTCTTGCGAAGTGAATTCAGGTAGAACATCTGTAGTTTAATTTCTACATGTGGCGGAATATCACCAGTGACCGTTTGATGCCGACATTATTTTGGAAATGTACTTTGCGAAAAATTAAATTCGTGAAATCTATGTTGAGCTTAGAAAATTACGACAATCCTTTCTTGATTTTTGGTTTGTTTCGCCCCCTTGGGACGATATATTGCCCTCCGGTTCGCGTCGGGCAATATTTCGTCACTCAGAACCTAATATAATCAATGTTGCCCTCAGCCAGAGTCAATGTTTCTATATTAATTTGAAAAAAAAAATAATTCGTTCGTCACATTACTATTATCCGAAATGTCCGTCAATTTTTAAAATCTCTATTAATATATAAATTCTGGTATTATTTAAAGATATTTATAATTTTCAAAAAGTATTTTGCTTAATTTTGTCGTAATGGTTAATTATCGATTTTATCACATCGAACCTAACTAATTAACATGTTTTTCAACAATTATTCTTAATTTATTATCTTTTCTCAACCGCTTTATTTAAATAAAGCTATCTACACTCAAAATATTTCACATTTAACAAATTACATTAAAAAAAGGTGGGAACTTTTTTGGTTTCATAAAAGAATGCATGATAATATTGTTTCCATGTTAAGGATTTGATCAGAGAAAGCACTTATGGCAACGAGCACATTCAAAAGACCCGGGGGTTAAATGGGTAAAATACAATTACATGTATCGATGAATTAGCTTTAAAATGTTTCGGGCGGAGGGGGGGGGGGGGGTCAATGGGATGTGATGGTGGATGTTTATTTTCAGGTGACAAAAGTAAATACATTTTAAAGCAGTAAATGAAACAGCACACAGGCAAAGAATGATCTGGACGTGTGACCAGGAACGGGGTGCATTATAACACTATCTTGGATAACATTTGTTTGCAGTTATATAACCAATACCGCAAACTGCGTTTCAGAAGTTTTACTCAAAGTATGCAAACAAACTATATATGTAAAAGGTTATGACAAAATGAGTTACTCTCTATCTTCTGTTTAAAAAAAAAATTAATGATTAAGGCAAGAGTTATGATTAATATTTGAAAGCAGTTTGAATAAAAAAAATCACTCAGTTGATTGTTACCATTTACAAAGACGATCTTCATACAAGACCGTCAACATCTCCATGTATTCATACCGAATTTTTACATATTTCAGTAAGTTTTTATCTATGAATTTTTTTATTGTTTAAAGAATTGAAGGAAAAATATTGCTTTCATTACTTTATCAATTCCAAAACATGTGTTACCTTATTATCTAATTAAAGTTATAAAATTGTGCATAAAAATATCAAATGCAAATAGTAAACAAAATAGTAAAAAAAAAGTGAAATGAGTTCATTGGGCGCATACATATCTTCCTGATTAACTTGTTTTCGCCAATAGATAATTACTTGCTATTTTTTAGTATGTCATTTCAACATTCATTTTGTCACTCACAAAAAATCTTCGCAACCATTATCGTTCATACAAAATGCATATCATTCATATATATGGAACACAATTATAAACCATTTATACTTTGAAAATGGCATTGGTCGATAAAGAATTAAAAATAAAACGACAAATCGACTCTGAATACATAATGAAGAATTACACAGCTTATAGATCATTGATTTTGAATATACAAGTTCCTGTACATATACATGTAAGTAGGTATGTGTTTTAGTCTTAAAAACAAGTTTTTAAAGTAAAGCAACGCATGCTTTAAACTATTATAAACAAATTAAAAATGGCATGCGTTTAAAATCATTGTGTATACGCAAAATACTATTAAAGTTTATTCGTTTTGATGTGTGTGTGTTAGTTTATTTTCACTGTGTAAATGTACGTGTAAGGCGTATAGATAAATTTGAACGTAAAAGCATTAAAAATAACAGTTACTCTTGTCTGACATGTGTCTTTGATTTTTTTCTCAATGATTTAATGTTTTATTGGCTTGTATGTACATGTACATTTACATTTAGAAATTCTAAAAACCTGATGTCCAATAGCATTGACTTTGACATCCCGTATTATCATTTGACCAATCTTACTACTCATTCTGAGTACTGATCTGATTAAAAGTACAAAATGGGCTTTAATAAGTAAATTGAATTATGTATGTAGTATTGTTCTTCAATTAATGCATCTCTTAGTACTCTTAACGACAGGGGTATTAAAATCCTCTCTGTCGGTCATCATTTTAATACCAGCTGCAGTGATATGCCTTTGTTCCTCCCTCTGTTGTTACAAAACGTAAGGCATTTTTATTTGAGATAAACGATAAATTGTAAAATTACATCAAACATATTAAGTCTTTTACAAGTGAACAAGTATTTGTGTATGACTAGAGTGAATGGTGGATTCCTTTGTTAATTCAATAATGATGATATATACACTGCTTTTGTCAGGTTAACGGTAATTAAAATAATCTAGAGGGTTTTTTTTCTTATTTTTAGTAGATTTTGTGTCTTTAAAATTGAAATGTTCTCAGATATATTCTTATTTTTCCTGTTTAATGAAGAGGTGTTAAACAGGGTCAAAAATCAAACCAAAACAATGATCAGCAAGGAGAGCCAGCTGAGTACCAAGGTCAACATACTAGTAATGAGATTCCTGACCAAGAACACGATTACGAAAAACATCGCCCACCGACCAATGAAACTTACCAAAAAAATGAATCAGAAATATCACCGTATGAAGAAGTCAAAGAAAACCATTTTGAAGGGGTGTAGTACCAAACAATCGTTGAAGATGTGTATTAAACGCAGGTCTTTCAACAATACCCTCTCCCGTCCGTTGGAACTGGGAATGAAGAGTCTGCCTATAATCAACAAATCAGTTCACCAAACACAGGGAAAACAATATAAAGCATGTTATTCACACTGAATTATATTTTGTCGCAGTTTTGTTGCTTGCTCTTTAGACAAGGAACATAATCACGAAAGGATTAATTGCCTATAAATTCACATATAGATTGAAAAGACCAAATATATACAAAGATACTTAATCTGGAGTATAAGGAGCGCTGGAAAATATTATTTTTTAAAGTCTTTAATAGTTCCATTGTTGTTGTGTAGTGCATTTTGTATAAATTGCAGTAGCTTATAAAAGTTTCACTTTATCAAAATAATTAATACGTGTACAATGTGAGTCTTTGTATGTCATTACTTGTGTTTACGTACGTTTACACTTGTCTTTAAATGTTGTACGAAGATGAATACGTTTGATAATATGTTCATTTACATTATCATCGACCCATTATCATCGACTGGAACATCGTCAGAAGAAGCGGTTTTCGATCAACACGAAAACAACAAGACCATAATACACAATAAAGTCATGTAATAATCTTGAAATAATAAGTATATACATTGTAAAATGATTTTTTTTTTAATTACAAAACTGTTAAATGCACTCTAACTACACTGGTGCGTCTAATATGCTGGAAAACTTAAAATATCTAACAAACAAAAAAATGAAATGCAAAAAGGTGATCCTCTCAAATAGTGAGTTTAAAACAAAGTCTTAAAAACAGTTTTCGATCGAATCTCGATGATTAGCAAAGAACATTTTTTAATCTTTTTTTTTCTTATATCAGATATCATATTTATAACAACATTAAAAGAATGTGCAGGTTTTGATGAAGGCGACAATGTACACATTCATGTAGTATGAACATGAGACAAAAAAATTTCGAAAAAATATTTCTCCGTTATATTTGTATGAAGCATGTTTATACGTTATTTAATACGCATTATCTTTTCTTCATATTTTGAAATTTCAATCTCTTCAAATTTCAACAGATTATATATATATATATATACCTTATGATTGCTTTTGCAAGTATGAATACTGGCTATTTTGTGATAAAAAATCAGTGCATATGTCGCTAAAAAAGCGATTTCTGATGCGATTGACCGGGATATCGGACAGAACGATGCGCAGTTAACCGATTAGCAATTGTGTAACCGATTACCATCCCAAGTGAAACAAGTAATAATTTATAAATGCAATTCAGAAGTCATCAGTTGTGTTACAAGCAAGATCTAAATTCTATCAATTTACGTTTTTGTTTAAGGAGGTTAGATCCTGCGATCATAAGTCTCTAACTTTTTTTCTAAAATATTTTTTAAAAATCTAAATACATAGCTAAACCAAAATTCAGAACAAAATTTTGGGGTCTATATGCTCTTTCGGTGCTAAAGTGTATTTAATATGACCTTTCTGCATTGAAAGTGCAAATTGCACACAAATCGCTTTTTCCTCAATAATTTTTAATCGGAATAAAACATGGCATCAAATACAAATTTATATTATTTAAAATTAATAAAATTAAAATAATCATACAGAAAAAGTTTGCAATTTTTTCACCTAATTGATATTTTGACCTTTTTGCACTGATAAAACGCTGTTTGTACCCATTAACGATTCAACATGCAAACAAATTATTTAAAAGTCTCAAACTTTTTCTCAAATCTTAATAGACTTGTCAAAAATATCTTACAAATTCAGAAAAAAAACCCCCAAAGGTATGGGTCTATGATGTAAATTTTGAGATATAGCATGAAATAAGCTAATTTTAGGCAAAAATTGGAGTTCATTTTTTCTTGACTTTTATGAAATATTAGTTAAATGTACCAATATACGACGATAGAAATATTGAAATATTGTTAAAATATGTTTTTTGAAACAACACGAAGATAACCCAATGCATAAACTAGCTGGAAATTTGGTCTGCACTGAAAATAAAGAAGCTAAAATTACAATACTATAAAACAATTGAGTTATGAAAAATGTTCATTTTCTTCTTAAAAACCTTCCAACACAAAATATAGTCCCTTAGTAAACTCTGTAAATATGTTATTTTCCCTTAACTGTTTTATTCAATATAGTTTATTTGGCATTGTAAAATAGGAATTTACAAGTAGAATCAATATATGACATAGAATTTCCAGACTATAGGTGACCCAAAATGGCTACCCAAAATCAGAGGAACGAATCTCTTTAACAGGGCTCGTGCTATGCCTTTCTTACATAGAATGTACAAGGGTTGATTCAAAAGTCACACTATGCACCACACTTCTTATGGACGCCGTATTGTATAATTTAATACGTCAAAATTTTTGTAACCAAAATTTTAATTCGAATTGAAAATTTCGTCGAATAACTAAAGATATATATATTATTGTTTATAACATTATATATGCCTGACATCACTGCGTCATGAATTAAAGTCTTATTTAAATATTTTTTTTCAGAATTAATTCCATGCTTCAAAATTAAAAAAAAGCTCCAAACAACAAAATATTTTGTAACAGATATAACATATACGTTTTCTAACTGTTAAAAATAATTGGGAACGTCACCGTCTATTTCGGATAACTACGCCTTGTCTTTTGTTTCTAGATGAGTAGTAAAAATGCTGGACATGCAAATTGTGATACGATGCATTTTATGCTTCGATAGAAATCACTGGAAAATGTAATGGACTTGGTAAATCAACCATAAAGTGAGAGCAAGTGAACAGGGTACCCTTTATGTGGTTCCAATATTTTATAATGTCATGTAAATAAATAAACAAGATAGGCAAAAGACAAACGCTCGGAAGAAAAATTAAAGTTACTGTAGGTTCTTATGTCATCAGCTATATTATAAAGCTTCGTCCATGTCTACATGTATTTGAGGAGCCAATTATAAAATTAACCGCACATGAAATAATCCAATATCCAGTTATTACTTACGAAATAAAAAAGGTAAAAATGTGAATAGAGGATCGTGGCCAATCTTTTAAAAAGGATTAAATTACGAAGTTCTACCAGAACGCCAAGGTTATAGAAATGATGTTGCAAGCGTGCCGGGACTATAAGTACCTCACGGTCTATAAGACATATTCACTACAGAAGTAATAATCATATTGCATTTAAATTTTCAGTTGTGAATAAAAGTTGCTGTATATATCAAAGCACGAAATTCGGTAACTTTACACCGATTTTATACGATTTGATTGCATCTGTAAAAATTTTCGATTTGGATCAACACTCGTATATTGAACTGTTTTTATAAAAAAAAAATAGCAAGTAAGATTGTGTTTTGATTTGTAAGATGAATTGAGTTTCACATGTACCTTTTTATTTTCAGGTATGCAATCTATATTCTATCCAGTATCCAATCTTCATGTAAATAAATAGACACTTAACCAGATCGTTGTTGACAAACATGAATTCGTAATTTCTGAATCTTGTTTGAAACCTGACAATTTACATCCCAAGTTTGATTGCCAATTAAATTGAGCTTATCTAAGCTCAGTACTCATTTAAATGGAAAGATACACTGAAATTAATAATGGGCCGCTAGCTATAGAAGGAAGTAAGTGTTCCCTTTAATACGGAACATTTTTGGCAAGGATACAATGTGTATATATTGTCGCTATTTTTTAATTTGAAAAATTATAGTATTAATTATCTCCTATTACTTTCCGCGTTATGTAAATGAAGCAGTCAAAATTGACTAAGTGTTGAAACTTATTTAATTCTAAAATAATAATTACTAAATTATGTTTTCATATAAGGTATGAATTCAAGGAAATTCTTACGTCGAAAAAAAAAAACTATTTTAGAAAGCAAGGGTATCAAAAGGCTTTAATAAAGGTAGCAGGAAAGTATCTGGTATTTCAGGGATCTTTTCTATTTCGTGTTTTCGGTTGTTTTTGTTTTCGAGGGTGATTGAATTGTGTATTTTCAGGGAGCAACAAGCAGCAAATGCATACTTATACTTAATCCAAATTGAGAGTTTTATGTTATGAATGTAGTAAATTAAGGTGGATTGCTACACCAAAACTTTATTTCCTGATACACGATTTCGTTCTTCAGAAAAGAAATATTAGTACTTCAAAAATAAAACGGTCTTTGTTCATATTTTTCAAGCTTATGGATAAAATCGTGAATAGAGAAATATATCTTATAGAAATTAATGTTAAGCAAAAGAAATCGAAATAAAATTGCGATATTTTTGAAGCATTCCTAATTTTCAAGAATTGAACGAACTGGATTATAAACAGATAATTTCAAAAGTTTGCAATTCTAGTTCTTTTTCAAATAATTACATTCTCAATAGGACACAATTTATTAAAGTAATTTTCGCCATACGGTCTCTTACAGTGTACTTGCAATAGAAAAGAGATTTTTCAATTTCTCATAAATAAATAAATAAAATTAATATTATTTCATGTAATATCATTTCTGAACAACGAAAAAATGTACCAGAAATGACACTTGAACAATTCATAAAATGAAATTTAGTGTATCATTCCACCTTCAATAGTGCACAGGTTATATACGGTCAAGACATGTGACGGCGAACTTAACAATTCTTAAAATGACATTTTAGTGTAGCATTTCACTTTCACTTGTTCACATGTAAAGGTAAAGAAAGTTCAGATATTTGGCGAGGAACTTAGTTTCTTATAAGTCTTTACAACACAATAGTTTTATTAGTTTTACACAAAACATACAAACACAAAATATTTATCAAAAAGGTTATGACAAAATAAATTATATTCAACTTTTTGCTTTAAAAAAGCGACCCTCATGCAATAAGACGTCAATATTCCATATAATTCTTTAATGTTATTTGCATCGTCAACACTTTCATATTCTGATGTGCCTGTATAATTTTCTATAAATTGAGATATATTTTGATAAACAATACAGAATAGAAAAATTCTCAGTGTTTGTAACAATATGCTGTCATAAATAGATAAATGAAAATGTCCGATTAATGGAACAAATGATCGGCTCCTTAAACGTTCGTTTTCTTGTTTACTATACTTTACTTTTCTAGGTATTAAACAGATCTTTAAAAAATCAATAAACAATGCGAGGGTGTTAAGGAAGCATATGGACAATTTAGCGTCTTATTTAGACTGTTATATTCAAAATCGTGAGATTAAATAACTGTTTTGAATGAGATCAAAAACTTAGTATCATCCTTTGAAATAGATGTCAATGCAATAAAATTTGAAAATTAATAAAAATTTAAGCATTATTAAGCATAAAATTTGAAGTTCAGTATATACGGGGTAGTGTTGTTCTAGTCGGATTATTATATCATAAACAACGACAAAGGAAAGCTTGGCCAAGAAATAAATGCAAATTTACATACCTTTTAGCGAATAATTGATAAAACTAACATTTCTCCCAGTATTCTTTTGTCACATTTTCAATAAATCACACCAAAATACTTTGTTAGAGTTCTTAGATTCCTTATATTTTGAATCTGTTTACAATGCTTTCCAATCAAATTTACACGACATTCAACTTTCAGTCATGACGTAATCAATGTGTAAATCTACGTAATCTATTTTGTGATAACAATTGTCTCCAGTATTTTTTATTTGTTTTTGGACTACGTTTCGTTGCTTAAATACTTGAATATGTACATAATAACTAAGATTTGTGATTTCACGAAATTACATGTAACTCAGATTCCATATGCTTTCTTAACACCCCCGCGAAAACGAGTTTGAATTCACCAAAGCTTTTATTTGAGATCAAGAAAAAATCTGGCCATTTAAATTAGAGTCTCAGGCAAGGGTCTAAATTCTTTCATCCATGATAATAAGAGTCATTTAAAGGAAAACACTGCCCCAATTTCTAGATCATCGGAAGGAAGTCAGCTCCATTGCTTGTATATATGGCATGAACAAGGAAACACAAAAATTTGCAAAGTGAACATACCAACCTTGAAATAATTATATAGAAATATGAAATAACATGGTGATTGGTCATCCTATTTTATTATCCAATATTAAACGTTCATTATAAGTATAAATGTACCGCATTTACTTATGTAATTTAGAACAGTCATACCTTTTGAATTCGAGTATCCAAAGTCATCATATGCATCGTATGGTATATAAATTTAATGTTTAATTATGTGGGTTTTTTTTACAATATTAATTTGATTGCAATAGTTATTCTTCATTGCTTTTTTTAAAGTCAAAATTGAAACCTTTATATTAATTATGCCGGTTATATATAACTTGAATTAAAACATAACTTATTTATAATAAAGTGATAAATACTTGCATATTAAAATGTTAACTGTGAGTATATAATCAATATACATGTATTTTATCTTTGTTGTAATATGATTTCAGTATTTTTGAATAAAATATAATATTATCTGTCTATTATTCTAGGGCAATGCCTTTTTATCTAGCGTAATAATATTGAAAGAAACCATCAACTGCCTCCTTTCTACTTGGTTACAACTGAGAGCATTAGTTTAACAATCTGCCGCACAATGAGAGTGAGCTTTTCATGTGTTTTGGTTACTTGCATTTGAGAGAACTCGCAATTATGCATTCTAATTACAAATATACAGTAAGATTTGAAATGTGAATTGCATAATGCAGAATGTTTTACACTTTATATACTTAAATTTTAGGTGCCTTTTTTTGTTTCAGCAGTTTCTGGAAAAATGATGTTAATATTATTGATAGTCATTTTCATAGTTATTGTTGTGCTACTTTTCGTGAGTGTCTGTTACTGCTACTGTTGTTACAAAAGGTAAGAAATTATAACTAATATAAATGAAGTCTCTCACAGAGACAACAATAAGTTCACAAGTACTTTAATCTTTTGAAGACAATGCATAAAGATGAGAACAACTCGTGAAATTTACAGTTCAACGTAATTCGCTACACATGTCACACCTGTGTGAACGTACATCCCGGATCGCCTGTTACTCGGTTGCGACTAAAGCTTCAATTTTATGCATTTATTCTAAGTTTAAGCTAAGAGAAACACAACCTGAAATATTTTTGTCAATGCATTATAATGAATGGATATGAAAATAAATAAATTACAAAATAGGTAGTGATACACGTTAGTCATGGGGTTTAGATATGCAATGAAGTGAAACGAAACAAAAGGATTTATTAACCCTGGGTTTTTTTTGGTTTTTTTTTTTTTTTGGTGTCTATTAATGAGTCATGTTAAACATTAAGCAATAAAATAAATGGTTTCCTTGCTTATTCAGGAAATATTTACATTCAGTGTATATACCCCTTTATGCTTGCATTGGAAATCTGCGACGTTCAATTTTCAATGAATACACTTTGATAATTCATGCGCCATGTGCACAAATATAAACGTCTTCACGTGTTTTGAGTATACTTACTTTTGAAATATTAAAAAAACGTGCAATCTTACATAACCAATTTGATATGTACTTTTAAAAATAATCAGTAAATTATATCTACACCTAAATAAAAAAGATTTTTCTCTACAAAGTTTCTGGCACTATGTTTTTAGTCGCGGAATCGAATTGAATAACATGTGAGTATGGCTGTTCCACGTTAGTTTCATATCCATGTCTGAGAGCGTATATAATGGCTTTACAGCGACAATACACACATATTTTATAAAAATAGACATCAGTATGATTATACATGTAAGCATTCAATGCTTAAGAACATTAATATAAACAATATATAAATTGCATTCGCAAGGTTTAATATAAAATGAAATACTATATTTTTTAGGGATTTGTTAAATTTTTATAGCCTGTCTTAAAAATGCATAGCATTTCAAGTTTGACCTATTTTTATTTAGTATATAATTGATTATATTCTTTATTAAGAGGGATTAGACAGGCTAAACAATTTAACCAAGAGCACCATCGGCTACAAGAAACAACCCATTGCCAATGTCACAATATTCTTACTGACAAAGAACACATTAATGAAAAACCTTGCCAACCAAATAGTAAACCCTTAGAAGAAACAACTCCAAACCAGTGTCACAATAATGAAACTGAAAAAGGACACAGCTATTAAAAACCTTGCCAACCAACTAACGAAGCCTCAGAGACAAATCCAGCACAGTCTGCAGTGTATGAAGAGATTATAAAAACAAGTTTGAAGGAGCTGAGAATCAGAAATTTGGTCAACAATGCCCTATCCCGTAAATGAAAACTGAAAACTAATGTTTTGCTTAAACAAGCATTTAGTTCATCGGGCACAGGGATGACAATCTATGGCAGTTTTTCCAAAGATAACATATTATAAACTTTTCTTTTATCAACGGGGACAACTATTGTTGTATCATTTAGAGACAATTATTTTATATATATTATACTATGATTATATTATATATATATTATTGTCTGTTTTTAGATTATAATTGTGTGTATGTGTGTAATGAGTTTTGTCCGAGTTCAATTTATAAAATATTGTGTAAGATGATACAAGTAGACCATTTTCAATTGTACACCTTTCTTGTTTCAAAAATGCCGGGGATGCTCTAGTTGCAATATAGTGACTTTGCATTTTTTAATTCAGTGTATGGCTAGAGAACAAAGAGACTTTGCCACTATTTTGACATCTATAGCCCCGTGGTTAGAAGTGTTGGTGTAAGAGCGACGCTATCTGGTTATATTTTGAACATTCGTAAACATTTTAAAATAAAACAGTCATTGTACTTTGCATTTAGCAGGCAAACTAAGAATGTGTCATTAATAAACAAAGAAGTTTTCTCTAGATTTGTACAATTTTGACGCCATCAGCTCCATTAGTTATGGTTTTTGTATTGGAAAGGTCAATATCGTATTTGTTTTCAAATAAAATCGTCCGTACACTGAAGTTTCCGAATATCTGTCGTCCGGATATCTGAATCCCTACTGTATTCGCTATGATTATATGTTTCAAAAATAATTATTAAAAGTAGATTCCAATAATATTTCCGTTACTAATTTATGTAATCAATTTCTAAATGTTTTAATAAAATAATCCTAAATTAAATTCAAACTTGGTTTCATATAAACCAAATTCCTTAGACCACCATTACATAACTTTGATATATTCCTATTCATAATGATTTAAACTAACGCCATAAAAATCATTCTATTTATATTTATAAATATATAAAATTTGGTATTATTGAAAGTACTTAAAATTTTCAAAAATAATTTTGTTTAAAAATGCCCAAATCGTTAACTATCTATTGTATCACATCGAACCTAATTAACCAGATTTTCAGCAGTTATTCTTAATTAATTATCTTTTCTCAACCGTTTTATTAAAATAAAGCTATATACACTCGAAATACTTCCCATTCAACAAATAAAAAAAAAATTAATGAGTGTGGGATTTTTATTTTTTTTTTTTTTGGCTTTATTATTAAATGTTAATATTGTTTCCTTGTAAAAGATTCTATCAGATGAAGCTCTTATGACAAGCAAACACATTTAAAAGATTCGGGAGGTTAAATAGTAAAATACAAGTACATGTATCGATGACGAATTATCTTTAAAATATTTCGGGCGGAGGGGGGTCAAATGTGATGGGATGGTGGGGGTTTATTGTCAGGTGGTGACAAAAGTTAATTCATTTCATATCAATCATTATACGTTACCATACTATAAACGTGATTTTTAACAAAGCAATAAATCAAACAGTACACAGGCAAAGAATGATCTGGACGTGTGACCAGGAACGGGTCGCATTGTAAAACTACCTTGGCAGGATAACCTCTTTGCCAGTAATATAACCAACACTAAAAAATGCGTTTCAGTAGTTTTACACAAAGCATGCAAACAAAATATCTATGTAAAAGGTGCTGAAAAAAAGTTACAACCTATCCTCTGTTTTAAACAACATAAATGATTGAGGCAAGACTTATGATTGATATTTGAAAGCAGATTAATTGAAAACTATTTCAGTTGATGGTTACCATTTACCAAAACGATCTTGATACAAGACCGCCAACATCTTCACGTATTCATAATGCATTTCTACATATATCAATAAGTTTTTATCGATTAAAATTGTTTTATAGCTGAAGGAATTGAAGGAAAAATATTGCTTTAATTACTTAAATAATTCCAAAAAAATATGTTATCTTTTTTAATTAAAATGAAAAACAATAGTACATAATGAGATAAAATACAAAAAAAAAAAAAATAACAAAATAGTTAGAAAAATGTGAAATGAATTTATAAAGCGCAAACATCCTGATTAAGTTGTTTTCGCCATTAGATAATTAACAAAATAATAATTACTTCCTAGCTTTCAAAGTATGTGATTTCCAAAACCATTGTCACTCACAAAAAGCATATATATATGTAACATAATCATAAACAATTGAATACTTTGAAAATGGCATTGGTGGTTAAAAATGCACCCGTAAATGATACTTTTGTTTGTACTTCATGTTCATGTGGATCTGGCTGTAAGTATGTATGTGTGTAAGTCTTTAAAAATGTTTTGAAAGTAAAACAAAGCATGCTTTAAACTATTATATACAAATTGAAAAATTCATGTGTTTAAAAGCGCTGTGCTTAAAGTTTGTTCGTTTTGTGTTTTTGTGTGTTAGTTTTATTTTTTACGTAAATGTACGTATAAGGCAATTATATAAAATTTGACGTAAAAGGCATTAAGAATAACTGTAACACGTGTTTGATATGTGTCTTTTAATTCTTTTTTTCTCTATGATTTCATAAGTTTAATTCTCTAGTATTTACATTTACACTAAGAATCTCTAAAACCTGATGTCCAATAGCATTGACGTCGGCATCCCGTAACATCATTTGACCAATCTTATTAATTATTTTGACTACATGCTTTAAAAGAAATCGATCATTGCATTATGAATTTGATTAAAAATACAAAATAAGCTTTAATATGTAAATTGCAAAATGTCTTGTAATGTTCTTTAATATTTGTATTTCTTAGCAGTCTCAACAGCAGGAATCATCATTTTTTCGGTCATCATTTTGATACCAGCTTTTGTGATATGTATTTGTTCCTCCTTCTGTTGTTACAAAAAGTAAGATATTTTTTTTCTTTAAAGTAAAAGATTGTAAAATGACTTCAATCAAATTAAGTCTTTTACAACTGCACAAATATCTGTATATGACGAATGTAAACAAAGGTTTCAGTTGTTAATTCAAAAATGATATTATCAACAATATATAACAATTATGTGACAAGAGATTGAAACATTGTATCTAAAAAGTTTCTCTGTGTTTTTTTTTTTTTAAACCAATTACTGTTTTATCTAGGGGCTTTAAACAGGGACAAACATTAAACCAAACGAATGATCAGCAAGGAGAGCCACCTCTGTACCAAGGTCAACATATTAGTAATGAGATTCCTGACCAAGAACACGATTACGAAAAACCTCGCCCACCTACCAATGAAACTTCACTAAAACATGAATTAGAAATATCAGCGTACGAAGAGTTCAGGGAAAATCAGTTTGAAGAGTTTCAGTATCAGAAAATTGGTGAAGATGGGTATTTAACACCGGTCTTTCAAAAATACCCTCTTCCGTCTGTTGGAGCTGGGAATTAAGAGTCTGCGTATACACAGTCTACGAGTCCACTGTACCCATGGCAAACTACATAAAGCTGTTTAGGGTGAGATTTTTTTTTGCATTGATTTATATTCTGTCGCATTTTTGTTGCCTGATGTTTCGACAAGAAACGAAATCAAGAAAGAATTAGTTGACTGTTCATTCAGATATAGATTGGAAGACCAAATGTACACATATACTTAATTCAGAGTTTATGGAACGCTGGAATATTATTTTTGAAAAATCTTAAATTATAGTAAAATTGTAGTTGTGTAGTATATTGTACATAATTCTATGAGTATATTTATGTCTATTTTTTGTATATATTTGAGTAGCTAATAAAAATTTTATTTTATTAAAGAAATCAAAACGTGTAAAATAACATTCTCCTTTCTTATTGACGGAAGTTAGTGACAATTGGTGCACACATTCAACAAAGGAA
>WFKH01003881.1:38452901-38529282 GCA_016163765.1 Magallana hongkongensis | reverse complement strand
TATTATTGATGCCTTTTACTTCAAAATTTACATAATTGCCTTATACGTACATTTACATAATAAAAAATGAAACTAACGCACAAACACACAAACACACAACGAATAAACTTTAAACACAGAGCTTTTAAACGCATGCATTTTATAATTTGTGTATAATGGTTTAAAGCATGCGTTTTACCTTTCAACATATTTTTAAAGACTTACACACATACATACTTACAACTAGTTACAATTGTAGTTCTACATGTACCAAAATCAATAGTATTATCAACGCTTGCTTCTTCACCCACCAATGCCATTTTCAAAGTATTCAGTTGTTTGTATTTGTGTTTCTCATATATATATATATATATATATAACTGAATCTCGTCACATAGTGGCAAACCGTATGAGATGTCACATACAGGCAAAGGGTTGTTTTCATAGGGAAAAAGCATCTTTTTAGTAATCATTCATGCTGACATCGGAAGTAAAGAAGATTTTAAGAAAAGGGCATCTAATTTTTGGAAAGAAAGAAAATCAATAAAAAATGATTTTATATATATATATATATATTTCAAAGACACAAAAACGACTTAAATTAATTGTAAGAAAAAAATTCTTAGATACAATATTTCAATTTCTGTCTATATATAAGTTGATATTATCATTATTGAATTAACAAGGAAAACCTTTATTCACTTTAGTCATACACGGATACTCGTGCATGTGTAAAATAATTTGTTTGATGTCATTTTATCATCTTTTAACAACAGAAGTAGGGACAATGATGACGAACAAAGAGACGAGTCCTGCTGTTGAGAGTACTAGGAGATGCATAAATTAAAGAACACTACTACATACATAATGCAATTTACATGTTAAAGCCTATTTTGTATTTTTAAGAAAATTCACAATGCAATGATCGAACTCTTTCAAAGCTTGTAATCAGAATGATTAATAAGCTTGGTCAAATGATGTTATGGGATGCCGAAGTCAATGCTATTTTACATCAGGTTTTAGAGTTTCTAAATGTAAATGCACGTACTAGGCGAGAACTTATGAAATCATTGAGAATAAAAAATTTAAAAAACACATGTCAGACAGGAGTTACTGTTTCTTATTAATGCTTTTTAATGCTTCTTATTAATGCTTTTTACGTCAAAATGTATTTAACTGCCTTATACATTTACCTTTATACATGTACATTTACATAGTCAAAATAAACTAACAGACAAACAAAAAAACGAATAAACTCGAATAGTATTATGCTTATACACAATGTTTTTAAACGCATGACATTTTTAATTTGTGTATAATAGTTTTAAGCATGCGTTGTTATACTTTCAAAACTTTTTTTTAAAGACTCACACGCATACACACTTACTTGAATCTGTAGATATACATTCATATCTAATAATAGAATTTCCATAAGTCGTGTAATTCTTCATTATGTATCCAGAGTTGATTGGTCTTTAAACTGTTACTTCTTTATCCACCAATGCCATTTTCAAAGTATTCAATGGTTATAATTGTGTTCCATATATATTATATGATATATATGTGAGTGACAAAATGATTGTGGAAATGACATACTTTAAAAATAGGAAGCAATTATCTATTGGCGAGACAAATTGATCAGAAATATATGTATGAGCTCATTGAACTCATTTCACATATTTTACTATTTTGTTTAATATTTGTATATGATCTGTTTATGTTCTATTTTTTATCACTTTAATTAAATAAAAAGGAAACATATTTTTTGGAATTATTTAAGCAATTAAAGCAAGAATTTTCCTTTAATTCCTTCAACAATAGAGAATTTCTTTCCCCAAAACACTTTAAAGCATCATCAAGGCATGTACTTGTTTTTTTTTACCCATTTAACCCCCTGGTCTTTTAAATGTTTTTGTTTGCCATAAGAACTTTCTCTGATTGAATCATTAACAAGGAAACAATATTATCATTCTATTATAAAACCAAAATAGTTTCCACACTCATTAACTTTTTTTAATTTGATTTGTTAAATGTGAAGTATTTTGAATGCAAATGGCTTTATTTAAATAAAGCGGATGATAATAGACAATAAATTAAGATTAACATTCCTATTGAAAATCCAGTTTATTAGGTTCGATGTTATAAAATCGATAATTAACCATGAAGGCAAAATTACATCAAATACTTTTTGAAAATTGCATTTACCTTCAATATTACCAGATTTTATATATTCATAGAAATTTTAAAAATTGTTGGACATTTCGAATAATATTTCTGTGAAGAACAACATATTTTTATCAAATTAAACCAAAATATTTCATTGTTAAAATTTATATTTTTTTTTCTCAAAGGCATATATCCCTCCACAAACAATTCAATATGTTTTTATAGATGAACATTTCTCAGTTAGACGATGAAATTTAAAAAAAAAATAGGAGCTATTTTTGTAGTTTTGCTTGATGTTAAAATTTTTTTTGTGTTTTTCATACTTTGAGATTTAGGATAGGATTAGGATTTAGAATTTCAAAGGATATTTTGGTTGCCTAAAACTTCGTTACAAAAATGAATTTCATGTAAAATATTAAAACTTTCTATATAATTGTCGTTTGTTTTGAATACACTAAAGATATAGCAAAATTATTCTATGATATTCTGTAACTGTAGAAAACACAAAAAAGCAAAATCTGGCATTGCTTGCTACATTGTATAATACAATTTATCTTTGGATGATAGAGGTTGTGTCAAAGTTCGATCTTCTGATAGTGAAGTCTTTTTAACAGACACATGGGTAGCCAGACAAGAGGGGTTCTGTAAGTAAATGCAGATGGAAATGATACCAATATATATAGCGTAGAATTTTAATGGTCTGGCCAAAACCTGAATAAATATCTTATTTTGGCTATGTAGTGACTGCCAATGTTTGGTAATTACTTATCAGTATCCATGAACAATATGAACAAAATAATTGAAGAAGTCACTCAGGTAATCTTTCAACTTCCATGTTTTCTGTGACAATATGGAACACAAATTTCATCAAACGCAGTTACTTTTTTTCAATAAACAGATATACTCATTCCAACTTCTCGTTAACGACCATTTTTAAGAGGACATTTCCTTCCTAATTATATTTTAGCTTATATTAAAAAAAATCAATTTAAATTATTTAGGTACTTAAGGTCAGACTCGACCTATCTTCCATTTTTTCTATTTTTTTTATCTCCACAATGTGAAGATTTCCACTAAGTAATTCCATAATTATATTTTCATGTTATATGATACGTTTTTTATTTAGATTTAAAGTGTTCAATTGAAAATATATACTATGACTTTATTTATAAGCATTCAAATGCATTTTGCATGCTATTTTAAAGAAATACTAAATATTCTAGCTTCAAAAATAGACTGGTAATGTACCCTGATATTTTGGGAATTAACAGATTTAAATGTTAATTAATAAGGAATAATACATCAAGGAAAATTATGTAAAATTGAGGAACGTCTCGTGTGTCCTTAATTCAGCCTATGCAAAAATTATCAACCAACATTTGTATGTTATTTACCATGTTTAAATCTAAAATTTTAAGATCGTTCATGTAAGGTTTAGGGAAATTTTTAATGTGAAAACCAATCTTAATGTGTATCAAATGAATAATCTGAAATAAATACGTATCGTATATGTAATTAAGCATTTGCTAATTTTATAATGCTTTACAATCTTCTTTGTAGTGACAGATCCCGAAGGAGAGATTAAAACTGCTGTCCGTGCGGCCTTAGGCGCTAGATAACGATACATCGACATCGCTTTTTTATGAGAAATGAGCTTCTGAATACCTTAGATATTTAGCTTTGAAACTAGACCAGTGTATTTCTGAAAATGTCCATAATTATATATCTGTGCGAATTGGAAAAATAAAATCTATACTGTTATTTTTGTTAAGGAACATATATACTTTATTTATATATATGGAATGAGGAAAAACAAATCTGATATTATCTACTAATGCCCGTAGAATTGCGTACAGTACTGTTTAGACCCAACCTAACACCAGAGTAAACTCCAACTAAAGCCGGGTTTACTTTTTGGGTTTACTTGGGATTTACTCTGGGTCAGCTTTTTGAAAATTTGGGTTCACTCCGGGTTTACTCTGGGTTTACTCGGGGTTTACTTTGGGTTTACTCGGGAATTGTTTTTGGGGTCAACTGTACGCACTGAAGTGTGAAGCAGACCCGTCTTTTATCTTACCATCTAACTGCCTGTAATTCCTGCCCCTAGTATATTAAGAATACACATGTAGCGTCAGCTTTCAGGGGTATACATAGATTCCCTTAAATCACATATTTCGAAAGGTAATTCCATATAACTGATTGAGGGTGACACATTTTAAGTACTAAATATAATGATTCTTCCCAATACAAAAATTACGACCCATAAATCTTAAGGTGTCAAAATGATGCAAAATTCAGGGAGTGTTTTCATTTAAAATACACGTATTTACCTATGTCCACAATACCATCAAAAGGCACCGCTCAAACACCAGCACCCTTAACCACAGGGCTATGTATTTCAAAATTTCCGCAAAGTCTCATTGTTCTCTAGCCGTACACTAGATGATACTAGTAAATGCATAGTCACTATCTTCCAACTAAAGCGCCACCGTCATTTTGCAACAAGAAAGTTGTGCTATTAAAAATGTCTACTTGTATCATATGACATCATGTCTATTAAATGCCAAAAATAAACTTGTTTTTAAATGAAAAGTGACATTTTTTTTTATTGTCCATATTTGGGCAATATAAATTAGAAGTGATTGTCTCTAAATTTTATTACAATGGTTTTCTTCAACGATAAATAAAAAAATAATCTTATAAATACATTACCTCTGGAAAAACTGCCATATATTGCTATCCATGTGTCCGTTGCTTATTTTGGTAGACTTTTGGTTTTCAGATCCCATTGACGGGAGAGGAAATGCTTGACACTCCATCATTAAATACACCTCTTCACCAATTTCCTGATTGTCATCTCCTTCAAACTGCTTTTTTCAAATCTCTTCATACGCTACAGACTCTGTTCGATTTTTCTCTGAGGCTTTATTAGTCGGGGGGGGGGGGGGGGGGGGGGTTTTTTTTTTTGTGTTTTTTTTTTTTTTTATTTTTTTTTTTTTGTTTTGTGTTGGTTTTTTTTGGGGTGGGGGGGGGGGGGGGGGGGGGGGGGGGGGGCAAGGTTTTTCATAGCTGTGTTCTTTGTCAGTTTCAATATTGTGATATTGGTTACGAGTTGTTTCTTGTGAGGGTTTACTAGTTGGTTGGCAAGGTTTTTCATAGCTGTGTTCTTTGTCAGTTTCAATATTATGACATTGGCAATGGGTTGTATCTTGTAGGCGATGATTCTCTTGGTTGAATTTTTAGCCTGTCTAAGCCCTCTTATTCAAAACGAATCAAATAATGCATTATGTAGTTGCATATATTTCAGAGACATGCACTAAAAATTAAACAAAACTCTAAAACTACAGTATTTCAATCTTTTTTTAAACTGATGAATGAAATTTATTTATTGTTTATATTAATGTTCTTTCTGAATAAACAAAAAAACATTTCATTTCCTTGCTAATTGTTTAACATGACTCAATAACAGACAGCCACACACGGGTTTATAACCCTTTTATTTCATTACACTTGACTGCACTTTTAGACCTCATGACTGACGTGTATTACTACTTATTTGGTAGTAAAGTTATTGCTTTATATGCATTGATTATAATGTTTTGACCAAAATATTTGACGTTTTGTTTCTCTTAGCTTAAACTTAGAATAATGCATAAAATTGATGCTTTATTCGCAACCAAGTAACACAGCGATCTAAGATATACGTCCACACAGGTGAGACCTGTGTAGCAAATTACGTTGAACTGTTATTTTCACGAGTTGTTCTCAGCTTTGTGCACTGCTTTCGAAACAATTCATGCATTTAATATTTCAAAGTAATAATTTCTTACTTTTCGTAACAACAGAAGCAGCAACAGGTACTCAGGAGACGTATCACAACAATATCTCTGAAAATAACTATCAATGATATTAATATCATTTTTCCAGAAACTGCTGAAAAATAGAAAGTCACCTAAAACATAATTATATAAAGTGTAAGCAAAATTATAATTCACTAGTGCTACATGTAGATCTCTCAAAAAGAAAACAAAACACATGAAAAGCTCACTGTCATAATGTGGCAGATTGTTAAATTGGTGCACTCAGATGTAGCCAAACAAAAAGAATGCCGTTGGTGGTTTCTTTCAATATTATTACGCTAGATAAAAAGGCATTGACCTAGAATAAAAGACAACTAATATTATAATTTATTCAAAAATACAAGAATCAAATTACAGCAAAGATAAAAATATATTGTGTTATTTACTCACATTTACATTTTAGTATGCACGCATTCATTGCTTTATTATAAATAAGTTATGTTTTTATTCAAATTATAGATTATAAACATTGTTCATATGAATGTTTTAATTTTGACTGCAAAAAAATGTGAAGTATAAATCTTGCCATCAAAATAATTGTTGAAATAAAATCTTAAAACGTCAATGGAACACAAAGTTAGATATTAAATTCATATACCATATGATGCATACGATGACTTCGATTACTCGTATTCAAAACGTATAACTGCTCAAATACAGATACGTAAAACGATGTGCATTTATACTTATAATGAACGGTTTCTATTGGATAACAAAATAAAAAAGACCAATCAAATTAGAGAATCAATGAAACATAAACAGACTTTATTCGGCCAAATCAATAAATTAGCGCATTGTTACATCAATGCTATTTAAAGAAAAAGACTGTATTTAACAAAACAGATAATGAAAATAGATACAAGAAATAAATACATACTGAAATATAGTTAATACTTTTACATTCTCCTCTGAAAAATTGTTTAGCTCTCCTAAGATTATAGAAAATCATATTAAATAATAAAAACGTATAGAAACCACATACATTGAAAAAAAAAATTGGTTAGTTTCTGCAAAAGCAGGAAGAATATTATTTCAAGCTAAAACAGGCTTTAACTCCAGTCTGTTCACGTTTTTAATTACCAAGTCTTGTCCTGAATCGTATCGCGTCCTTTAATTCTCTTGTTGCATATTTACACCAGATCACCAATCTGTAATTCACTGTCAACCTTTCCGGCTTCGTATTTTCTATTCCGGTTATCTTCGTTGCTTTTAATCTTTGCTCTGGCTCGAAAGCAGTTCGATCCATCAGTCCATGTTGAGTTCGGTTGTTGAATAAACGTTGTCTCTTCGTAATGGGATATCTACAGGTAGGTATGGGTCGCGTCCATACATAAGGAAATATATGGAATATACGGTAGACACATGTGGCGTCACATAATTTTAAAACACAAGTTCCCTGATGCATTAGATTTTGGGGTTTCTTTATATACGTACTACCTATACAAAATACCAAGCAAGTCAAACATAAGCCACTGATATTCTGTTTTATTTATTTATTTATTTTATTTTGATTGCTTTTTAGTATGCGGTGATTTGTTTTTAAGCAGTATGCCTAAATTAATAATTGAAAAATCTTTTACTTACAGCAAAGTGAACAATCATTAATCCTATCATTTCGTTAAACATTAATCTATTTAAATGCATGTCATTTTATATTTTTATTTTATCATTTTAAGCTTGATATGTTTACTTTTCAAAAATTGTTGTTTCTTCATTAATGACATATATGCTTATATACGTACATGTGCATTCAGACGACGGATTTGAAAGTTATCTTTTATTACTTTTTATGTTTCGAGAGTTGAAAAGTTGTAATTCGGAAATATCGTTTTATTGCAAGAACACTGTAAGACGCCGCAGGGCGAAAACACCTTTGAAATAGCTGTTTTTATTTAGAAACTAATCATTTTAAAAAAGAAACAGAACTGCAATTTTTTAAAATCATTGCTAATTATCAAATTTAAACTATCCTTGGAAAGAATTAAAAGATCATAGTCACGATTTTTTATTTCAAATTTCACTTTTTAAATTTCAAACTTGTTTTCGTTTACCTGGGTTTCATATAATAAAAGTTTAGTTTTTCTTGGATTATTCAACCTGCAAAGTAGTTAAACCATGATTTAACATTTTTAGCTCATCTAAGCCGAAGACTCAAGTAAGCTTTTCTGATAAAAATATGTCCATTGTCTTTCGTCGTCGTCGTCGTCGTTGTTGTAGACTTTTCACATGTTTATCTTCTTCACCAGAACAGAAGTAATCAAACTTGGCAAAAAGCATCCCTGGTGGAAGGGCTATTAGGTTTGTTAAATGGTGCACCGGGTTCCCTTTCAAAGGAGGATAATTTATAGGTATTGAAAATGTATTTGTATTTTTCAAAAATCTTGTCAAAAACCTCTTGGCCAAGAAAGATGAAACTAATGTACAATTATCCATAGATAGTGTAGATTCAAGTCTGTAAAAGTCATGATCAACGAAGGTAAGATGGGGGCCACAATATAGGGTCATTTTGTTTTACATAGGAATAAATAGACAAAAATCTGTAAAAGCCCTCTTCCTAAAATCCATATTGCCAAAATGGCTGACACTTGTGAGGCTGCATCCTCAGGTAGTGTAGATTCAAGTTTATGCAAATCATGATCCACAGGGAAGGGTAAATATACATTGTGGGATCAAATTTTAACATAGAAAAATATAGAGATAAATCTTTTAATATCTTCTTGTCGAAAACCAATTGGCCAACAAAGCTTTAACTTGTGTGAAATAATCTTTCGGTAGTTTAAATTTGTTCAAATCATGATACCCGGGTGTATGGTGTTACAACGATAAGGGGGAGGTCGAAATTTTTATATAGGAATAACTCGAGAAAAAAGATTCTTCTCAAAAACTAATTATCTCGAAAATCTTTTACTTGTGTGGAAGAATCCTCAGGTGGTGTAAATTAAAGTGTGTTCATATTATGATCCCGTGCGTAGGGTTTGACCACAATAGTAGTGTAGGTCGGGCCGATTTTTTTTATATATAGAAATATGTAGAGAAAAATCTTTAAAAATCTTCTCAAAAACCAATAAGTCAGAAAACCTGTAACTTATATCAAAGCATCCTCAGGTGATTTAATTAAAGTGTGTTCAAATCATGATATTTGGGGGTAGAGTTGGACCACAATGGGGATGGGGTTGGGTGGATTGAATTGTTATGTTAAAATAAATGGAGAATAACTTTTTAAATTTTATTCTCAAAAACAAAAACATTCTAAAGGAGCTATGTTTAACTCAAAAATATGTGGAGAAAAATTTTAAAATCCGACAAATCTGACAAATCTGACATCGAAATGTTTATTTAATTTCTTTTGCTTAACACATTTCTTTAAATCATACATCTCTATTGAAGATTTTATCAATAGGCTTGAAAAATATGAACAAAATGCGTTTTATTTTCAAAGAAATTAAGATCATATATCCATTTCTGAATATCAAAATGATGTATCATGGAATAAAATTTTAGTGTAGCAATTCATCTCAATTAACTACATAAATCCCCCCCCCCCCCAAAAAAAAAAAGAAAAAAAAAGAAAAGAAAAAAAACCCTGGAATACCAAATACTTCCCCGATACGTGTATTAAAGCCTTTAAATACACGCGTCTTCTAAAAAATGTTGTTCGCCATAGGGAATTTCCTTGCATAAATACATTATAAAAAAACAAAATTAGTAATTTTATTTTAAAAAGAAATTAGTTTCAACATTTAATCAAATTTGACTGCTGCATTTATATAAAACGGATGGTAATAGGAGATAATTAAGACTATAATGTTCAAATTCTACAAATAGCGACTAAATATGCACATTATATCTTTTTCAAAAACGTTCTTTTTTAAAGGGAATACTTTCTTTCTACTAGCTAGCGTTCTTGCTATTGATTTCAGTTTATCTTTCCATTTAAATGGATAATGTGCTTAGATAACCTCATTTAATTATCAGTCCAACTTGAAATGTAAATTGTTAGGTTTCAAACAAGATGCAGAGATCACGCGGGTATGATAAGGCAACTCTCAGCGATCGGTCGAGTAAAAATTCCTCTGATCGATATGACGACAAAAAGCAGCATGACGTCATATTTTACTCAAGAAACCTGTCGATTTAAACTTTATCTCTGGTCCAAATTATGAAAACTACAGGCGTAAAATGTCACTAGAAGCTCTTTTAACTGAATATTTCTTCGATTTCTCTGCATTAGGTATCGTTAACATTGATGACGTCACAAGCATGTTTAATAGAGAAGATCAATGTCGGGAGACAAATCATCGGAATGCAGTGTAAACAATGCCGAAATAAGACTTATTCAATACAGATACCCAATATTTAGATGAGTGTCAGTTAGGATTTAACCAGGATAATACAGGAATGGATATTTTGGTTTTTTTTTTTTTTTGCGAGTGTTATAAGTTAAGCAGATAGACATTTGTGGCTTGACCGGCCTTTCCTTTGTCAGTGTGTACAAAAAAAGACAAGAGTAACACTACCCCCAAATATTATGAAATATGAATTTGGCAAATATCAAAAGCATATGACCTTAAATACTTGAAAAGTGCTGATAGAATCCTTTGGTTTGTTGTTGTAAATGAAAGTTACGTAGTATTTTCAATGTATATTTTAAAGGAGCATTATCTTAAAACAAATATAGTACCATTAAATCCTATTCGCTATTCTTGTTTTGATTCAGCATGTAGTTATTTTTTAGAGCGTGTATTAAATTTTTTCTAGAGTGTTTAAAGTACAAGTTCGATGTGTTTGACATCGGGAAGCCTATCTAGATCTGCTTTTTACAAGGGCATACCCTTAACAGATCATTACGATCTTTTGGATATAAATTAAGGGAATGATTAATTTAATTGAATGTGCTGCTGCTTTGATAAATTCAATAGAATGAATTGATAAATACGTAAAATATTAAGCCAAGGTCATAAAAAATTCAACCGGAGCTTATTTCTTTTACATTTATTCTAATAAAAGATAAACTCTATACGAAGCAGCAGCACTTTTCAGAATCTACTAGATAAGTAAAATTTAATGAGCATTTGAATTTTCAATTCAAAAAAGGATATGCCCTTGTTATATTGAAAGAGCTAGAGCCACGAAGCATCAAAATGTGCCTTAAAATTTTCACAAAACTCAAGTTTGAAACAATACAAATTGTAATTACTTATAATGTAGGGCACAATATTCTACTTCTATGCATATGTAAATTTTTCACCTCGGCCCCACCGAGGCTATTGGCTAGAGAGTTATCCTGCGAATGTCTGTGATTCGCATCCACTTATCATTACAGATATCAGGGATAACCACAAGCTAAAAGAAACCTTAAGCTTGGAGATATTTTTTAAAATTAAGCAATAAAGAGAGGCGGGAATCGCTGAAAATCAATAAAACAAAGCATAACAATAGCACACCTAAAATTAAAAAGTTACTTCAAAGGGCATTCATTTTAGGGAAAATATTGAGGGTATGATATATTAATATTCTCTCATATGTCAATATTTTGGAATTACATTTTTTTCCTTTCTGTTTTTATTTTTATTGCATTTTCAATTTCAGATGTTATATTTTTGTCCGCAATACATTAATTCGTATCAAGTAAAACAGGTTCTGGAAAAAAAAATACAAAATTATTAATGAAAATTATGAAAATATACTGGAACTAAAATTGAACAATATGTTCTTAAATCATATTTTATTAAGCTACTATGTTTACGGTCTGAACGTTAGGGCGAGTGCAGCAGCAACTACAAATATTTTGAATTATTGTCAACTACATCCTATGGACTTGCCACACTCTAAAGCAACATCGCTTCCTCTCAAATATTGTAACCTCCACCAAGAACAGGAAGTAAGCTACTTCAATCTTTATTCCGAATTGTCTTGCCATAGGCTATTATAAACTTTTTTTTATTTTCACAAAGTCAACTCGCCAAAAAATGTAAAAAAAAAAAAAAAAAAAAAAAAAGAAGAAACTATTGATAGATATTATTGTTGTCTGTTGTTTTGATGCATAATTTTATTATTAGTCCTTTTACTCTTGGAGTAGTTTATTTGACTGAAATCTTTACACAACTAATTGCTTGTAAATATTATTTCTTATTTGTTCTTTGATGTTATCTGAGATTTTAATTTTTTCACCTGTTACAGTAATTTCGTTTTTTATAATTTGTTCATTTTTTCATTTTTGTATGCTAAATATATGCTAAGTTTACGCTGTAGACATCCCCATCTTCCCTTGTAGATGTGTAATTTCCCATTGAACAAATGGACCCATGTAAGCCATAAAAACTTTTATTACGTTAAGAGGATGTGCGGCCATATTGTATATTTGAGAATAAAAATGTAATATTTATTGAACTTGCTCGTTTCTGCGCAAAACTGGCCAAAACTGTTGTCTAAAGATGAAAAAGCAATAATTATGAGGTTCTACATGTTGTTTTGTATGCAAATTATGCATTTAAGAACAGAACAATGCCTTTTTTATCACTTAGAACAGCTGTAGAACAGCGCAGCTGCAGACTTATTTTGGAGATTTAAAAATCTGAAAAAGTAACAGAGGGGTTAATTGGTGTTCTCTTAACAACCATTTGTTAAGGAAAAGGTTGAATTTTGCATATAAATGTAGAAACTTTGCCTAATAAAAGGGTACACTATTTTATCAGTCGGCATGGGATCTATTTTTAGACCAAGAAAATTCCAGGCTATACTTAGAACTCCCGTTGTCTGTGGAGGCACATTTACGTTATATTTTCATCGATAAAAATAAATGTCAATTCAAAACAATCTGGGTTGAATGTGACAGACATCTCTATACCATTTCCAATTGTTTTGTTTTAGTTCTATAAGTATAAATTAAATTGAATTCTTTTTAGAAGTAGGATAGGGGTCCAAAAAAAATAATTGCCTTACATAAAAAAGATACATGTATTTTTCAATGAAAATGTAACTTCAATGTACCTCCGTAGACACAGACAAAAATATCTCGTGCAAATTGATGGTTTTTGAGACTCATTTTAAGAATAGGGTATCCTCTTTTGAGACAAAGTTACAACTTAAATAAGCAAGCTTTGACCTTTTCCTCAACAAATGGTTGTAGATTGGACAATAATGACCTCCTTTCATATTTTTTTTTATTTTTAAATCTTAAATTTAAGTCTGTAGCTGCACAGTTCTAAGTGATTTAAAAAAGCATTGTTCTGCCCTTGTATGTGTAATTTGCATACAAAACAACATGTTGAACGTCATATTTATTGCTTTTGTATCTTTTGACAACAGTTTTAGTAAGTTTTGGACATAAACAAGCCAGTTCAAAAAATGTCTACATTTTCTTCTCAAATGTAAAATATGGCCGCACATCCCCCTTAAAACACTAAAATAGCAAGTACTTATAACTTGTAACATGCAGTCAGTATTTTTGATTTACCTCTAAATTTATCACGGGAAATAAAGCGAAAGATCACTGTGACTTCATAATAATCTGTCTTTTGCATTGCTTACATTTCTCGAGAGAATACGAAGAAATGGAGGGGTGTACTAGCTCTCTTGGTTCTCACCAAAGCTTGTGAAATACTCATTACATGTCGAAACCTCATGGAATCGTAAATTCAGAGAAAAAAGCCGTTTATGGCATAGCACTACAGAAGCTAGACGGAATGCTTAGATGCTACATATTTTTTTTTCTTAATGAATCTGAAGGCTAAGCTCGTCCTGTGCACTTGTTCTTGGGGCTTGCTTTGTTCGCCGGTGCTGCGTTTGCTATATTAGTTATAAAATGCTTTAAAAAAAAACTTTTTATATAGCCTACTATTTCTAAACTTGCATCATTCATAGGCAGATGACGTCATATTTAGAAGAATAGCGAGATCGGCCTTTTTTTCAGTTTGTCGGATTTAACAGATAAATGTATTTTAAGTTGGCATTTGTTATATGTGATAAAAAGTACGTGTAAACGGTAGCCTAATTTCACTAATTAATGCAATAAAACTAATTTTATTGTAAATAAAAACATTTTTGGCAATGTCCATATGGGAGAAGTATCAACACATATCACGTGACTGTCAATTCAGGGGACCACACTAAGCGTCATACAAAGTAGCATTTACTATGCTGTTTCATTTAATACCAAATTGATGCCATAATAAAATAACTTTACATAAATATTTTGTTATAGTAGATGTATCGTTGTTATGAACGTTTAAATCTGTAGATATTTTCATGGTAAGCCTTAAAGTGTTGCGAAGAAAACTTCTCTCTTTTCAAAGTAATCACCTTTCAGTTCAACACACTTTTTATGTCATTTAACCCATTTATGAAATGCAACTTCATACCTTAATTATCAAATTTTGTATAAGGCCTTTTGTGGCTTATCGTAGATCATTTAAGTCCGAAAATCTCTTTCCTCGCAGTTTCGACTTCTGATATGGAAATAAAGCAAAATCCAGGCTGTATGGGGTTGGTGGGTGCTGCAAGATCTCAAAATATCAGTTCTTTTATCTTGAAACCTCTGATTCCTGTTTTAAACCTTTGTCCTAAAAAAATAAAAACATGTTGGCCATCTCCGGTAGCATCTAATAACCTTTTAGTCTCCTTCTTAGATATTCCTGCTTGCAAACAAAATTTAATGACGGTCCGGTGCTCCAAGATGTCCATTGA
Source organism: Magallana hongkongensis (assembly GCA_016163765.1). Lineage (NCBI taxonomy): Eukaryota > Metazoa > Mollusca > Bivalvia > Ostreida > Ostreidae > Magallana > Magallana hongkongensis. The sequence continues at coordinate 38,514,592 of WFKH01003881.1, read as the reverse complement.
CGTTATCTTTTTTGACTCATTTTTCAAGCGTTGATCGTCCACCTTTGGCGATAAAACGGTCATTTTTTTTTTAATTTGATTGAAAATTTCATAAAATGGCCTTTATAAGTTATTGTGACGTCATTTAAAATATCGTGCATTTTTATGCGCTAATCGGTAAATTTTTATAGAAAAAAAAATGCGTACACAATTTTACGAAAAAAAACAATTATCATGCTCTGTGAAAAATATCTGATCATAAAAATAAGACTGTATATTTTTATGGTGCATTTAAAAACGCAAATTTTTGGATATTTTTTAGAGAAAACGTCAATTTTAATCTGTCAATATTGATGTGGATTAAAGTACATCATAAATAAAATACTTTCACCAATTTAGAAGTTTTAAATCTTACAATATTTAACCAAAAAAATTAACATTTTAAAAGTTTTTGGAAAGGTAAAACAATTTAAAAAGCTCCAGCGACACTCGAACTAATGACTTACAGATTCGTAGTGTATCCTCTAACCTACTGCGCTACGCTGTTACATGGCAGTTTAGGGAAAGAAACTCTTCATCAAGTTATAGTTTATTTTATTCTTTATTTCAATAAATAACACGTCAGAACATGGAGGTGTCCCATACCACCTTAAATCTGAAAAGTATTGCTGGTATTATGCGAAAAGTCAGCTCTGTAACAACCGTCAATGATACAACGCCGTTAATGAAATAAATAGCATCACGCGTTGCAATTGCAACGCTTAATGCTATAAATTCTTGTATTAACAGTTGACATGTCCAACTGTTAATGATAAATAGCCGCTTAATGATAGAATTGTATCATTAAGCGTCACAAATGCGCAGCAGCCTTAACGCTTAATGAAACAAGCAAATATCGACACCTTCAACAGCTAATTATACAAACTTTATATCATTAAGCGTTGCAGTCGCACCCTTTAATGATACAAAATTGTATACATGAATGAAATTGAATCTTTTCATTTTCTTCAATTTGCTCAACAATCATAATTTTAGTTTTTAATCAAAATTGTATAAAGGAGTTCTGGCACGCATAGTCACCAATTATCTTTATATTGCATATAATTAAGAAATAAGGAATCATTCTTTGAGATTATGAGGTGATCATTTTGGTCGGGGCGTGATCAAATCCAATAAAGCCCGAAGGGTTTTATGATACATATGATCACGCCCCGACCGAAATGATCACTTCATAATATTCAAAGAATGATTCCTTATTACTTTTATTTATATAATTCTAAGCCATTGTACGATTAAATAATTGAATATAAATAAGGAAACCCCGCTGGCGCCCCAATTATACGTCATTTAAAATTATTAGGCTGTAATCTACAAAATCGATACGTAGTGTTATCACAGGCAAAGACACTGGAAATGTAAATATTAATATATATTGTTGTAATAAGAAGCTAGATAACATACATTTGTTGCTAAGGGCTACCGTTGCCATGGTACCGGTGACCAAATATACAAAAATGGCAGATCTAATCAACTTTAAAGCTACATAGGAAGTAATTTTAGCTTATTTATGTTATGAACAGTAAAATTTTTAATTAACTATTTGGTCAATTTTCAAATTATAGAAAAACATTGGTGGGCAAATCAACATCTAAAAGATGTTTCCATGGAAAGCGAAAACTATTTTAAAAACAAATTTTCGTATTTTTTTAAGATACCATAGAAGTTATTTTTGAACGAAACTCATAGATGTATTTCAAATATGCACGTCATATAAAAATTTGAAACATGCTTCTATGGAACAAGGTTAAAAAAAATGAAGTAACTTTAAAAATGCAAGTAAAAATATTTATTGTGTACTACGTCATAAGCTTCAGATAGTGGAGGTAATACATGTAACTTCGCTTCGCTTCGCGTCTCGTTTGATATGATGATTCAGACTTTGCGACTCCACATGATCATAGACGCAAGGACTTTATTTCGCGATTAACTTCCAATAAACTATTCCGCGACGACTAATATTCGCGACCAAGCCTTATCAACCACACGAAAAGGAATGGTTAGTGGCGCAAAATACATGTATTCGCGACTACGAGGCCCTCATGACCTCGCGAAAATTTCTTGCACGCGAATAAATGTCGGGTTACAATATATGCATCACCGGAAATATAAATATTTCGCTTTTTAAGCGGTTATCATATACGCTGAACGCTTTATGACATTTAACTAAAAGAATAACGCAATTGCATGCTTAGTAACAGTTCAACCTTTAATTGAACAAAATTTGGTGCGCACTGAAAGCTGGACCAGTAAACAGTGTTTTTAACACTTTTTCCAAACAAAATTTCAAAATTCCTTCTTTAATGTAATCTAGTTATTTTATAGACCTTAAATACATTTACCGAATTTTGATCCACACTTGGAAAACAAAACGACATATTTAATAAAAAGAATAAACAGGATCAGTAGTATGAATAATAAAGTGTTTTGAGAGAAAAATATTTGTTCATCGTATCATTCAATGACATCGTCCTAAAATTTTAAAATGAAAATATGCATGCCAGATGATACCTGCATTATACAACAGAAAAACTCGGTTTTAGCAAAGTATCAGGGACCAGTGGATTCACATCGTTATTATCGTATAACGAATTCGAAATGAGTCTAGTGAATTTGCTATACACGTGTATTTATTCTTCAAGATGATTATCATCCGGGTTACTGAGGCATCAAGTAAACTATCTACTTTAGAAACCTAAAAGGGGCATGAGCACGATTTTGGTCAAAATTTATTTTTCCGATTATAATATTAACAATGCTTCAGTAAGGCATTTTTTTTAAATAGGCAGCGAAAATTTTAGCGTCATTCGTTGAGTTATAAGCAAGTTACAGAGCTTACAATTCTTTGCTATATAAACAAAGCTTTTGTTTAAATTTTGAATGTTGAAGTGAAGATGACAGTTTTAGACCTTAAATGAATATGTTAAACGTTAGAAACTGTTTATTTATGATTAACTCTACGACTGACTCTCAAGTTTTTCATTTGATCATTAGAAGTGCATTCCTAAAGCATTGTAAATAATAAAAACAGAAAAATAAAATTTCACCAAAATTGTGACCATGTCCCTTTAAATACACAAATGGTAATGACCCGCATTAGTGTACTATTTTATGGAATACTTGTTGCAAAGATCATTAATTCTAAAGCCAGTGTGAACGCTAAAGAAAATATATTCATCTGTTATAATTAAACATTTATTCAAAATAAATTTGTTGAAGTATTTCTCCTCTCTAATAACTATACCCAATAATATATGTCCATTGCATGTACAGTGTATATCCGTGCATGATCAACATTACATGCAAACAATAATGAAAATTAAGTTCACTTTTGTTTTACGATTTCGAACGGCGTTTAAAGACCGATTCATCATTGCGGTGTGTGTGTGTGTGGGGGTGGGGGGGGGGAAGAGGGCGGGGGGTGACAAAAGCTCAATAATTTGAATGCAGTCTTAATATCCGAATTAAATCTTAAAGGGGAATCAATTTTTTTAACTGTTGACGGCATGTGTACAGAACTACATGTATTCTTACGAAATTTCCAAACATTGCCTACGTCGCACACATGTATATATGTACATGTATAGGACAATTCAGGATCGTCATATACAATGCCTATCTTCATCCATCAATTTCATTCATACATCGAACAATTATATTGTAATTTTTTAACTTACCGGGTGAAAACACGACAGAACTCTCAACAGACTCAAATTGTTTTACTAAACAAATTGTTTTACGAAAAACAAATAGTAAAAAGGACACTCCACACTTCAAAAAAAGCCGCGTAGTTAACCCCCCCCCCAAATAAAATACCTTACTCTTTGTTTGAATTAAATTTTTTTCCAGTTGTCATATTGTAAATTTTCAATTTTAACCCAACTAAAGTAATTTCAAAATTTACAACATGAAACAAAAATATATGGTTATTTTAATGATGTAGAAATTCATAATAAGTCCGTGTAGAATAACGGATAGAACCCCACCCCTCCCTCCATCAAACCGCCTGTGGCTGAAAACCTAAAACATAAATCTCTAACAACAGAAGCACTTACATTGGCCTAATTGCCTGGGGGGATGGACCCCCCCCCCCCCCCGAAAAACATTAAAATAATGAAAATAAATAAATAAATAAAAAGGTAAATAAATAAACAATGACTAAACGATAACATTTACTACTTCTTCATAACACACGATCCATAAAATTAGTTCTTTAGTTTATAAATAATATAATATTGATAAGCCCATGAATTATATGACGAGGAAAGCTCTGTCTGTAGCACCTTTCATTCCGCTTCCTTTAAGCAGATGGTCTCCCATAGGCAATCCCGCAAAAATCACGCAGTTGTTTCGAAAAATCTATATATTCAAGGTTTTTATGCGCTGATTTACTTGTGTAAAGACAATCATGTAAAAGTGTGTATGCATTCGCTTCTGTTCGGTTGCAGAAAGCCACGCTGAAATAGTTACAATCGATGCGCTACGCTGTTGATCAAAAGGCTGCAATATTTAAGGTTTTGACCGTCTTAAATTATTAATTTAACGGTAAATTGAGAATTTTCAAATTTTACAAAGCATTATTTTTGCAAAGTTCATTCTTTTAATTTTGCAAGAAAATTCACATAAGTTATGGAAAAATTGTTATTTCATGGTATTTGCGCAAAACGAGCTGTAGCGTCACTTTACTAAAATATTTTATCTCCAAATTTTTGGGAAACTCTTAAAAATATATTTGATCACTCTTTACAATCGAATCATACATTCTGTAAAAGAAAACGAGCGACAACTTTGCTTGCAAGATTGAGATCATATTACCTAACACAATAGGGTTTTCAAGCAGTGACGAGAGTGAAACTAGTTCGCTGTTCGAGAGTTTGTACTGATTATTTTAACATAGCAGTTAGTACATATTGTGAATCATTGATCATAATCGTAGCTATGATCGATAAAATATTTTTCTGTTTTGTAAAATATTTGTTTTTTGCACGAATAATCGAATACGTAATAGTCTCAAAGTTGTTTCAATCCTGTAGTATTTGGCATAGCAGAGTCTTCATACTCCAAACCTTCTTTACTTTCATAAAAATCATATATTTTTATTAGTTTCAGAAATGATGTCTCCGTCTAACAGTACTTTCAGTACTTTGATCTTATACTAGTATGAACACAGTATGGATACACAACTAATTCATTTATTACTTTCTTTATTTGCTCTAGATATACATCTTATTGCTTTATTTACAACTTTTAGTTTTATAATTTTGTATCATTAAAGGATGCGACTGCAACGCTTAATGATATAAAGTTTGTATCATTAGCGGTCGAGGGTGTCGATATTTGCTTGTTTCATTAAGCGTTAAGGCTGATGTGCATTTGTGACGCTTAATGATACAATTCTATCATTAAGCGGCGATTTATCATTAACAGTTGGACATGTCAACTGTTAATGCAAGAATTTATAGCATTAAGCGTTGCAAATGCAACGCTTAATGCTATTTATATAATTAAGCGGCGTTGTATCATTAACGGTTGTTACACCGCTCACAATTGAACTTGTCTGCAAACTTTTCTAACAATCCTCGTACTTATATTGTGGTATTTCTTTCAGTGCAATTCGTTCTGCATGTGGTTCAAAAACTGCATTTAAAAATATCCATATCGTAAGGTAATTATTTGAATTAAGGTTTAATTTGTCTTTTTCTTGACGACGGGTCAAGAACAGGGAACAATTAACACGACTGGGTAGATAAGGAATCCACGAGTCAGTAGTCTCTATATCCAGTTAAAACTGCCTAAACAAGTGCAACGTCAGTAGACTTACAGCCTGGGCAAAAGACATTTGACTTCACTGTCTTTTCAATTAAATGATTGACTATTCTATCATTCATAGAATTGACACTTTGTTGTTTCTACTCCTTCTGACATAAAAATTATGAATATTTTTTTTTATGCCTACCGTTATCATTACAGCACATGTATTTAATAGTGTGCACAGTCTAGTAAATTGCATTTGAAAGCAATCAACTAACTTTTTCGAAGAGTAGATTGTATACTACATGGACATCAGTAACTTAAGTAGAAGAGCAATTGATAACAATCGTAGTTAAATAATTATAAAAATCATGAAAGCTTTACGTAAGTTTCAATGTGATTTACTAGCAATCAATATAAATGGGTTAATCATATGAATCATCAGAATATATATGTATACCGAACATTTAATTAATTGGTTGTCGATGTGACATTCCTTGAACACAATTGCTTTGACAAAGCTCAATTGAGGAGTTGAAAACTGCGGTCAGTGCAGCCCTGAACGCTGGGTACTGACACTTAGACACCGCCTACAACTACAGGAACAAAGACGCCATCGGAGAAGTTTTCCAAGAATACACGAAGAGCGGGAAAATCAAGAGAGAAGACTTGTTTATCGTTATTAAGGAAATGGAAATATTATATAAGGCATATATATTGTATTGTACACATGTATAGCGTACTTAGAGCTCTTTACAGTGCATTGAGAATATTACTTATTGTTACTAATTGATATAGCTGAATAAAAACGTGACATGTCATGTTGTTACTGACTGACTACAGAAATATAACGGGTTGACCAGTCTCATAGACAACTCCGCTTCGCCTTGATATCTATGAGACTGGTCAACCCGATATATTTCTGTAGTCAGTCAGTAACAAACCTTTGAAGTAACAATAGCATGTCAGTAATATGCAAACATTTCAAGGATAATCTTACATTTACCAGCTTCCAATGACTCATATGCTGGGTAAGAGGTCCATTGGGATGAGTCTGAAGTAGCTACAGCTGGACTACCTAGATCTATACCTCAGCCATTTTCCTATACCTTGGCTTTAGTGGTAAATAAAACTACTTAAACTATATTTTAAGTTATTCACTGAAGTAATATATATCTCTGAAATCGTCTGATTTCTCCTTTTAACACAAATAGATATAGTATTGACGAGTTTAATAAAATTTTGAATAAAAAAACAAAACAAATAAACACCCCCCCCCCCAAAAAAAAAGAGAGAAAAAAATAGGCAGCTCACAAAAACAAAATGAGGACCAAAATATGATCGTTGGGGCACAATATTAATCATACATATCATTACTCATTACTAACTCAAAAACAACGTATTGCATTTAATATGAAATTTACTAACATTAAAGAGTCAAGCAAAAAAAATCACAAATAAGCAAAATTTTATAATGAAATTAAAATACTGTAAAACAACTTGTAATGTAGAAGTATGTGTTTTTGGCATTAAATCACAAATCAACAATATGTATTATTCAAAGTTTGTATTAAGCATCTACTTTCTTTTTAACAACTAAAATAAGGATACTTATTGATAGAGGCAAACGGTATAAGCTCTACTTTACTTGATGGTTGATATTTGACATCATTTAGGAGAATGATGTCAATTGTTTTCTTTCTGCCCCCAATTGCTTATTAATAACATTTCATACATGCTCAAAATTGATTTGTTCGTAATTCATTCAAGTATGACGGCAATGATGAAAAAACCCCAAGGAAAGCATGTTTTCTAATAAATTTTATAACCATACAAATTCGCTTTATATTCAATCTAATTAAAATCAGATCCTCGATCCGCTCCATGTTTTTTGTTTTTCTATTCTCGCTGTAGCGACAATAGAAAAACAAGGAGCGGATCGAGGATCTGGTTTTAACCAGATTGCTTTTTATTTTGAACCTCTTAAATATAAATAAAGTCGATCATCACATCACTATACAAAATAAAAAAAAAGCCAGAAAACTACTTAGTTGATAAATGAAATGAATACATATTTATACATGCATTACATAATTGTAGTTTTCATATCACTATTGATATTTTTTTCATCGGAAACGGTCACGTCATTGCATATTGTAGGCCGTATAAGAACACGTTGACTTGGGTTTGACCAAATCCATTGCTGTCTCCAACTTCAGTATTCCACAGATTGAAAGAATTTGTAAGATCGCCAAACACAAACTAGTACCCGACCTGGTAAACTACTGATCTTTGTAGGAAACTATATTTATTTGAAACAACCTTTTGTACCACCTCAAACAAACAAAAAAGATATGCTACTGAACACTTTGATTTTTCGAGTAGCTCTATTTATACTTACAAGCCTTAAAACCTTAATGCCATGAAAGTCTATCAAATACATTTATCTTGTCAAACAACTTTTAAATCGGTATATAGCGACTAAAGAAAGTCGCTGTTTAATTCAGTTATGAAATTGAATGCATAATATTGAATTTTAATATATAATTGAGACATTTTTTTTAGAATAACCTACATTTTCATTTATAAATTTTGGTAAATAAATTAAATAAAGAGAGTTGATATAAATTAAGAGGTAATTTTGACAGTAAATATTATCAAACGAAATCAACAATTATTAAGGTACTCAATAAAATACCATATTTTAATTGAATTGTACAAGTAACAGTAAGGAAAAAGAATGTATAGTTTTTCATACTAATTGCTAGAAATTAATTAATTACATGTACCTAATTGTGTACGGACTTTTCCGTTTTTCACGATTACGACAAAGAGCACATGTACACGGCGGGTGTGACCGGTCAGCAGAGGATGCACACTCCTCCATGGCACCTGATGCTACCTCTATTTTTTTAAAAGAAGTCCGTGTTCGCTCTCCTCCTGTTTTGTAATTTTCCTGTGGACTTTTGAATTTGAACACTGTTCGTTATCACCACATGTCATAGTATGGAAATAGGAAGATGGAAACCCAGTCTACTTCATTATAGGCTATATTTGCTTTGATAACCGTTGTAGGCGGAATGTCACATTTACTGTCCAAAAAAGAGTTGTTTGATGCTTGTAAGAAACCGGAAGTGGCAATCACCGCCTACGCTCCAATTGGCTCGCAAGGAAGACCTGACCGATTGTTAGTGACAAAGATCTTAATTATTATCAATAAAAGACTCGTAAAATGTTAATTTTATAAGTTTTTCTTTAGGTCAATTTGCCAACATGAAAGCAATACTTTTTCCGGTTAAAAAATTGTATCATAACGGATAAACTGAGTAATACAGTATATATATATATATATATATATTTATATATATATATATATATATATATATATATATAATTATAAAAATAATAATTTAAGATGAGTTTCAAAGACGGAATTTAGTTTTTTGAACACTACATTTTAAGCAATGATACTTTTTTTTCAAAATAAAGTTTCAGAAAGGAAAAAGACAAACCCGTAGTCCTTGAAGATCCCAGTGTTACCAAAAATGCAGAGAAATATAAAAAAAAATCTCCTGAACACGTGCGCATTAAAATATGCATTCTTTGCAAATGAAACAAAATCAAATCGATCGGTATTGTGACAAAGTGAAGACCAGGTTAAGTGTGACAATAATGGACAATTTTTTCAATGTGTTTTGAATTAACAGAATCTTAGCAATAGATTAATTTGTGTCACATTTTATATACTATAATCATTGCTATAGATTTTATTTAATGGGTACTGATTTTTTCTAGGTTTTGCTTCGTAATCTTCTTCAAAGAGGCATAATTGTGATTCCACAAAGTGTAATCCCTGACAGAATACGCAGTAACATTCAGATACGGATTGTTAGTACAAGCATACTAGTAATGCGCACATCACGTTTAAAATAAGTAAAAATATGTAGATAAACATTTATATTAGATATTGTAAAAAAGTTCATAAGAAATCTTTTCGTTTTTCCGTACCCTTGATCAATTTTTATCAGAATTTGCCTTGTAGAGGTACACTTTTACACCCCCATGAAAATCGGCGCCTCTCTAGGTTGGATCAGCAGGTAAAAATAAAGTAAACAGGATAAGCTTTACTGTCCTCTTTGAACCTGAAGTTTATTTATCTTACAACGATTGATAACCAAGTTAAACAACTTATATTGATATCTCTCGTTGGCACGGTTGATGGTGCGAGAGGGTCATTGATATAAGAGGAAGCCAAATAACCCGGAAAGAACCCAATTGTCCAAGCAGGCGACCACCATTCCCTTTCACATACAACCTATGTCGATCACGAGAATTGAACTCGGGTCGCAGCGGTGAGAAGCGAGTGCATTGTCCACTTCGCTTCTTGAACCGGTCTTCTTTTCTGCCATTAAACAAATATTAATGTTTTTTTTTTAAACTTTTTTTATCGCTACATTGTGAATTTGGCACAATAAATACTTGTAATCGTTTAGCACTACATGCAACCACATGCCTTCATTTTTTTCAAGTGTTTGATTTTTTTCTTACAAGAGGAGAAATAGACGATCTTGCAGGCATTAAAACAAAGCGACGTTATTTCGATATGATGGGAGCTATGGAAGTTTTTAACAACGTAGACATACCCCAAAAAAAAAAACAAAATTTATTTTTAAATATATATATATATAAATATATATATATATATATATATATTACTTTACATTATATATATATATTACTTTACACTCAAGATTAAAAATGTCTAGTTGATCAAATATAAATGATGATTTTAGAAAGTTACAAAACCTTTTTCAGGTTCCTGATTTTCACATGGGGCAACCATGGTGAACAAGTATTATAGGATATACAATTCTGTTGAATATGTTGGGTATTTTTTAGATGCTTTGCACTTGTGATACAATAACGACATTTGTTTTGATACGACAAGGGATAAATATTTTGTTCAGAAGCATACACTTTAACGTTTATAAACTGTTTTCATGCATAATTGTTTATCATTTCATAAAAAACACATGGATCGAATGATTATAACTTCGTTTACTTATTATACTAATATTATATGTATTTATCATTACAAGAATAAAATTGTCAATTCTTTAAAATTGATCGGTTTTTTTCTTTGAAATACTAGTATATATCCCTAAAAATCCGAAAATTAAATAACTGCAGTAATATGTGCATTGATGGTTTTCTGAAAATTTTTAATTTTTGGAAATACTTTTCCGCGAATTTATTCGAAAACAGCCGTTTTATACTTTTAAATATCCCTTTCCCCTCAAAATAGTAACAAGCAATATAAACAGTTTTGAATATTTGATATGAGTTAAATTATTTATTTCACGAGTGGTGCTTTTTTGGAACTTATTGAAATATTCCAACAACCAAATTTTCAGTGAAACGGATTATATATCATATTTATGTAATTTTTTTTTTAATGATTTTTTTTGTGAAGGAAAATTTGAAACAGTTTTGCGTATGTATGTAAGATTGCCTTTGCCGATAATGACCTCAATACGCGTTATTTTGAACATTTATTAGATTAGACTACAGTGGTAAATCAATACCTAGAATGTAATTGTTAATTAATTTCCTCTTGTGTCGGTATTGACAGAAACATTTGACTCTGATCCAGTTTTTTTGTCCAAAACGGGAAGTTGTTATTTATACTTATCAAGTAGAGAACATTCTTTTTTTCTCACGAAACGTTTGGATTATAAATCAACTCGTTGTAGAAGGAAATATTTCAAATATATTTTAATGGTAATTTATTAACATAGCCTATTGAATTAAGCATGGTTATACACTAAACATCGACTTAATTGGTACCAAAGATTGATTATAAACAAGGTCATAGTAGTTCAACCACGAAACTCAAATTAAAAAAAAAAGCTGTCTACGGTTTAACTATTTCCAGATTATTACCTCGCTTAATGATTGAAGTTTTTTATTTTCTTGTTTTCTTAAAATATTCCAATCGATGATCAAGAAAATGAACTCACTCTGAAAACTGACCATCTTCGTCTAAGAAGCAAGTATGAGGTGTTCGAACTGACCTACAATGGACGTTCTGACATTATATACAGATTTACACTTACTTCTGTGTTTCTGTGTTAAAGGCCATCATGCTATCGTATTACGATTTCGGATGGTAAAATAATATTATCTCCGTATTTCAATTAAACAACCAGCACATAAAACAAACCCACATCAGGCACAATGAGGAACAAAATGTTCAAATGTATTTTAATTTCTTTTGACATTTACTGTTGGTCTTAAAGATTTCCTCCGTTTTAAACGAAGTATTCAATAATTTGAAATGATACTTGAATAAATTAATTCCTTTGTTGAATGTGTGTACCAATTGTCACTAACTTCCGTCAATAAGAAAGGAGAATGACATTTTACACGTTTTGATTTCTTTAATAAAATGAAATTTTTATCAGCTACTCAAATATATACAAAAATAATAGACATAAATATACTCATAGAATTATGTACAATATACTACACAACAGCAATTTAACTATTTCAGATTTTTCAAAAATAACATTCCAGCATTCCTTAAACTCTGCATGAAATATATGTGTATATTTGGTCTTGCAATATATATGTGAATGAACAGTCAACTAATTCTTTCTTAATTTCGTTTCTTGTCGAAACATCAAGCAACAAAAATGCAATAGAATATAAATCAATGCAAAAAAACCCCAAAAGCTGTTTGTTGTTTTCCATGCGTATAACTCGTAGCCTGTGTATACGCAGACTCTTAATTCCCAGCTCCAACAGACGGAAGAGGGTGGTGTTGAAAGACCGGTGTTAAATACACGTTTTCACCGATTTCATGATACTGAAACCCTTCAAATTGGTTTTCGTTGACCTCATCATACGCTGATAATTCTAATTCATGGTTTTGTGAAGTTTCATTGGTCGGTGGGCGAGGTTCTTCGTAAGCGTGTTCTTCGTCAGAAATCTCATTACTAGTATTTTGACCTTGGTACTGAGCTGGCTCTTCTTGCTGATCATTCTTTTGTTTTGATTTTCGACCCTGTTTAAAGCCCCTTGATAAAACAGCAATAGTTAGAATAAAAAACGTAGTATATATATATATATATATATATATATATATATATATATATATATAACTTCTTAGATACAATGTTTCATTTTCTGTAACCTGACAAATAATATCTATGTATTGTTGATAATATCATTATTGAATTAACAAGGGAAGCCTTTGTTCACGTTAGTCATACACAGATATTTGTGCACTTGTAAAAGACTTAATTTGTTTGATGTCATTTTAACATCTTTTATCTCAAAGAAAAATGTCTTACTTTTTGTAACAACAGAAGGAGGGACAAATACATGTCGCAACAGCTGATATCAAAATGATGACCGACAACCAAAAAAGGGGGATACTTGTTCTTGATTTAGAGAAGGCTACAGTGTACCAATAGATACATAAATTAAAGAACACTTCTTCAGACATAATGCAATTTACATATCAAAGCCTATTTTGTATTTTTAAGCAAATTCATAAAGCAATGATTGAATTCTGTCAAAGCATGTAATCTGAATGAATAATTAATAAGATAAGTAAAATGATGTTACGGGATGCTAAAGTCAATGCTATTTTACATCAGGTTTTAGAGTTTCTAAATGTAAATGTACTTACTAAGCAATAAAACGTATGAAATCATTGAGAATGAAAAAAAAAATATCTCAAAAGACACATGTCAGACACGAGTTCCTTTTTTGTGCTTTTTTACGTCAAAATTTATATAATTGCTTTTTAAGTACATTTACATAGCCAAAATAAACTTACAAATAACAAAATGAATAAGCTTTAATAGTTGTTTTGCGTAAACATAATGCTACTAAACGCATGGCATTATTAATTTGTGTATAATAGTTTAAAGCATGCGTTTTGTCACTTTAGAAACATTTTTTTAAAGGCTCAAGCACATACACACATACTTACTTATACCTAAACGTGGATAATCAACAATATGAGTTCCATAAGTTGTGTAATTGTTCATCATGTATCCAGAGTTGACTGGTCGTTAAACGTTTACTTCTTCATCCACCAATGGCATTTTCAAAATATTCAAATGTTTATAATTGTGTTCCATATACTTGTATATATGATATGCATTTTTTGTGAGTGACAATATGGTTTAGGAAGTAACACTCTATAAAAATAGGAAGCGATTATCTATTGGCGAAAACAAGTTAATCAGAAATATATATATGTGCTCAATGAAGTCATTTCACATTTTTTTTTTACTTTGTTTACTATTTGTATTTGATCTTTTTATGCAATATTTTTGTAACATTAATTCGATAAAAAGGTAACACATTTTTGGGAATTATTATTTTGAAGATGTTTCCTTCCTTTCCTTCAGCAATAGAAAATGTCCCTACCCAAAACATTTCAAAGCAAATACTTCATTGTTGCATGTACTTATATTTTACCCATTTAACTCCCGGGTCTTTTAAATGTGTTCGTTTGCCTTAAGAGCTTTCTCTGTTTGAATCATTAACAAGGAAACAATATCATCATTCTATTATAAAAACCAAAAAAGTTTCCACGCTCATTAAAGTTTTTTTATTTGATTTGTTATACGTGAAAGATTCTGAATGTAGATGGCTTTATCTAAATAAAGCGGATGATACATGTAATAGATAGTTAAATAAGAATAACATTCCCTTTGAAAATCCTGTTTATTACAATCGATTTGATAAAATCGATAATTAAACATTAAGGCAAAATTAAATACTTTTTGAAAATTGTAATTACCTTCAATAATACCAGATTTTATATATTTATAGAAATTTTAATAATTGTTAGACAATCTGAATAATAGTTGTGTAACGAACGAAATATTTTTTATCAAATTAAACCAAAATATTTCATTATTGAAATTTATATTTCTTTATCTCAAAGGCATATGTCCCTCCACAAACAATTCGATATATTTTTATAGATGAACAATTCTCAGTTAGACTATGAAATTGAAAAAAGGAGCTCTTTTTATAGTTTTGTTTGATGTTGAACATTTTTTTTTGTTTTTCATACTTTTAGATTTAGGATAAGATTAGGATTTCGAATTTCAAAGGATATTTTGGTTGCCTAAAACTTCGTCACAAAATGAATTTGTTGTGAAATATTATCAGTTTCTATTGTTATTTGTTTTCAATACACTAAATATATAGCAAAATTATTTTGTGATATTCTATAACTGTAAAAACTAATTAAGCAAAATATGACATTCCTTGTTACAATGTATAATATATCTTTTAATCTTAGGATGATAGGTTGTGTCAAGGTTCGATCTTCTGATAGTGAAGTAACGGCTTTTTTTTACAAGCTACATGGGTAGCCAAACAAGAGGGGTTCTGTAAGTAAATGCAGATGGAAAATGATACAATACTTATTATATATCAATTTTCCCTTTTTAATACTATCAATTTAACAGAGTGTGATACGATTTTCCAGATCACCACACTGTGTTTCCGATTCCGTATCACCACTATTTGAAACAGATGACGTAGTACGCATTAAATTACGTCTGTATTTTAGCGCGTTTTAAAAGAGTTCGTTTCAAAATAGCTTTGTTATATAAGTAAACATCAAACAGTGGATTTTTAAAAGATAGTTTTGTAACTTTTAAATAGACAAGGGTATATAATAAATTTATCATTATAACAGTAACTTGATCCAAACAGGCGGATCACGTCTCGTCGCCAGGCGCGGATCATCAGATCAAACTCGACGCTTCGCGTCGAGTTTGATCTGATGATCCGTGCCGGGCAACTTGACGTGATACTACCCTTTGGATCAAGTTACTGTTATAATAATATATATGTATAGCATAGAATTTTTGTGCTCTGTACAAAACCTGAACAAATATTTTATTTTGGCTATGTGGTAACTGCCAATGTTTAGTAATTACTTATCAGTACCCATGAACAATATGAACAAAATAATCGAAGAAGTTACTGAGGTAATCTTGTAACTTCCATGTTTTCTGTGATAATATAGAGCTTCAAATTTCATCAAATGCTGTTTCTTTTTTTGAAAGTAATGAACCGATATACACATGCTAACTTCCCGTTAATGATCCCTTTTTTATATTAAATGTTCTACAAATTTTACTTCCTGTCTGATTTGATAATGACTCGTGTTTTCAATGCCTTTAACGTTACATATCAGCGTCTGAAAATTCTTGAAAACTTCCTGCAAAACATATTATTTCATTTTACAGTTTATAAGAAAAATAATCTGATAAAAGTCAATAAAGAGGCCACCGAAGTAACACTTTCAAAAACTAAAGAAAATGTGTCGAAGCGGTCCTATTTAAAAATTCCCTTAAATAACATATTTCGAAATGTAATTCCATATAACTAATTAAGAGATTTAAATAAAAATAGAATGACTTTATGTCGTTAGTTTAAATCGTTATAAATAGGAACATATCAAAATTATGTAGTGGTGGTCTAAGAGATTTGGTTTGTACGAAACCTAGTTTGAATTCAATTTTATAGAATTATTTTATTAAAACATTCAGACATTTGTTATTTGTAAGGGAAATACTATTGGAATACCGGTATCCTTTCAATAATCATCTTCTGATCAATCGATCAATAAAACTTTGAAAAAGATAATCATAGAGAATATATTGTTATTGCTTTGTATGAGGATTGAGGAGGGTAGAAATGGCTTTAATATGCCAGAATTGTTTTTCAATACTGAAATCAAAGTCTCTTGGCACAACACCATCTTAAAAAAATAACTTTATTTACAAAAGTTTTCCTGACATAATAAGTAAATCCCCACCTTAAACTAAAGCCTCTCATCTTATGATACTATTAATGCTTGATACTATTCGTAAAAAAAACCCCAACAGATTTCTTAGATCTTTTACAATGTACGATATAACAATTGACCTTCCCAATACAAAAACCATGACTCATCAAGCTTGAGGTGTCCAAATGGTACAAATCTAGAGAATACTTCTTTGTTTATTAATGACACATTCTTAGTTTCCCTGCTAGATGCAGAGTATAGTGACAGTTTTGTTTTAAAATATTTACAAAGTTCAAAATATAATCAAAAAGGCGTCGCTCTTACACCAGCACCTCTAACCACGGGGCTATGGATTTCAAAATATTGGCAAAGTCTCTTTGTTCTCTAGCTATACACTGAAAAAAATGCACAGTCACTATATCCCAACTACAGCCCCGCCGTCATTTTTGCAACAAGAAAGGCGTACTATGAAAAAGAGTCTATTTGTATCATATTACACAATACACATACAAAATATGAAAATCTTAAAATGGGCACAAAATAAACTTGCTTTTTGGTGAAAAATAACATTTTATTTATTGTCCATTAATTTGAACATTACAAATTAAAACTAATTGTCTCCAATATATATAACAATGGTTGTTCACATTGATAAAAAAAAAAAATCAGTTTTATCAATATGTTATCTCTGGAAAAATTACCATAAATTGTTATCCCTGTGCCCGTTGGACTAATTGCTTGTTTGGTTTTCAGTTTTCATTGACGGGAGAGGGCATTGTTGACACATCATCGTTAAATACACCTCGTCACCAATTTTCTGATTCTCAACTCCTTCAAACTGCTTTCTCTCAATCTCTTCATACGCTGCAGACTCTGCTTGATTTGTCTCTGGGGCTTCATTAGTTGGTCGGCAAGGTTTTTCATAATGTGCTCTTTGTCCGTTTCATTATTGTGACATTGGTAACGAGTTGTGTCTTGTTAGGTTTCACTATTTGTATATGTAGATGGTGAGCAGGGTTTTTCATAACTGTGTTCTTTGTCAGTTTCATCATTGTGATATTGGTTACGAGTTGTTTCTTGTAAGGTTTCACTAAATGTAGTTGGTGGGCAGGGTTTTTCATAACTGTTTTCTTTGTCAGTTTCATTATTGTGATAATGGTTACGAGTTGTTTCTTGTGAGAGTTTACTAGTTGGCTGGCTAGGTTGTTCATAACTGTCTTCTTTGTCCGTTGCAATATTGTGACATTGGCAATGGGTTGTTTCTTTTAGGCAATGATTCTCTTGGTTAATTTTTTTAGGCTGTCTTAGCCCTCTTCATTGAAACGAATCAATTATATATTAAATAAAGATAGATAGTGCATTTCAAAATCAGGCACTTAAAATTAAACAAACCCCAAAAAATGTAGTATTTCATTTTATATTAAACCTTGCGAATGCAATTTATATATTGTTTATATTAATGTTCGTGCTGAATAAACAAGGAAAACATTTCATTTGATTACTTAATGTTTAACATGACTTAATAATAGACACCCACAAACGGGTTTATAAAGCCTTTTGTTTCGTTACACTTGACTGCACTTCTAAACTTCATGACTGGCACGTATTACTAATAATTTAATAATAATAATAATAATAATAATAATAATAAATTCATTGTTATATATGCATTCATTATAATGAATTGACCAAAATATTTGAGGTTTTGTTTCTCTTAGATTAAACTGAGAATAAGTGCATAAAATTGATGCTTTAGTCACAACCGAGTAACATGGCGATTTGAGATGTACATCAACACAGGTGAGACCTGTGTAGCGAATGACGTTGAACTGCTAATTTCACGAGTTGTTCACACCTTTGTGCATTGCTTTCGAAAGATTTAAGTACTTTTTATCACATAGTTGTCTCTGTGAGAGACTCCATGTATTTAATATTTCTAAGTAATAATGTCTTACCTTTCGTAACAACAGAAGCAGCAACAGGTACTCACTAGAAGTATCACAACAATAACTATGAAGATGAATATATATATATATATATATATATATATATATATATATATATTTGATCTTATATACTGTGGAATCATTTTTATTCGTGGGGTCAATGTTCGTGGGTAGTCAAATTTTTTCTTGGTTCTTGCTTCTTGGGGACGTAATTTTGTTGGTAGCAAGTTACCCACGAAATCCACGAACATTGGTCCCCCACGAAAAATGATGATTCCACAGTATCCATACTTAGATTTCATTCACACGATGAATTTTAAGAATTCAGTTTCATTACTTATTATTTTTCGAGAGTTGATAGGTTGAAATATGTTTCTAAAACTCATTATCATAGAATGCTATTTTCGAAGGATTCGGTAGTTCATAATTGTGTTCTATATTTATAAATGATATACACTTTTGTGAGTGACCATGGTTGTAGAAGTAAACATACTTTGAACTACACACGATCTCCTTGCAAGCAACGAGCTATCTTCTGTCCGATTTTCAGAAGGTGAGAGAAGACCTTAACCTTGATACACGACAGCGAAGCATTATCTAAGAATTGGGGCGGTGTTTTCGTTTAAATGGTCAGAACCTTGATTATCCAGCAAAAGAGCTATGGATGAAAGAATTTAGACCCATGCCAGAGACCCTAACTTGAATGGCCAAATTTTTTTTTCTTGATGTCAATCAAAAGCTCTGGTAAATTCAAACTGATGTTGTTCATTAACTTTTTGAAAATCTGTATAGTTCCTCCGACACTAGGAAAAGAAGTCAAAGGGGCCGACCATTCATTATACCTTTTTTTTTTATCTATCTATGAAAGCATTTTATTGGTAATCAAAATGTGTACATGACAGTGCTGATAATGCAAATAATCATTTTACAAATATATGGGATACTGACGTCTTATTGTATGAGTGTCGTTTGTCAAAGCAAAAGGTTGAATATAATTTATTCTGTCATAACCCTTTTTATATATATATTTTGTGTTTGCATGTTTTGTGTAAAACTAATAAAACAAACTGTGTTGGAAAGCCTTATAAGAAACTTAGTTTCTCGCCACACATCTAGAACTTTCTTTACCTGTACATGTTTATTATTGAAGGTGAAATGCTGCACTAAAATGTCATTTTATGGATTGTTAAGTCCCTCGTCACATGTCTATACCATTTTTTACTTGTGTACTATTGAAGGTGTAATGATACACCGAAATTTCATTTCATGAATGGTTAAAGTATCATTTCTGGTACATTATTTCGTTGTTCAGAAATGATATTAATGAAAATAGCAATTTTCGGTTATGCTGTAAGACACACCCATTTTATGTCGCTCATCTTTTATGAAATTATTGGGCTTTAGGCTTCAAAATTGATTCGTAATGTTTTCACAGACAGAAACAGTTGAAAATGTAAATATTTGTGTATTATCTATATCGGTTAAGTCTTTAAGATTAGGAATGTTTCAATAATATCGCAATTTTGATTCATTTTCTTTTGCTTAACATTCCATTCTATAAGACACATATCTCTATTAATGAATTTATTCATAGGCTTGAAAAATATCAACAAAGGGCGTTTTATTTTTAAACTAATCATAGATCCTTTTCTGAACAACGAAATCATGTACCATGAAACAAAAGCTTGCTGTAGCAATCCATCTTAATTTACTACAATCATAAAATAAAACTCTTAATTTGGATTAAGTATTATTATGCATTTGCTGCTTGTTGCACCCTGAAAATAAACAATTCAATCACCCAAACCACCCCCCCCCCCCCCCCCCCAAAAAAAAGGAAAGTAAAATAAAAAACTCTGAAATACCAAATACTTCCTCGATATGTTTATTTAAACCTTGAAATACTGTTACCTTTTAAAATAGTTTGTTCGCCGTAGGAATGTCCTTGCATACATACCTGATGTAAAATCAAAATTTAGTAATTATATTTTAAAAATAAATTAGTTTTATCACTTAGTCAATTTTGACTGCTCCATACATAACGCAGAAGATGATAGAAGATAACTAAGACTATAATTTTTCAAATTCTATAAATAACAACCAGATATGCACATTGTATCCTTTTCAAAAACTTTTTATTAAAGGTAACACTTCCTACTAGCTATTGCTTTCAATTTATATTTCCATTTAAATGGGTACTGTGCTTAGATAAGCTCATTTTAATTGTCAATCCAACTTGAAATGTAAATTGTCAGGTTTGAAACAAGATACATAAATCACGAATTCATGTTAGTAAGAAAACGTTCTTGTCGTGTGTCTGTTTGTTTACATGTAGAATAGATACTGGATAGAAAATACCATATCGGAAACAAAAGAGATACAGGTGACAAACACTTAA
The DNA here is from genome assembly GCA_016163765.1 of Magallana hongkongensis. Taxonomy (NCBI): domain Eukaryota; kingdom Metazoa; phylum Mollusca; class Bivalvia; order Ostreida; family Ostreidae; genus Magallana; species Magallana hongkongensis. The sequence goes on along the minus strand of WFKH01003881.1, from coordinate 38,493,630 downwards.
AACTCAATTCATCTTACAAATCGAAACACAATCTGACCTGATATTTAATGATTTTTTTTTTAAAATGCGAGGCTTGATAAAAAAAAATGTCATAGATGCGATATAATCATGAAAAATGAGCGTAAAATGACAACATTTCCTGCTTTGAGATATACACTAATTTTAAATCAGATCTGAAAATTTTAATGCATTATGATAATTACTTCTAAAGTTAATATATTTTATGGACCGTGAGGTAGGGATAGTATCCGAACGTTAACGACGTCATTTCTGGACCTTGGAGTTCTGGTAGATCTTTATTATTTCGTCTTTTACAAAAGATTCGCCACGATGCTCTATTCACATTTTTATTATTGTTTTTTTTTTGTCATGTAAGTAATTACTCTTTTGGTCAAAGATAGGGTTACCTTAGTACATGTATGTGGGATTATTTAATGTGGGATAAGTTATATCGATGGCTCTTCAAAGAATCACGGAAGTAGCTTCATAATAAAGCTGATGACATAAGAACCTTCCGTAGCTTTAATTTTTCTTCCGTGTGTATGTCTAACGACTATCTAATTTATTTATTAATATGACATGTTTTTAAAAAATATTGGAACCACGTTAAGGATATCCTAATCAATTGCTTTCCTTTTTAGGTTGATATATTATTTCCATAACATTGTTTAGTGATTTCTATCGAAGCATAAAATGCATCGTATCACAATTCGCATGTCCGGCATTTTTACTAGTACTTGATCTAGAAAGAAAACACACCGCGTAGTCTTCTGAAATAGACGGTGACGTTCCCCTTTTTTAAACAGTAAGAAAAGGTCTATGTAATATCTGTTTCAAAATATTGTGTTGGTTAGAGCTTTTTTAAATTTTGAAGCATGAAATTTATACTGAAATAAAAAAACCTTCAAAAAGACGTAAATTCATGATGCGGAGATGTCATGTCATATCATGTTATAAACAATAATATATCTTTAGTTATTCAACGAAATTTAACTTAATTTTTAATTCGAGTTGAAATTGAAGTATCATTTTATACAATACGTCGTCCATAAGAAATGTGGTGCATAGAGTGACATTACTTGTACAATCTACGTAAGAAAAGCATGGCACGAGCCCTGTTAAACCAAAACGAATATTGAAAGAATTGAGATCTTGCTTGTAACACAACTGCTGACTTTTGAATTGCAGTACCTATTTAACTAGGGATAGCAATAGGTTACACAATTGGTAACGAATAAACTCGAATAGTATTTTGCTTAAACACAATGTTTTTAAACGCATGACATTTTTAATTTGTGTATAAAAGTTTTAAGCATGCGTTGCTATACTTTCAAAACTTTTTTTTAAAGACTCACACACATACACACATACTTGAACCTGTAGATTTACGTGTATATTCAATAATATGATTTCCATAAGTCGTGTAATTCTTCATTATGTATCCAGAGTTGATTGGTCGTTAAACTTTTACTTCTTTATCCACCAATGCCATTTTCAAAGTATTCAATGGTTATAATTGTGTTCCATACATATTATATGATATATATGTGAATGACAAAATGATTGTGGAAATGACATACTTTAAAAAGAGGAAGGAATTATCTATTGGCGATAACAAGTTGATCAGGAATATATGTATGAGCTCATTGAACTCATTTCACATATTTTACTATTTTGTTTAATATTTGTATATGATCTTTTTATGCACTATTTTTTTATCACTTTAATTAAATAAAAAGGAAACAATATTTTTTGGAATTATTTAAGCAATTAAAGCAAGATTTTTCCTTTAATTCCTTCAACAATAGAATATTTCTCTCCCCAAAACATTTTAAAGCATCATCAAGGTATGTACTTGTTTTTTTACCCATTTAACCCCCGGGTTTTTTAATTGTGTTTGTTTGCCATAAGAACTTTCTCTGATTGAATCATTAACAAGGAAACAATATTATCATTCTATTATAAAACCAAAATAGTTTCCACACTCATTAACTTTTTTAAATTTGATATGTTAAATATGAAGTATTTTGAATGCAAATGGCTTTATTTAAATAAAGCGGATGATAAAAGACAATAAATTAAGATTAACATTCCTGTTGAAAATCCGGTTTCTTAGGTTCGATGTTATAAAATCGTAATTAACCATGAAGGCAAAATTACATCAAATACTTTTTGAAAATTGCATTTACCTTCAATAATACCAGATTTTATATATTCATAGAAATTTTAAAAATTGTTGGACATTTCGAATAATAGTTCTGTGAAGAACAAAATATTTTTATCAAATTAAACCAAAATATTTCATTGTTAAAATTTATATATTTTTTTCTCAAAGGCATATATCCCTCCACAAACAATTCAATATGTTTTTATAGATGAACATTTCTCAGTTAGACGATGAAATTTTAAAAAATAGGAGCTATTTTTATAGTTTTGTTTGATGTTGAACATTTTTTTTTTGTGCTTTTCATACTTTGAGATTTAGGATAGGATTAGGATTTAGAATTTCAAGGGATATTTTGGTTGCTTAAAACTTCGTTACAAAAATGAATTTCATGTGAAATATTATAAGTTTCTATTGTCATTTGTTTTGAATACACTAAAGATATAGCAAAATTATTCTATGATATTCTGTAACTGTAGAAAACACAAAAAAGCAAAATCTGGCATTGCTTGTTACAGTGTATAATACAATTTATCTTTGGAAGATAGAGGTTGTGTCAAAGTTCGATCGTCTGATAGTGAAGTCTTTTTAACAGCCACATGGGTAGCCAGACAAGAGGGGTTCTGTAAGTAAATGCAGATGGAAAATAATACCAATATATATAGTAGAATTTTAATGCTCTGGCCAAAACCTGAATAAATATCTTATTTTGGCTATGTAGTGACTGCCAATGTTTGGTAATTACTTATCAGTATCCATGAACAATATGAACAAAATAATTGAAGAAGTCACTCAGGTAATCTTTTAACTTCCATGTTTTCTGTGACAATATGGAACACAAATTTCATCAAACGCAGTTACTTTTTTTCAATGAACAGATATATTCATTCCAACTTCTCGTTAATGATCCTTTTTAAGATGACATTTCCTTCCTAATTATATTTTAGCTTATATTTAAAAAAAAAAATTCAATTTAAATTATTTAGGTACTTAAGGTCAGACTCGACCTATCTTTCATTTTTTCTATTTTTTTTATCTCCAAAATGTGAAGATTTCCACTAAGTAATTCCATAATTATATTTTCATGTTATATGATACGTTTTTTATTTAGATTTAAAGTGTTCAATTGAAAATATATACTATGACTTTATTTATAAGCATTCAAATGCATTTTTCATGCTATTTTAAGGAAATTCTAAATATTCTAGCCCCAAAAATAGACTGGTAATGTACCCTGAACTTTTGGGAATTAACAGGTTTAAATGTTAATAAATAAGGAATAATACATCAAGGAAAATTATGTAAAATTGAGGAACGTCTCTTGTGTCCTTAATTCAGCCTATGCAAACATTATCAACCAACATTTGTATGTTATTTACCATGTTTAAATCTAGATTTAGAGACCGTTCATGTAAAGTTTAAGGAAATTTTAAATGTGAAAACCAATCTTAATGTGTATCAAATGAATAATCTGAAATAAATACGTATCGTATATGTAATTAAGCATTTGCTAATTTTATAATGCTTTACAATCTTCTTTGTAGTGACAGATCCCGAAGGAGAGAATAAAACTGCTGTCTGTGCGGCCCTAGACGCTAGTTAACGATAGATCGACATCGCTTTTTTATGAGAAATGAGCTTCTGAATACCTTAGATATTTTGTTTTGAAACTAGACCAGTGTATTTCTGAAAATGTACATAATTATATACCTGTGCGAATTGGAAAAATAAAATCTATACTTTTTTTTTTTTTGTTAAGGAACATATATACTTTATTTATATATATGGAATGAGGAAAAACAAATATGATATTATATACTAATGCCCGTAGAATTGCGTTGTAGATATATTTATATATACACGTACAGTACTGTTTAGACCCAACCTAACACCAGAGTAAACCCCAACTAAACACCAGGTTGACTTTTTGGGTTTACTTGGGTTTACTCTGGGTCAGCTTTTTGAAAATTTGGGTCCACTCCGGGTTTACTCGGGGTTTACTCAGGGTTTACTTTGGGTTTACTCGGGAATTGTTTTTGGGGTCAACTGTACGCACTGAAGTGTGAAGCAGACCCGTCTTTTATCTTACCATTTAACTGCCTGTAATTCCTGCCCCTTGTATATTCCGAATATACATGTAGCGTCAGCTTTCAGGGGTATACCTAGATTCCCTTAAATCACATGTTTCGAAAGGTAATTCCATATAACTGATTGAGGGTGACACTATTTAAGTACTAAATATAATGATTTTTCCCAATACAAAAATTACGACCCATAAATCTTAAGGGGGAACAGGACGTTACAGTGAAAAATTATTTGTCAATGAATTTTTTTGCTTTCTTTAATACATTTACATTGAGATGTCCACTACAACATATATCATTTTCATGACTGCTTTCTTACCTTGCAAGGGAGATATTTTGATAGGAATTATCCCCCTTTTCTGGCATTATGAATTTTTTTTAACAATTTCAATTTTCTGCAATAATTATTTTATTTGAAGGAATTTGTTCGCAAATCATATTCATTAATTTTGAGAATGAAAACAAATTTCAAAATTGTTTACAACATTGGGTTTTTTTACATAGCAATATTATAATTTTATCAACATATTGCTGAAATCAGCACTTCAAATTTTGAAGTTTTTGATTCTTAATTTGAACAAAATGTGATGGCACATAAAAAATGGTCAATGAATTTTTTTAAAAAATTTCATATATCAACCTTAGCAGGTGCTTTATAACTTGTAAAATTTTCATGGCAACTTTCTTGGCATTTAAGAGAGATACTTCAATAGGAATCACCCCTACCCCCTATTCTGGAATTATGACCTTTTGTGACAAAGTCTGTTTGGAACCATAAAAAAAGTATTGCATTATTAAGGTTTATCAATTATCATGAACAGATCATTATCAGAATATATATCTGATCATATTAACCGCTTATGATTTTGTATTTACATTTCTAAAATTAAAAATGTTTAATTTCCACCAGCTCATGTTTTGACATAGACTACTTTAGAGCCTTTAGTACGGGAAAAATATCTGTCAAATCCTGTATGACGTCATAATGAATAAATGACATCATAGCATCATACATTTAAATCAATTATGACGTCATAATAGAGTTACCACATCAAAGCATCATTGCAATGATAGTCACGTGATACGTGTCCTGTGTCCCCTTAAGGTGTCAAAATGATGCAAAATACAGGGAGTGTTTTCATTTAAAATACTCATGTCCACAATACCATCAAAAGGCACCGCTCAAACACCAGCATCCTTAACCACAGGGCTATGTATTTCAAAATTTCCGCAAAGTCTCATTGTTCTCTAGCCGTACACTAGATAATACTAGTAAATGCATAGTCACTATCTTCCAACTAGAGCGCCACCGTCATTTTGCAACAAGAAAGTTGTGCTATCAAAAATGTCTACTTGTATCATATGACATCATGTCTATTAAATGCCAAAAATAAACTTGTTTTTAAATGAAAAGTGACATTTTTTTATTGTCCATATTTGGGCAATACAAATTAGAAGTTATTGTCTCTAAATTTTATTACAATGGTTTTCTTCAATGATAAATAAAAAAAAAATAATCTTATTAATACATTACCTCTGGAAAAACTGCCATATATTGCTTTCCATGTGTCCGTTGCTTATTTGGGCAGACTTTTGGTTTTCAGATCCCATTGACGAGAGAGGAAATGCTTGACACTCCATCGTTAAATACACCTCTTCACCAATTTTCGGATTGTCATCTCCTTCAAACTGCTTTTTTCAAATCTCTTCATACGCTACAGACTCTGTTTGATTTTTCTCTGAGGCTTTATTAGTCGGGGGGCAAGGTTTTTCATAGCTGTGTTCTTTGTCAGTTTCAATGTTGTGATATTGGTTACGAGTTGTTTCTTGTGAGGGTTTACTAGTTGGTTGGTAAGGTTTTTCATAGCTGTGTTCTTTGTCAGTTACAATATTATGACATTGGCAATGGGTTGTATCTTGTAGGCGATGATTCTCTTGGTTGAATTTTTTAGCCTGTCTAAGCCCCTTTATTAAAACGAATCAAATGACACATTATGTAGTTGTAAAAAATTCAGAGACATTAAACACACCTCTAAAATCACCGTATTTCATTTTTTTTTTAAACTGATGAATGCAATTTATTTATTGTTTATATTAATGTTCTTGCTTAAAAAACAAAAAAAGCATTTCATTTCCTTGCTTATTGTTTAACATGACTCAATGATATACATCCACAAACGGATTTTAAAACCCTTTTGTTTTATTATATATTTGGCTGCACTTCTAAACTTCATGACTGACGTGTATTACTACTTATTTGGTAATAAATTTATTGGTATATATGCATTCATTAAAATGCTTTGACCAAAATGTTTGAGGTTTTGTTTCTCTTGGCTTAAACTTAGAATAAGTGCATAAAATTGATGCTTTATTCGCAACCAAGTAACACAACGACCTAAGATATACGTCCACACAGGTGAGACCTGTGTAGCAAATTACGTTGAACTGTTATTTTCACGAGTTGTTCTCAGCTTTGTGCACTGCTTTCGAAACAATTCATGCATTTAATATTTCAAAGTAATAATTTCTTACCTTTCGTAACAACAGAAGCAGCAACAGGTACTCAGGAGACGTATCACAACAATATCTATGAAAATGACTATCAATGATATTAATGTCATTTTTCCAGAAACTGCTGAAAAATAGAAGGGCACCTCAAATATAATTAAATAAAGTGTAAGCAAAATTATAATGCACTAGTGCTACATGTAGATCTCCCAAAAACAAGTAAACAAAACACATGAAAAGCTCACTGTCATAATGTGGCAGATTGTTCAATTGGTGCACTCAGTTGTAGCCAAGCAAAAAGGAGGCCGTTGGTGGTTTCTTTCAATATTATTACGCTAGAAAAAAATGCATTTACCTAAAATAATAGACAAATAATATTATAATTTATTTAAAAATACAAGAATCAAATTACAGCAAAGATAAAAATACATTGTGTTATTTGCTCACATTTTCATTTTAGTATGCACGCATTCATTACTTTATTATAAATAAGTTATGTTTTTATTCAAATTATAGATTATAAACAGTGTTTATATAAATGTTTTAATTTTGACTGCAAAAAAAAATATGAAGTATAAATCTTGCAATCAAAATAATTGTTGAAATAAAATCTTAAAATGGCAATGGAACACAAAGTTAAATATTAAATTCATATACCATATGATGCATACGATGACTTCGATTACTCGTATTCAAAACGTATAACTGCTTAAATATAGATACGTAAAACGATGTGCATTTATACTTATAATGAACGGTTACAATTGGATAACAAAATAAGAAAGACCAATCAAATTAGAGAACCAATGAAACACAAAAAGACTTTATTCAGCCAACTCAATTGATTAGCGCAGTGTAACATTAATGCTATTTAAAGAAAAAGACTGTATCTAACAAAACAGATAATGAAAATAGATACAAGGAATAAATACATGTACATACTGAAATATAGTTAATACTTTTACATACTCCTCTAAAAAATTGTTAAGCTGTCCTAAGATTAAAGAAAAATCATATTAAATAATACAAACATTGAAAAAAAACATTTGGTTAATTTCTGCAAAAGCAGGAAGAATTTTATTTCAAGCTAAAACAGGCTTTAACTCCAGTCTGTTCACGTTTTTAATTACCAAGTCTTGTCCTGAATCGTATCGCGTCCTTTAATTCTCTTGTTGCATATTTACACCAGATCACAATCTGTAATTCACTGTCAACCTTTCCCGCTTCGTATTTTCTATTCCGGTTATCTTCGTTGCTTTTAATCTTTGCTCTGGCTCGAAAGCAGTTCGATCCATCAGTCCATGTTGAGTTCGGTTGTTGAATAAACGTTGTCTCTTCGTAATGGGATATCTACAGGTAGGTATGGGTCGCGTCCATACATAAGGAAATATATGGAATATACGGTACACTCATGTGGCGTCACATAATTTTAAAACACAAGTTCCCTGATGCATTAGATTTTGGGGTTTCTTTATTTACGTACTATCTATACAAAATACCAAGCAAGTCAAACATAAGCCACTGTTATTCTTTTATATTTATTTATTTTATTTTGAATGCTTTTTAGTATGCGGTGATTTGTTTTTATGCAGTATGCCTAAATTAATAATTGAAAAATCTTTTACTTACAGCAAAGTGAATAATCATTAATCCTATCATTTCGTTAAACATTAATCTATTTAAATGCATGCCATTTTATATTTTTATTTTATCATTTTAAGCTTGATATGTTTAATTTTCAAAAATTGTTGTTTCTTCGTTAATGACACATATACTTATATACGTACATGTGCATTCAGACGACGGATTTGAAAGTTATGTTTTATTACTTTTTATGTTTCGAGGGTTGAAAGGTTGTAATTCGGAAATATCGTTTTATTGCAAGAACACTGTAAGACGCTGCTGTAAGACACCTTTGAAATAGCTGTATTTATTGAGAAAGTAATCATTTTAAAAAAGAAACAGAACTGCAATTTTTTAAAATCATTGCTAATTATCAAATTTAAACTAACCTTGGAAAGAATTAGAAGATCATAGTCACGATTTTTTATTTCAAATTTCACTTTTTTAATTTCAAACTTGTTTTCGTTTACCTAGGATCATATAATAAAAGTTTAGTTTTTCTTGGATTATTCAACCTGCAAAGTAGTTAAACCATGATTTAACATTTTAGCTCATCTAAGCCGAAGACTCAAGTAAGCTTTTCTGATAAAAATATGTCCGTTGTCCTTCGTCGTCGTCGTCGTCGTCGTTGTAGTAGACTTTTCAAATGTTTATCTTCTTCACCAGAACAGAAGTAATCAAACTTGGCACAAAGCATCCCTGGTGGAAGGGCTATTAGGTTTGCTCAATGGTGCACCGGGTTCCCTTTTAAAGGAGGATAATTTATAGGTATTGAAAATGAATTTGTTTTTTTTTTTCAAAAATCTTGTCAAAAACCTCTTGGCCAAGAAAGATGAAACTAATGTAAAATTATCCATAGATAGTGTAGATTCAAGTCTGTAAAAGTCATGATCCACGAAGGTAAGATGGGGGCCACAATGTGGGGTCTTTATGTTTTACATAGGAATAAATAGACAAAAATCTGTAAAAACCCACTTCCTAAAATCCATTTTGCCAAAAAGGCTGACACTTGTAGGGCTGCATCCTCAGGTAATGTAGATTCAAGTTTGTGCAAATCATTATCCACAGGGAAGGGTAAATATACATTGTGGGATCAAATTTTAACATAGAAAAATATAGAGATAAATCTTTTAAAATCTTCTTCTCGAAAACCAATTGGCCAACAAAGCTTTAACTTGTGTGAAAGAATATTTCGGTAGTTTAAATTCAGGTTTGTTCAAATCATGATACCCGGGTGTATGGTGTTACCACGATAAGGGGGGGGGGGGGGCACATTGTTATACAGGAATAAATCGAGAAAAAGATTCTTCTCAAAAACTAATTATCCCGAAAATTTTTTACTTGTGTGGAAGAATCCTCAGGTGGTGTAAATTAAAGTGTGTTCATATTATGATCCCGTGCGTAGGGTTTGACCACAATAGTAGTGGGGGTCGGGCCGATTTTTTTTTATATATAGAAATATGTAGAGAAAAATCTTTAAAAATCTTCTCAAAAATCAATAAGTCAGAAAACCTGTTACTTATATCGAAGCACCCTCAGGTGATTTAATTAAAGTGTGTTCAAATCATGATATTTGGGGGTAGAGTTGGACCACAATGGGGGTGGGGTTGGGTGGATTGAATTGTTATGTTAAAATAAATGGAGAATAACTTTTTAAATTTTATTCTCAAAAACAAAAACATTCTAAAGGAGCTCAATGTTTAACTCAAAAATATGTGGAGAAAAATTTTAAAATCTGAATAAACAAGTTTATTCTGTAAAGATATTCTGTATCTGAAACTCTAAAGACTTTCTAAATGTTTGCTGATGTTATGGCTGATGTGGTTCAGGTGTGCAATATGGCCCCTGGGCATCGTATTACAGTTTTTATTTCTTATTTTGGTTTTCGAATGCATTTTCTATTCAGGAACCTAAATGTAAACAAAAGCATGGCACGAACTTTGTTTACATAACAAAGAAATGTGAGCTCTCTATCTAGCTTATCACTTGACAACTCACTTTAAAATTTTGGCGAACCTTTTGAATTGCATTAAAAAAAATGAAAATTATAAAATTTGAAAAGTTAATTTAAAAAAAAATTGACCATGCCCATTTAAACTGATCCAGACTCAAATAATAAAAAAATGGAAACGAGTTACATTTGAAAGCTAGGATGCTTGATTGTAATATAGTATCAATAAACTTTGGTTTCCCGGTTGAAAATGCATAGTTATTGTTGATTCTTTTACGTTTTGGTAAATCACTTTATTTATGACCAAGATCGGTCATGTTTGACGATTAAGAATACTTCGATGATAACGCAATTTTGATTTATTTTCTTTTGCTTAACACTTTTTTTTAAATCATACATCTCTATTGACGATGTTATCCATAGGCTTGAAAAATATGAACTAAATGCGTTTTGTTTTCAAAGTAATTAAGATCCAATATCCTTTTCTGAATATCGAAATCATGTATCGTGAAATAAAATTTTGGTGTAGCAATTCATCTCAATTAACTACCCAAATCAACCCCCCCCCCCCCAAAAAAAAAATAAGAAAATAAAAAAAACACTGGAATACCAAATACTTCCCCGATACGTGTATTAAAGCCTTTAAATACATGCGTCTTCTATAACAGTTAGTTCGCCATATGGAATTTCCTTGCATAAATACCTTATAAAAACAAAATTTAGTAATTTTATCTTAAAAATAAATTAGTTTCAACATTTAGTTAAATTTAACTGCTCCATTTATATAAAACGGAAGGTAATAGGAGATAATTAAGACTATAATATTCAAATTCTACAAATAGCGACCAGATATGCACATTTTATCCTTTTCAAAAACGTTCTTTTTTAAAGGGAACTCTTACTTCCTACTAGCTAGCGTCATTGCTACTGATTTCAGATTATCTTTCCATTTAAATGGATAATGTGCTCAGGTAAGCTCATTTTAAGGTGGTATGGGACACCTGCATGTTGTGACGTATTATTCATCGAAATAAACAATGAAATCAAGTATAATTTTATAAATAGTTTCTTTCCCAAAATTGTTATCCAACAGCGTAGCGCAGTTGTTTGGAGAGTTCACTACGGACCTGTAAGTCATGAGTTCGAATCCCGCTGGGGATTTTAAAATTTTTACCTTTCCAAAATTTTTTAAAACTTATCTTTTTGGTTAAATATTGTTAAATTTGAAAATTCTAAACCGGACCCTGTAAGATAAACACATTTGCTTCTATAATCTATTACAAAATATCCCTCAGTAAAGGGTTATAGATAAAAGACTTTAGAGCCCTCTACGTCCCTAATTTGAGGGGCCAGTCCCTTTTTCTTGGTATCAAATGAAAGGTCTTGTAGATCTTAACTTGTTTTGCATTACATGTTTTAACAAAATATTTTCGAAAAAAAGAGATAAACAAAGAAAACCTCGAAAAATGATGACTTTTTTAAATCTCAATTTTCGGTTCCAGGCGAGCTTCAGCGCCTTTTTAGTCAAACAAAAATGAATGCCTAAAGACACATCTCCAATCTTTTGTCTACAATCCCTGAAAGTTTGAACTCAATATCTTCAATCGTTAAGGAGAAGATCCCAGTACATGCCGGTGTAACGAAGAATTTTGACCCGGGTTGAAAATTGACCCAGGGGGTCATTTTTTAACGATGAATAGTGAGACCAAAGGTGTTGAATAAAGACCCTGGTCCGTTGAAAATTGACCCGCATCGTGGAATTTTGATCATGAAACCGGTTCAAAATTCAACAGCGAATAGGAACAAATTATTTAAGTAATATATATATATATTGGAATAATTTAACCAGTTTTTTCAAGTTTATTCTTTAGATTTACATGCTTATAATGTTTTAACAGTCAGACGAAGAAATGAAACATTTCGATGATTATTTTTAGAATTAACATATTATCCCTTCAAATATGAATTAACTATTTCATTCATAGTGAACTTTTTGCATATAGTTGCTGTTTTGTGTAATATCTATATTTCAAAAGTTATGTTTTTAATAAGAATATTGGTATACATGGTTACACGATAAACTATTTAATTCAGTGAATCCGGTTTTATTACATGCTGGATAGCTAGGTGTACAAAATAAATCATAAATAAAAATTCACAATACGTCTTATTGTTTACATTTGGTTTTACTCTCACCCAGTAAATTAAAATTGTGATATTGTTCATTGCAAATTTTAATACAAGATTAACAATATATCATATTGTGATTTTTGTTCTTGCACCCACTCAGTATACTAAAACTGTGATTATCTAAATTTTGTATTTACACCCACCCAGTAAATAAAAAAATACAATATGACGATACGCTAACAGTATTCTCTTCATAGAAGTTCACATAAGACTAAATAAACAGCAATCATCTTTTTGTTTTTAAATGTATTTCCCTTAACACTTGTAATTTTAGTATTTCGGAAATGTTAGATATTTGAGACATGTTTTACATGTACATTTTCATGCATACTCTTTCATGAACAACGCTAGCGCTGAAGTAACGAAATATATCTTGAAAGCCGATATTATTTCAGTTTTTTATTTTGCTGTAAAAATGTGCTATAAGGATAAATAAGGATGTAACTAAATATGATGAACATGATTGAAACAAATCGTTATTTTTTCTAGGCATAAACAATTCTGCTTAATTAATGTAATTCATATCAAATAAGCAACCTAATTTTTGTACAGGATGACAATAACGTAATTTTCTTTCTATAGTTTCTCAAAAACTTAACATGAGTTAATAACCATAATTGTTTTAGTCAGTGAAATGGAAATTCCTTTTTTGTGAATTAAAAAATCGTACATGAAAATGAAGTAGATGATCATGCAAAGGGGTTGGAGTAGGTGGTGGACCTTCCTATCACAGATACCTATATTATAATTGTAGAGGGTATATAGTTTTTATTATGAGAAAAATATATAACTCAGGTGACCGGGTTTCAAGTCTACACGTAGTTAATGAACTTAAAAAACTCAAAATAATAGAGATCAATTGTATATTTTTTTAAAGAACTATGCATATGCAGAAAGTTGGCTGGTGCTTCAAAAAGTTTATTTTGCAAGTTTACAAAAAAATATTGTTAAGTCGTATAAATTAAAGAAAAACTGTCGACGACCTGTCAGATAAAAATATAACAATTGTTCATTTATTATTTTGTCAGAAAAATATCCTGACTTCTAAAAATTTAGCACATGCACCTGACATATATTTTTCTAATAATAAAAATATATACACTTTACCTAATAATAGTTAAATACACTGTATTATTAGGTAGAGTGTATATATTTTCGATTTGCTTAAAAAGTCACGTTAACGGCCAATATGTTGGACATATTTATCAGAGATTTTGACAAGTTTATATCAATTAAGGGACAATCATTATATCCCGATAAAAGAGAGGAGCGGGGTTGATGTTAGTTTTTGAAAATAGAGACATCATTTGTATTCTGTTCTAAGTACACTTGAAAACAAATAACCTATTTTCTCTAAGATACAAAAAATTCTGACAGTAAAGACTAATAATTAATCTGTCCTTGGTGACCTTTAAATTCTGTCGCACGAGGGAATAAAAATCAATTCTATGTCCCAAAAAATTGCTAGCCCGACTCGATCGTCCTATTCAGAGGCAAAAGGTCATCTTAGCTTCAGTTACACAGTTTAATGAATGGATACCAAGTTTTCAGTCTTAATATTAAACGATTGTTATCGGTAAAATCAACCTAAAACAAATCATAAAACAAAGCATATCTATCGGACAGCATGACCGAATTAAAATTTCAAAAGTAAAACTTTAATGTATATACATGTACATTTTGACCATGTAGAGCAAAATCCTGTTCATTTAAAAGACAGTTCAAAACTCTGAACTTGGAGTCAATTTTCAACAGGGTCAATTTTCAACGGGTCGATGTCATCAAAGTTTAGAAAAATCTTTTTCAAGCTGTTGAAAAATGACCCCGGGTATAAATTTCACGACTTTTGGTCTCAATTTTCAACGTTGAAAAATGACCCCCGGGTCAATATTTAACGTTGAAAAATGACCCCCGGGTCAATTTTCAACCCGGGTCAATATTCTTCGTTACACCGGCCCTCTAAAAATCGCTAAAACGACAATATCTCAAAAACGGAAATGACGTCATCAAAATAAAAAATTGCGTATAAAGTTCATATCAGTATCTATCATATCTGAAAATTTGATGAAAATCGGTCGAGTCGTGTTTTGAGAAATCGCGTGCACAAAATTTGTTGGAAAAAAGAAAATCATGAAGACCTTAATAAGAAAAGTGAAAAAGAAACAATAGAATAATAGTAGGGTCTTCCGCTGAAGAAGGAAGGCCCTACTTAAAGAAATTAGGTTGATAGCATGATCAAATCACGAGTATATACCTTTTGCAAAGCAATACATTTTCCGGTTATGTGGTTGCAAGTGTAACTGCTACAGTTTGTACTACATGATTTGGAACAATAAATACCATAGAAAGCTTGATCGCATACTGCAATACGGGGGAATATAAACAGAAAAAAACCTATTACAGGTACGAGGATGAATGCTATTTTCTGAAAATGTCAATACAATGAAGTAATTATAAATGTTCTCATTTTTAATCACATTTATATTTTTTCAATATTAGAAAACTTTGTGCGTTACATGTGTGGTTTTGAAATAGTTTGGGACTTAAAAATGTAGTTTTTCCTTTCATCATATATATGTATGTACTGCAGAGGAATATCTGAACTTGTGTAAATTTAAAAGCAATTTGAGATTCTACAGAAAAAAGGACACAGCTAAAAATAATGTTTCTAGCGAATCAATGTAAAAGACCAGTCCCATATTATTTGTATACAATAAATAATTTATAAATGCATTTACATTCAGTACAAGATGATCCCTTTTATTCAGCAGAACATCCCCCTGAACATGATCCGTTGACGTGGTGGCACTGGGATTGATTGCGACACTTACCACATGTCTCGGAACATTTTAGGCCATATTTTCCAACATCACACTCTTTATCGAAGTAAGAAAAAGAAAGAATCTTTACATGTTTTTAATATTTTTGAATTTAAATGATTGATTAAATCATTTGTTTGATTAATAACTGCATGTATATATCACTGCGTAAAATGTAAGTCTGAAAAAAGAAACATAATTGCTGATTACAAATTTGGACTAAACAACATCATATCGACTTAACAAATTTGAGTAAATCATAAAGAAAGATTTTACTAATTAATGGAAACGTTTACAATACATTGCTTTTTTTCTACGCAAATCTTAACATAAAATATATTCTTCATAAAAGTCTTTCAATAAAATTATTTCGTAAAAGAAAAAATCAACATTCAGCATTTTTATCATCCACAAATTCTGTTTATAAAAATAAAACATTGATTTGATATTCATTGCTGTGCATACATCCAGTGGTAAATTTCCAATAAAACACAAGGTTCGATCTGCAGTGTATATTGCGAATTTTAAAAAAAAACAACATATGAATGTGACTGCTTTTTGAAATAAAAAATCGATCATTTTGAATTTGCGTTGGACAATTTGAGATATCAATTATCGTATTAACGAAATATACACCCTTGCTAGCATGCTGCTGAGAGATTTCCAATACTTTTCGCATTACCGCTGTAAGACGTATTGTCACCGAAGAGTCCCTACATGCAGTGGCTCTACTTAATTGCATAAATAGGAGCACACACTCTAGTTTTAGAATGCGAACTGGTCGTTGGTGTTGTACAACTGCACAGCAGGATCGCTAGATTCGCATATTGTATTAACGCAATAGGCTGACTTTGTCCCCATAGAATATTTCCACAGATAGTAATTCATTGCGGGCTACTTTGAATTATAAACCATGCGGCCTCATTTTGTCTATATTTTGAGATGTCACGTCTATGTGCAAGGACAATTAACATTCTCAATCAGTTAACTGAAAGATTGATTTCTGCGACCCGAGTTCGATCCTCTTAATCGAAAGTGGTTGTATTTGAAAGGGTAGGGCGGTCGCCCGCTTGAACACATGGGCTTACTCCGGGCACTCTGGCTTTCTTCCACATCAATGACCCCCTTCGCGCTAATATTCGTGCCAACAAAAGATATTTATATAAGTAAAGGAACTTGTTTATCAGTAAAATAAATAAAATTTTGTTCTGTTTCGAAATGTTTAGTTGAGCGAATTCTGAGTGTCATCATCTAGATGGCAATATGCTTATTACAAAAGAAGAAATGAGTGCTTTGGCAGATCTATATGGTTAGCACTCTTACCGGCGTATCAAAATCCAACCCTTTGACAATATCTTCTCTCACTAATCAACAATGTAATTGAGTATCTATCATGAAAACAACATACCGCTAACAAGAAGTTACTATGCTACGCTGGCCAGTCTTATCTCTGTAAAGTCCATTTAAAAACGACATTCTTATTTCTACTACAGTGATTTGAATGTAAACTTTATAGCCTTATACAAGGGTTAATCCAAAAGTAATGGCACAAATGTGATAAAATCACAAATAATCAACGTAACACAACAAAATTGTACATGTAAAAAATAAACATATTTCCAATCAAATTTTAAAATTTTGTTTTATTATGATAAATACTTTTCATTTTATCATTGTTTGAAATGAGGGAGGTTAGGATAGTCGCCGCACGGTAGTAACGCCGTGTGAGGAATTTGTGACGTTACGAATTTTAACAGGAAGTCATTCCTTCTCAAAGTAATGTCCCTGGTGCTCCCTCAGCGCTGATGCCGATTCACTCACTTTCGGAACACTTCTGCATACCATTCTTGAGATAATGGAGTAAAAACCTCATTACATGCCCGCTTCAAGTGGCTGAGGCCATCCAAATGGGCCGACTTTTGAGATGGGGAAACAGCGCAAAATCACACGGAGCAAGGTCTGGGCTGTAAGGGGGGTGGGGCAATTTTTCCAATCCAAGGACGTCAATGGTAACTGAAGTTTCCATGGCTGTGTGCGGTGTAGCATTGTCGTGGTGCAGTATGCAGTTAATATGGTTTTCATAAAAGTGTTGCCTTATTTTCCTCAGTGCAGATATGAGATGCCGGGACAAGATCTGCAATGAAATAAAACTCACATTTATTTAAATAGTTTAGAAACAGCAGCGTCTAATGATTTGATAAGCACTATGTAAGAACTAATATAAATGTTCTTGAGTTTAATATTTAATTTTACATTTTTATTTATTTACAATTTTGTTTATTTACAAGTAAAACTGTTGTTTAAAATTAGCCTTTTATTACCTTTGAATAATACGCCGCATTGATAGATTGGCCTTCCGGTACAGCATGGCAAAGAACAACACCCTCCATATCGAAGAAGACAACGAAGATATGTTTCTTGGAGGTTCACTCGAGCCTTTTTAGGGGGTGAGGAAAATGTGTGTTTCCACTGACCCGACTGCATTTTTGACTCAGGATCAAAATGATAAACCCACGTTTCATCTACAGTAATAAAGCGTCTCAAAAACGCATCACCTTCTTTTCTCCATCGCTTTAAAAATCGTTCAGATTCGCAAACACGCACACCCATTTTATTTTCTTTTAGCAATCTCGAAACCCTTCGTGCACATAATCGTTTCATGATAAGGTCTTCTGTTAAGATTCTTTGAACTGTGCCATAGGATAAATTAAATGTTTCGCACAAAGATCTTACGGTAACACGTCTGTCTTCGTTGACGACGTCGGACACTAGCTTAACGTTTTCCTCCGATCTCCCATCTTTCGGTCTTCCGGTCCTTTGTTGTTTTTTAAGCGACACATTTTCTTCCCTAAAACGCTCAAACCACCTGTAAACAAGTCTCCTGTTTACTTTCCTCTCACTGCATGCCCGATTCATCAATTCTACTGTCTCTAATGGCGATTTTCCCAACTGAAAGCTAAAATGCATCACGGACCGTTGTGGTGTTTTGTCCGATTCTGACATTTTCTCAGTTTAAATTAGCGAATTATCGCACGATTTAAAAAATCATTAACACAAATGACGTCATTTAATTATTACCTATGCATGTAAAAATTACGTAATATTTATCTTTAAAAATATTGTGTAGTTTGGCGCAATTTCAAGTGTTTTTTTTATATTTCGATTTAAAAGAAGAACAGTTTAAAATATGACGTTTGTTTGTAACGCGGCGATGTCCCCTATGCTAGGCGTTTTGATCATGTATATTTTTTAAACAATTTAACGGAATTTATGAAAATATTGAATTTGAGTAAGAATTATAATTGTACATATTTTGATATATAACATTTTATAATAGAGCGCGAAATACCGGCGTAATGCACTATGTGACATTACTTTTGGACCAACCCTCGTATGAGTCAGCATGCTTAAGATCAAATTCAATAAATAAATAATAAATTGAATACTTTTTTAAAGAAGGGACCATTCAAAAAATGTTGTACATTTCTTTTTTTTTAATTAAACACACTTGAGAAAGCGTTATTTTGAAAGAAAAATAATAACGTTTAAAAATTCTTCAATATAATTTCTAATACAAGCTATAACATAGTACTAAACTGATGATATTGCCTTAAATTTAAAACAAGAGAACAGATGTCAATGTGGCAAACCGGTTTTTCTTTTGTGTGAACAGTATCCATAATCTTTTTGTTAGCCCTGAATTAATGAACATTACCTATCCAGAGAAATAGGTACTTTATCTGCAATATTTTGCAAAAATAGGTTCAACAGTTGGTATCGTTGTCATAGTTTATCAATGATCAAATTCCAATTAAAATGAAACTAACTTAAGAGGTATGTTATGAATTAATTCAAAACTTAAGCAAAAAAAACAAAAAAACGTTTAACTCTACTTTCAATACAAGTATTGAATGCAAATGGTAACGATTTGTTCACTGGATGAAACTGTTTTATATAATCTATGTAGGTCGTTATAGTTCACTGGCGGTAATATAAAACTCACAATAGATCTGTTAACATCCCTTAATGAAATCGTTGCTTCTAAAATACTGCTAAATATCGAATTTAGCATGTTAAGCTGTAACAGCGTCAGGCACTTTACGAACCATATAAGGTGTGTATTGATCACGTAGAACAGTTATGTTATATTGCTTCATTAGTGATTGTTATTGTATTTTGTGAATTACGCAAACGTTAAAGTTAGTTAATAGCATGAGCAATATGATACATTTGAGAGAGAATTATTGAAATGATCTATTAATAATAAAATTTAAAGTGAAAGTCACAATTTACTTCTTGAATGGATTAAGTTGATAAAAGTCATGAAAAGCTGCACGACAAAAAATCAATGTGTATATAATTCCTTTAAAAACCAGAATTACTCGGAATATTTGATCATCAATGACATAAAGCTAACGAAATCGTCAAAATACTTTATCATTTACATTTGTTAAAATTTTGTTAACTAACAATTAAAATTCTTTAAAAAAAATGTCTTTATTTTGGCTGACATTTTTTTTTATTTGTGAAGATTTATAAACATTTCTTTTTAAGCTAAGATTCGGGAAAGCACATTCAATAGAAGTTTAGACGCAATAAGTCGGCATTGCAATTAACTCAAAAGTATTGAAAGTGGGCGAATGAATTGTTACGATAATGAAAAAAAAGTTTATCACACTGTTAAACAAGGTACCAAGAAAACATGTATATTAAAATAGCTAGTATTTGTATACCAACTTTTAATTGTGTGTATTATCTTCCTAGAATTGTTATCAATTGTTTAATGATATAAATTATTAATATAATTTAGTTATTCATGGAGGTGCAGTTGAAATTGATTGAAATGATTGATTGAGATTGATATTCTGTCAATATATGTCGTTGACCAATACTAGTAGTAGACATTGATAGTCATTACATGCAACATCTAAAACATCGAGTGAAAAGGAAGAAATATCTATATTCAGAAATGACAGACCTGTCAAAAGATATATATTAATGCATGAATGCTCAAAAATAGTATTTACGGTCAGAACACAGGGACCCCTTGTATCCAGCAGAACATCCCCCAGAGCAGGATCCGTCGACATTGTGGCACTGGGATAGGTTAAGACAATTACCACAACTCTTTGAACAGTTAATCCCATAATTTCCAGTATCGCATTCTGCATAATATGAATTATATATGATTAATTTCAAGTCAAATGAATTTATTTTGATAATTTTTTTTTTTTTTTTTTTTTTTGGAAATTGTAACACGACTAGACTGCTGGGGTTTTTTTTCTTTAAAATAAAATTGCCCTAAAGTAATAAACATTTTCAGCATTCAAATATTTATTATTTTTGTCTTATTTAATGTGTCGGGAAGATTTATAGATTGCATGGTTGTTTTGCATTTGATACACATGATCATTTAACGTCGATGTGTTAGTTTTCTTTATAAACATAAATGATATGCTGATAGATATTAAACATATAATAGAAAAAGACACCAATGATTATAAACATTTACATAATTTAAGGTTCAATTAGTACAATTGAACTACTGAAATAACCTTTAAGTGAACATGAAATTCTGAACAGCAAATTACCTGCCAAGGGGTATAAAGAAAACTAAACAATTTAAACACAAATAACTTACCTAGCTTACATTTTTGTCCTTTGTACCCAGGTTGACAAACTTGACAGGTGCCTGTCTCTTTGTGACAGTAATGACAATTATCATCAGGGCAGGGAAGAGAGGAGTTAGTAGATCCATAGCATCCGGTAGCAGGGCAGCCTTAAAAAAACCCAAACCAAACAATGCTGATGTAATTAGTGATTACTTATTAAAAATTACATTTAACTTATGGTAAATATATTTAATATATAAATAGTGCATTTGGCAATTCTTATGTATTAGGAAATTAAACATTGAAATTCAAAATCATTTCCCAGCTATTATATTTCTTTCGTGGATTAGTCGTTGAAAGTAATTGCTACTTTGTATGACATTTAGTGTGGTCCCGTGAATTGATAGTCACGTGGCATGTGTTGATAATTCTCCCGAATGGAGGTCATAAACAAATTTCAATATTACAAGGGCATACCTTTATTTGAATTACAAATTTAAATGATAATTAAATTCTACTTTTCAAGTAGATTCTGAAAAGTGCTGCTGCTTTGTATAGAGTTCATCTTTTATAAGAATAAATATAAAAAAAATGAGGTCCGGTTGGAATTTATATGACCTTCGCTTAATATTTTACGTATTAATTAATTCATTTTATAGATTTCATCGAAGCAGCAGCACTTTTTAATAAATTAAACATTCCCTTAATTTATATACAAAAGATCGTAATGATCTGTTAAGTGTATGCCCTTGTAAAAAAACGGATTTAGATAGGCTTCCCGATGTCAAACACATCGAACTTGTACATTAAACACTCTAGAAAAGAAATAATACACGCTCTAAAAAATAATCACATACCGAATCAAAACAAGCGTAATAGATAGGGTTTAATGGTATAATAGTTGTTTTAAGATTATGCTCTGTTCATTTTTAAAATGCATTTTTCCATGTTTAAAAATTGATTGATCCGCCTCTCTCTACACAAAATATGCGTCAAAAATTACAGTATGACGTCACATCGACAAGTGCACCGCGATCAGTCAGTTGTTTATATTTATTGTTGTTGGACTTATTTGACTACAAAGTTGCACCCATAGGTAATTTTTTTAATGTAGTTTAATGTTTTCGTACCCATAACAATCGGAAAATACTTTATTTATTAGCATTTTTGACGACTTGTTGTTTTATATGATGTCATAGTTTACATTTCCCGTCCTTTCTGGTCGGCACGACCACAAAGTCAACCTTAACAGTGCACTTTTAAGGTCAGGCCGGGTAAAATAAAAGGGTGCAAGTAAACTAATAAAACTATCATGCCCATATCAGGGGTGAGGATGCTACATGTACATGTATAATTTTAAATCAAACCGAAAAGCTGTTTCAAAGCTGTATTTGAATTTGTGCAAAATATGTCACTGATCTATATGCATATCTAAACATATTCAATGAAATATTTATTAAGATTGATAAATTCTATAGTTTGTCAAATTGTACATGTAGAAAATACATGTACTGCATTTCTGTCTTTTAGTCATTTTGATTACAAATTAAACTCACTGAAATATATATATAATTTTCATTTTAGCTGGTACCTGCTTTGTTTTGGGATTTACATAAATGATGTTCTTATTGGTGGCAATTTACCCACACACTTATCCTTGGGATATAAAAGATGAAATGATGGAAGGAAAACCTGAACTTTAAGAATAAAAGACTGTGTTTTTGGAGAGAGAAGAGGAGCAGAACTAAAAAGTCATACAATATACACACATTGACATCATATGAAGATTTGAGTGTGCATGTAGATTTTTTTTTCAGAAAGTCCTTTTTATCTTCTGGAATTAATAAAACAAATGAACCAAATTTAATTGTTTTTATAGTCATAATTTTGTTTGGGAAGGGGAAGGATATTTACTTAAGTTAGCTATATTAAATTGCTATATGCTGCATGAATTAAGGATGTAAATGGGTGGAAGAAAGATCGAGTCTCTCACATAGAAGAATTCAGACTTATTTAAATTATATAAATTGATATGAACCAAAATTGCATGGCTTTTGATCACCTTGTTGCAAGATATACACACCCTCTTTTCTTCCTTGGTAATATGAAATGAGCAATTAAAATTTATATTTGTGAATCAATAGATATACTTCCCCCCTCACCATCTGCATGTGCATATATGTTGAATATAAATAAAAGTAAATTTTAATGAGTGTTAAAAATAAAAGTGTAATAAAAAGGTTCATATTGTTAATTGCTTATGGGGGATGGGAAGAGGCCTAATACATGGGCAGATCTAGTTCCCATGGAAAATTCTAATTTATTTCATTTACATAGTAAAACTCCTTGCTACCTGGCCCCTGGCAAACAAAATAAATTAAGGCTTTGAACCCCCCTCCCCCAAAATAATATTTACAGACCTGAGCAGTGCTAAGAATCGAATATGCAGTCATTCGGCACAGGCTGCACATGCATTCATCTGACATTATTTCAAAATGAAAAAAAAAACTTCATATCTTATTTTTAATATATAACGTTTATATGAGAAAAAATTAATTAACTTGATTGACACCAAACCCCTCAAATAATTGTATACAATTAGCTCTTATATATTGTTCTCTTACTCCTAAAAACTATTAAGAACTCACTAACTCCGCGAATGCGGTACACTAAAAAAAATGATACACAACGTTTTTTTGTTTACACCACAATATACGACAGAGGAAATGCGGGCATTTCATCGTAACCATCTTATCTCTTTTGAAATAAATAAAACAGAAAAAACTATGTTTAAGTAACCATTTACATAATTAACTGATAAAATATGTCTTAAAATTAAATCGGATTAGGTGAAAATGAGATCGCGCCTATATCAGAAGAGTTATCGCTCAAAGAGTTACCTCCCCTTTTGGGATCACTTGTGCGTTTGAAATGTGTATTGATTTGAGAGACCTTCCAGATTGAAAAATTAAATGCAAAAGTTCAAGTGCAAGGCGGCTATAGATATTAATAAACTTGGTATGATTTTGTTCCTTTTTATGTGTTCTTAATGAAAACTGATGCTCATTTGTTGAGAGATTAAGGTTTACTTTGTAATTTTAATCAAAATATACAAAAATTCACTATTTTAGGAACAAGTAGCCAGTTTTTTAAGAAATTTACATAACTAGTGAACTTTACAACTGAATGAGCATTGATTTCTATGATGTATAGATAATTTTGAATACGTTGTCATATTACTTACTCTAAACTTTCTTTGCCTTGCCCTTGAACTTTTTGTCTCAATTTAGCATTGACGGTTTTTGTCTCAAAGGCGCCCCCGTGACCTTAAAAAGTCACGTGACCGTCAAATTTAGACATAGTCAAGTTAAGATGACCCATATCTGTACAAAAACACTCGAAATAGTTTAGAACGATTCATTATGCAGAAATAAATAGACAAAAACCAAACGACCTTCTTTTACTGCTCTTTGAAAGCAAAATGTTGCCTTAACTGTCCTGCGTACTCGATACAAATGAATTTTGTATCGATCACCGCAAAGGAGTTTCCCATGGTAATGCAGATGCGTTGTCGCGTAGACCACGACGCAGATGTTTACGCGCCGAATGCGATCAATGTGGGAGAGAGCAAGTTTGCTCTGCGATCGTTACTGCAATAGAATCGCAAGATAGTTCGAACAAAGAGACATCAGCACAAAATGCTGACCAGTCTCAGCTTACAGAACACAGACTCATAACTCAACATGAACCGAACTGGTTACGTCACTGGAGTTATCAAAGTATGATAGAAGCCTAGACCAATGATTAATCCATCTGTGAAATTAAAGAGTGTCTGAAAAATGGTACAGATATGTCTAAGCTTAAAAGTACTAGCATTGAAATGACAGCGCTTATACGAGAACGACAGTTATAAAACTGGAAAACGACACTTTTATACCCCAGCTCCGAAGGAGAAGGGGGTATACTATTTTACCCTTGTGTGTCTTCTGTCTGTCCGTCTTTCTGTCTTTCTGTCTGTCCGTAACAAAAATTTGTCGCATTTTTTTCAGCAACTATTTATAGCAGGTGCTTAAAATCTTGTTATACACTGTTTGTTTAGGCATACCATACGTTGAGATATATTTTGTACCAGTCGGACGTCAACGTCCTGTTAAATGACGACTATTTTTAGCCAAAATTTTAAAACAAAATTTCGTTAAAAGATTTCTCAGCGACTATTCATTGCAGTTAATTTAAATTTTAAAACTTTCTTTGGTTAGGCATGCCATACGTTGGGATTAACTTTTGTACCGATCAAACGTCAACTTCCTGTTAAATGTTCACTTTGCTTATTTTGTATATTCACATTAGAGTGAGCATTGGCTAAACATATATCTTGTAAGTCGAGTGTGGAAAAACGAAAACTGTTTGACATATTTACAAACATTTGTGCCTAAAGTTCTTAGAACTGAAATTTTGAACCAATTACACGATGCAAAGTCAACTGGGCATTTAGGTCGAGAGAAGACAATGAATAAAGTTAGGGCTAGGTACTATTGGCCAGGGATGACAAGCGATGTATCTCGCTAGCGTCAGACATGCGTTCCTTGTCAGCGTAGAAAACCCGGTCAAGAGTTGGGCAGGTCGTCCTTGAAACGCAAATTAATGTACCGACCCTTACAATGCGTCGCAGTAGATATTATGCGTCCTCTTCCTATAACTGACAAGAGCAATCATTATATCATGGTGGTCGAAGACTATTTAACGAAGTGGACAGAAGCATAGACTCTTCCAGACCACAGGGCATAGACTGTCGCTGACAAATTAGTATGTGAATTTATATGCCGATATGGCTCGCCTTCAAGAATCCATACAGATCAAGGGCGCGAATTCGAGTCCTTTTTTTTTTTCAAACGAATGTGTAATATTTTTGAAATGAAAAAAATAAAGGAAAACACCCATCCATCCCTAATCAGAAGGGATAATAGAGCGCTTTAACAGAACCTTACAATAAATGTTGGCGATGTTCGTCAATGACCACAAAGATGATTGGGATAAACATTTACCGTTGTTAACTATGGCCTACCGCTCCTCAGTACAAGAGAGAACTAAATGTACCCCAAACATTATAATGCTGCGAAGGGAGACTTAATTTCCTATCAATCTTATCACAGGGCCGCCGAGTTATTCTAATGACTCCCCTGTAAAATGTCCCATAAAATAAGTCGAATGGTTAGAAGAAACAATGAAAAACGCATTTGACTTCGCGCATGAAAATTTACAGAGTAGTTTTCAGAAACAAAAGTAACATTACGACGATGATTAAAGATAAGGTCATTCGAACCACAAACGTTAGTGCTACGCTGGTATCTACCGGAGGCATACCAAAAACTTGGTTTAGGATGGACAGGGCCTTACGAGATTGTCAGAAAGTTATCGGACATAACGTACGAAATAGAAAGATGCAGTGACGGGAAAAATAAAATAGTACAAGTAGACCAATTAAAGTCCCTAAATCAGAAATTAGAGTCAGATGAGGGACATGAGGTGGATTTTAATAGTAGCAATAAGTCTGAAGAGGTAAGTAATGACAGAGTTGAACCCAGACTTAAATCACCACAATTCAGTAGAAGGGGCAGACGCCTAAAACCTAAAGATATTTTCAGTCCATCAATATAATCAACTGCTTAACGAAGTTTTTTTTTATATTAAAATTCAATGCGATTTAGTGAACAAACTAGTCTTTGTTGTTGGTGTTTGTATTTCCATCAAGAAAACTAAGAGTGTAAGAAATATCAATTTATATAGGTCCGTGAACATACGTGTAGGTCCGTGAATAAGACGTTTGAACCCGTTGATATACACTGTAAATTGTTTTAAATATATTGTTTTTATCCTCATATGTATGAGTTTAAGTAAATATTATAAGTACATGATACATGCATACATATATAATTTGAAACCATGGGTTAGTGCTTTCGGTTGTGTATCGACTTTATCTGTACATGTATATGCAATTGTTGATATTGAGTAATTTGTTGATGCTCGATTGTATTTGTTGTCAGAAACGTAGTGAACATTAGACTAGAGGAAGGTTTTGTTCAGGAAGATATATATTTTTGGTTTTGTCGAGTTTATGAATTTAAGAGTATGTTTTTTTTATCAGGAACTATGTCAAGTTTGCACATTGACATTGAACCACATACATGTATAGATGTATTGGACATCATGACTGATGATGACTTCCATGTCGAATAGCCAATCTTCAACTTAGACGTTTGTTATGGCTATGTGTCAACATGTTGTGCCCTGTTGCAGATTGTAACTTCCAAGGGACTTTCCCATCGAGGGATAAGTTCCTGTGCCATTGGGAAAAACGTCATGTTCGGGAGTTGCAGAAGTTCGCGTGCCCTCACCAAGGATGTAAGACACTGGTTAGGACGGAATTGGCTATGAAAAGCCACCTGAGGAGAAAATACTTTCATTCTCAGATTGACCATTGCCAAGGCAACCAGCCAGATGGTGAGGGACACCAATTTCATCGACCTCGGACATCTGAAGTACAGCTCTCCGCCATGCAGAGACTTCCCCGGCAGCCGACGTTCCTGATGTATAATTATATAACTGGGTAACCAGACTGACAGGAGCGCTTTGTTAACGACTACAGCGACCTGGATCGTTCCTCCGCAAATTTGAATGCAAAAACAGAGCACTGAAGAGGAAAATTTTAGAACTACTTGAGCACGAGGAAATTTTCCCCAAACAGCAAGCGTTAGACAATAATTTTATTGATGTGCTTAATTTCATTAATTTTAATTTGTAAACTTAAATCAGTTTCATATTGCTTTCCTGTGTGTTTTGACACATTTGTATCAATTCATATGCTATATGTCAGTATTCTTAATTAAACTCTTAATATGTTTGTGATATTGGTACTTATTCAGTTCTTTATTGCATGTATATTTAATATTTTGATTTATGATTAAGACCTTATGTACATAGTACATTAGGTCTTGGGAAGGAAGGACTGTGGCGGTTGACGTCTATATATATATATATATATATATATATATATATATATAATCAGCATAAGTCTATGTATATTAATATACATATTAGTATTAATAATATTTTTCATATAGATTTAATAATTATTGTTACATTCATTGTAAGTTTAACGTCATCTATGTGCAATATAATATCAAAATACGTCCCAGACCGGGCAAGCCTGACGGTGTTGACATTCTTGTTATATACTGTAAATACCTTATTTTACGCGAGTACTTAATTCCGCGACTCAACCTTTTCCCATCAAATCGCGAATGCCGAAATTTTATCATAGTTGCATGTAGTTTGCATATGTCCGAAAAATAAAAGCGAGATTTTAAAATTCGCGGAAACTGCTTCTCGCGATTTTACGCAGATATTAATTCCTCGCGTTTAATTAGGAATCTACAGTAGAAGAAGGAGTTTGATCATTATCATGGGAAATATTTGACCAGTAAGCACTGGTTTTGTTACTCACATAACTAATTATTGTTGTAACTATAAGAAACGGTTAAAGCTAAAATCGATTCCTGTTAATTGATTCGGGACTATTGGGCAACCGCCTTTTATATATATATATATATATATATATATATATATACATGTACAGTCAGTTCAAGCATATCTTTTACAACATACACCATAGAATAGCATTGCATAGCATAGCATTGAAATCTCATAGCATTGGAATCTCATACCATAGCATACAATCTCATAGATTCTCATTCGTCATATCATACCTTAGAATAGCATACAACATGATTTTAACTCGGTTTAAAATGCTTTTATTAAAAAGAATGAATGTTCACATTGCAGATTAGTGGTAAACTTTGGCTTCTAATCATTTTACTTTAAAATGTTTGAAACTCTTCTGTGAATGGAGGCGATCATGATTTACGATGGTATATGACTTTCATCAAACGATTTGTGTGTTTTATATGATAGAAATCATATATATCATATATGATCGCAAATCATGAGAGATTTTTTAATCACATGTTTTACATGTATCACGTCTTTTCTTAAACCTCAATCTTCTCTTTAAACATATCACATTAAATATTTACTACAATACGTCAATAACTTTAAGCTTGGAAAAAAAGTTTCTTAAAGATTAACAAACAAACATTTCATTTTCTAACTTATATTTATCATTTATGAAAAAACAAAAAACAAAAACGAAACAGCATTAAATGCTTTACATTTACAACTCTACACTTTTCAACTGAATTATTTTTTCATTCAACGTCAACCATCCGCCTAAAGCTACGTTATGTTTAATTATGACGTCACGCAAGAACACAGTGTAATATCAAAAATTTATGACGACAAAAAATGTAATTGTGTATGTTGTGTTATCTGGAATTTAGTGTGACCAGAGGTCTGTGTGGGTTTTGACTGGTTTCTTGGGGTAGCTGAAGAGAGCCGCGTGTGATAAACGTGTATGGACGTGAGTCGTCTGAGCCAAGTATGTCCGTCCGTCGGATATATCGTCTTTGTCATACTCTGTGTTTTCATCATTTTTTTTTTCATTTAATACAGATTTTATATCACAACCGGAGTTATCCTTGGATCTCAAGTCTTACACTTAAAAGACCTAATATATTGACATCTAGTAGAATACAACTAATTTACATTGAATCACACAGCATTGCTTCACCCAATATAAATATAAGTGACACATAATTTAAAAACTGTAAAAGACATACACAAATAAGGAACATATTTGGGAATACTCACCATATACTTCAATCTCACATAAATTGTTTTCAGCAGTTGGATTGTAATTGTCAGGGTAGGTTTTTCCCGTTAGTCTGTCGTTATAATAAATGACATATTGTCCATGAACAGGACAGACGATGGTGACCACAGCAGGTATGGTGTCTAGTGTAAAGTTGACGTCTTTAAAACATTGTGTTCCTTGTAGTCTTTCTGTCGAATTGGAGACATATACAGAAAATCCCAGAAAATTACCTGTGTAGATATTAGTAGTTCCTGTAATGTAAAACAGTTTATTTGATCATTAATTTTAAACAATTTTATAAAGTGTACACAACACAATGTTTTGTATATAATATACAAAAAAGTCATATCAATATTTGAATCATTTTAACGATTGTAAGCATATTATATGTATCTGCATTGACAATTTGCAGCAAATGAATAAGATACGGAGCAAGTTAAATTATCATTTGATTAAGAAAGGAATCTTCACGTTATCAAACATACTTCTTTTAAAAAGAAATTCATGAAATTTTGACAGAGTCAAACAGATCATATAACTAAATGATTATATCAGTTTAATCAAATTTGACTTCCTTATTTTTGCATAAAGGTCAAGTCAAGGTCACTACCTTTTTCCTCAACTTAAATGAGGATAATAATAAATGTAGTTCTTTGCAGTTATGTAGGCATCTGTTTAAGATATGAAGATTCTATTCTTAAATGAAATGATAGAATATCAGAATGTTTATCAGCTTATAGTACTAAATTGGAATAAATATTGAAACTAAAAATGATATTGATTAGCCCGCATTTCCTCTAATTTTATTAAATTTTGAGGATATTTTGATTATTTTTTTATGCTTCCAATATTAAAATATTTCTGATTTTTTCTGTATTATAAAGACTTTATATAAAGATATAAATTGACATAAAAGCTAATGTATTGACCATTTAATAAGAGAGAAAAATCTGATTTTAGTGATTTTTTCACACAAATCAATGTATAGAATGGGTGCTTTAAAAATCTTATGAAAATGTAGTTTGATAGGCAAATCATATTTTAAAAACATATTCTGAAACCCAAGTTGCATATTATTATTTCATAGTAGTTAAAAAATCCAGCATTAATGTTATTGTTTTGAAAATACTAAAATAGACTCATTAATCTACAGCAATTCTGAATTGCGAAACATGTGATGTTTTCCTACGCCAATATTCCGCCAAAAATATAGTCCTTGTTAGATTCTAAACATTGATTACTATTTCTGTGCCAAGTTGTATGATAGTAAGAAAAGAAAGAAAAAAATACTATTTTAATTTCCTTTCATCTTGATTTAATGATTGTTTAATCAAATTTACGTTTGAAAAGTCGAAAACCATAAAAGACTCCTTCCTTAAATTTTTATAGCAGAAATTTAAATTTTCTTAAACAGTGTAATTTTTTTTTTTAATATTAAAAAAGAATGACAATCTATTAGCTCACTACATGAAGACATTTATTTTAAGAGATTTGAATGTGTTGTTAATTTAAAATTGATTTTATAAATCAATTTGGTTGAACGTCATAGCTCAGTGGTGGAAGTATCAAGCTCATGAACCGCAGATCATGCGTTTGAAACCGCGTGTTGCTTTCGTTTAAACATGTATATACTGAGTTGAATTTTTTAAAACATAATTTTTTATCCAAAAATTGCATATTTTTCGCCTATTAGACGTATTTGCTTCTTATGCAACATACTAAATGTGTCTTTCATAATTAAGTAATTTTCTGCTGATTTGAGAAACTATCTACAGGTCTAGTGAGCCACCTTGAAAAATGTCTTTCTTAATAAAATTCTGCTATAAAGATTTGCAAAAGCAGATTTTGTTGAAAAAAAAAATTACCCCAAGGTTCATTGTCTGTCATGTAGTAGATTGTTATGTTCTGGATGCTGTGAATGCTTGTTAAGTTCACCCACCAAGTGGCGGTTTCTTCGTTAGTTGAAACGACACATTGACCACCTTTCCTACTCAGGTCTGTCTTACGCCCATCAACGGCATTACTGGCAGCACCTCTGTTGTCATATGGATTGAATGGATTCTGTTGATATGCTGGCTTGTTTAAGGCAACATTCACTGTGACGATAATTAGCTTTTAAATTAGAAGGTAAATGTAAAGAAAAAAACAAAATATTACTATGATACGTGTATATGCCATTATCTTTTAACGGAATCAAAAGAGCAAACGTATGCATTAGAAGTTTTTCATTAGTATGTATTTACTCTTGTCGATACGTGGTTAACATTCAGCTCGTTACTTTCAAGTTTCAAAGTTATATACCGACTTGTTAAACGCCTTAA
The DNA here is from genome assembly GCA_016163765.1 of Magallana hongkongensis. Taxonomy (NCBI): domain Eukaryota; kingdom Metazoa; phylum Mollusca; class Bivalvia; order Ostreida; family Ostreidae; genus Magallana; species Magallana hongkongensis. The sequence continues at coordinate 38,461,588 of WFKH01003881.1, read as the reverse complement.
AGTTTATATTGAAATGAAATGAAAAATAAATATACACGAAAGCTAAAAGAAAACATACTTCGAAGATATAGTCTTAATGCTACACACATTTCATACACTTCATCGAAATAGTACAAGTTCTTTCTATCACTTTATATTTATTTACGAAATTTTTAACCAATAAAAAAAAACCCAAAAAAAACCCAGGAAACAAATTAAAATATATTGTGTATTTTTTTAACACGAGTACATTACCGTACACAACAAAGCATTAATAACATGAATTATAAAACTTTCCTTTTTCACTGTAGCTTCACAATTTACCTAATTATAAACTATAAATTACTCTTTTTAGAAAGTAATAAAGCAAAAAGAGTAAATACATGTAAACTACATTCACACATTTTACACTGCATGTATGTTACAATATTCCACCGTAATATAAATTTAAATCTGCTTTTTCTATTTTTGTTTTTTATTCTCATCTACTGGAAAATATCACGGACTTTACAATATTTTTGCAATGCAATCAAGATAAGGCTAAGGCATTTTTGGAACACTTACTGTAAAAGTATTTTAAATGCCTGGATGAGATTTACTCCGTTTACAGCAGCGTAAAATACCCCCTCGCCTATGGTTACCAAAATATCACAGTTTAAGGAAGTCAATATCTAGAATAACTGCAGTCTAAATGATTATACAAATCAATACACAGTCCAAAGTATGTAAAAACATCACCAACCACAACCACACCAAGCAATTGTGACTGTTGAATTGTTCGAAGTTTTTTAAAATCGATTTTTACGAAAGAATGTTATATCACAAGATTAAACGTTTTTGCATCTTTTTTTTACCGTTGTATATGTAAAAAGAGTAAAAGCGTGAATTTTTTTTTTTAATTTCTTTTTCTTTTTGTTGTACGTTTGACTACGGTTGATACGATGTTTCAGCTTATATTTTAATACAACTAACATCGTTGAAAATACGCTAATATCTTTTTTTCATTTTTTTTGTTGATCAAAAAGTTGCATCTCGTTGCTTGTAATTGTTCCAGCAATGAAAAACAAAAACAAAAACAAAAGCAAAGCACATCGAGCCTGTTTTGAATTCTGTCATGCACATATTTTAAGGGACTTGGACACAATTTGAGCTCAAATTTTTCATTTTTTTTTTTTGTTTTTTCATTTTTAATGTCAAGAATGGTCAATATGCATGTTTTAAAGGCTTTATCGAAACTTAAAAGTGAAACAGCGATGTACGAGCGAGTTACAGAGGTTAGAATTCTTTGTTAAGTAAACAAGGTTCGAGTCCTATTCTTGTTTACATATGTGTTGCATTGGTACAAGTTTTAATCTAATGTTGCTTTTTGTTGTATAATTTCGTTAAATCGTGCAACCACGTATTGCGTTTGACAGTCAAAAACGATAACGTAACCAGTAGCGTAAATAACCTCATTCAAAAATGTGAAAAATAAAGTCAGCAAGAAGCAAACATTTTGTTAGTTATTTGTGGATGAAATATTGGAGGATTTTGTTGCATTTTTTTTTTCGGGGGGGGGGGGGGGGGGGGGCTTGGATATCAATAAGTTTAATGAGATGTGCCTCAGCGGTATCAGTTGTCTTGACAATTTCATCAATGAAAACAAATAAAAATTAAATATCAGGGTTAAAAAAAACCAATCTGACATGTTAATGAATATTGTGTAAAAAAAAAACAACAAAATAATGTGTGTATGAAAGAACACTATCGATAGTCATTAAAGAGAACCATTTCATATGGTTTTATAAGTCCTTATCAGATAAAAAAATGTTTCAATCTCATAATACTGTTTTCAAGAAATCTAAACCTGTGACAATTATCATATTAAAAACAAACGAAATGATAGAAGACATTGCTGCATTATGTTTTGTTTTAAAACTGTGTTCACAATATGCATATTCTATATATGGAAAATTTAATGTACATTTGATTGAATGTATATTTAGTGTCATGCTATTAATAACAATCCAACCTGTTGCTCTTGAAGCAAATAAAAAAAAACTTGATAAAACAAACTCAGGATAAAACACAGGTAATTTCCGTTAGATTTATGTATTGAATAAGTAAGATTCGTTGTCTCTAAAACAGAGATATTAGCAAATGAGAGTGTACAAAAAGCAAAAGCATTATTTAAATTGTTAGCAAAATATACCAAAAATACTTTTACTTGTGATGAAACTTTGGTATAGCATTTTAAGCCAAAACGTTAGTGTTCTAACAGAATCCGGAGATCATCAAAGAGTGCATAATGTCCTAGTATTGCAAAACGATTTCGAACTGTGAAGGTTTTATACGTTATTTTCTAATAAAGGTCATCTCCTATACGTTATTTTCTAATAAAGGTCATCTCCTATACATTCATGTGCCAATGGGCAAAGCAGTCATATATAACCTTGCATAAAATGTTATTAAAAATCTGAAGACATATTTCGAAAGAAATCGCCCCAAAACGGGTATATGAAGTATCACCGACTTTTGAACGACAATGCGCCTGCACACGAAGCAAGCATTCTGTTTAAGTATCCGGAAGCGTAAAATGGTAATGGCCTACCACACTCACGTTTCTTCATATTTACATGTATCACCCGTTCGACATCTTTGATGATACAAATCTCAAAAAGCCCTTGATCTCCAATTTATCAATAACTGTTGGGTGTCCCAAATGAGTAGTATGAAAAATGTTTTCATAAGTGAAAAACGTTAAAAAAAGTGTATCCACGCCAAGGGATCAAAGAATAATTACTGTAGGTGAACACAGCCAAGTGTCATAATTTTGGGAACATCCCTTGTAAGCTGGCCAACTACAACTTGAAAAGGTTTTTTAAATCAGCACTTGGTTATAACTACTTGGTTATGATTGATAATATTATGCAAAAATTTGTAAATCCAATTAAACAAACTGAAAGCAACCTTGGTTGAAATATGATTTTAAAAAATATTGAACTAAAGATGAGCATAGCCTTAGACGGATTTGAATTCTGGATCTGCAGTTTACAAGCCCGATACTCTAACCACTGAACTATGATGTTATGCAAACAAATTAATTGATACGATCAATTTTATAAATCATTTAACTCGCCCTCTTGTGACGTTGCCTCAAAAAAGGTGTAAACGTTGATGATGATGTAAGCTACCTCCATTTCAGAGTACTTCGTTGTACATGTCTCACCTGTGTGGATGTACATGTTTCATTGCCTTGTTACTTAGTTCCAATCAAATTATTAAATTTTACAAAATTTCTCCAAGCTATTGGAGAGTAACATAAAAGAAACACAAGTCAATCCTTATTTACGAGTATCGTACAAACAGCAAATGCACATAAACCAAGACATTATAGGGTCAAATCCAACGCCTGGCAGTAAATACTAGTGCATAAACAATCCAAGTAAACATACATGTATATTTAATTAATTAAATAGGGGTTCCTATTAGTCAATATAGTGTAGGTGTATGTAACCAACGAAAACAATATTTTTTCTGTTGACTTTTGACAAGTCTAAGACCTAGTTGGGACTCTCATATTTTCGTATTTACATTTTAATAATACTGTATATATATTTCTGATTTACTTTTAACTATCTGAGTATGAAACTTCTCACTCTAGATATGACAATAAAAATGGGAGTAAAAATGAAAGCCGATTAATTCATTGAATGTGCTAATAAATATCAAAATAATATCCCATTCACGCATATTTTGCGTGGAAGATTGAGAAAGAAATGATCGATAGGCTACACATTTCTTATACAAATACACCTTTGCACTACATGGATATCGTACATGTATATTTTCTCCATTGTTCGTCGCTCATTCTACTAAAATAAAAATCATAAATCAAATATTTGAATCGATTGTTTGTCTAAATATGTTGTTTGAACGAGTACAAAACGAGTGATAATATAAATAAAATGTATAAAGCATTATAAGAAAGTTTCTATACGAAAACTAATACCATCTATCAACAACACTCTATTTTTTAATCATTTCATATGAATTTATCAAATTTACATGACAAATTGTTAAAATTCACATTATGGACAGCAACGATATTGTAAACAACAGCATTAGCAATTATTTTACGTTTACACCAAAAGTTACGACTACCCTTGGTCAGGCGTAGAATTTTGTCATAAATAGGTCTGGAGCAAAGTTTAACGGACCTTAGTCCAAAAATATGACTATGTCCGGATTTACGCAAGGCGGAAGGTTACGCCGAGCGTTGGCCTTTTAGGGAAACGGGTTCCAGGTCTGCAATCTACACCCATGTGCTTTTAGCTATTTACTTGTATGAGCCGTGTTCGGCTTTAACTTACGTTTCAAAACCTCATGCATAATGACATTCAAAATATATCTGCACATACGTTGTGACAAGGAAGTTGAACGCAACTGATATCTACACAATGCGGTGTGCATCTAATGATGAGGAAAATACATTTTTATAAGTAAAGTATTTCTACTTCTTTCCCTGACGGAATGTAATAATCATTTGCATGGTACAGAATTATGAATTATAATAAAATTCATGTGCTTAAGTTATCGTTTTCACATATATATATATTTTCAAGGTATAAAGACATGACACATGTCTCCAAAAGGACAAATCCTACACATACATATATTAAACCAAACTACATGGATTTTACTCTATTTAATCTATAAAGTAATAATTATTTGTTCTAAATATTTACATTGGGTGAGTTATTTCTCTCTTGTTAATGAAACGTCTATTAATTGACAGCCCTTAAATATCTTATATCTTATCCCACCCACCCACCCACCCCTCTTTATTTTGTCGGCAGAACTCCTTAGAGATGATTAAATGGATTTTATTGAAATCTCAGTGATGATAGAGAATGACAATACCTCGAGTCATTTATTTTTTTTCAAATTTCATCTTCTGTCGTCCGTTTCCTGTCCCGAGACAAAAAACCTTGTCTCAACGAGATCTCAGAAACGATAGACCTGAACAACCAAACTTTTTGAAATGATAGACCTTTATATGTAAATTTGTTTAAACTGTTTTGTTTAAGTCGTCCTTACTTCTGGTCTTCACTGTAAGTTCCTGATTTTTTACATTTTTTTTAATTTTACATGAAATTACTTTTTCAGTATAAAAGCTCACATATGTCATCTATGCAATTTTAAATGAACAAAAAATTGCACCTCCGATGAGATATATCTCAAATATCTCAGGTAGCTTTCTTCTTTTTAATTTTGTACTCGTAAAATCTCAGAAACTGTAAGTGATAATTAAAGAAACGAACACTTTTATGGATGATAGACATTTGGTTGAAGATTTGTATATCGGGTTTCATTTTGTCAACAACCACTTTCAGTTCTCACCGGAAGGATTCAAACAAATCGAAATGTAAATAGGTTTAAATGTTTTTCATTGACTGTTACACTTTGCCTGATAAACAATATTGTACATTAAAAAATTGTACAAGAATCACAAACTATTAGTTTCATTGAGCACTTCTGTTGACCGTTTCCTGTCCCAAGACATAAATCCTTGTGTCAACGAGATCTAAGAATTGGCAATAGCTTGAACACACAAACTTTGGGGAAAGTTAGACCTATATAGGTAGATATATTTAAACTGTTTAAATTGTTTGAATTAACTTCCGATCGTCACAGGAAGTACTCCAAAAATTATTATTTTTTTTTCTATTTTTGTTGTTTAACATGGAAGTAAGCTCTGGAAATTTCCTTTACAGTAAATTTTATATCCATAATTATTTTCAACATGAAAAGAGCAATTTCTAACAAATACATACATGTTTTTTAAGAACAGAATACCTTTTTGTTGCTTTAGCAACTAGAGTCTAGTTTTGTATTAATTTTTTAACATTTCCAGCCATTTACTTATGTGTAAGCAAAGACATAGCATGAAACTTGATATGATCTCAAAGTGTATCAGTTCAGCATTTGCCCCCTTTTTGACAAATGATATTCAAACTTTTATTGACACTATGATGAGATATAAGATTATTTTTAAATAAAGTATTAAGTTTTTGAGTTTTGGCTAAAGCCGGGGCCATGGCTTTTTTCTAGTGAATGCGACCATTATAAGTAGTTTATTATAAGTAGTTTATTTGTACAAGTGGTCACACTATACGATGTTTGAATTGATTTTAAAGTAATTCAATCAATTCAAATTAATCTTTGTAGGAAGAAAACTAATTGTAATTTCATGATTTTTACTGAAATAATCAGATTGATAATCGACTTTCAGACTTTGCTTTTGACTGGAATGGTCTCACGGTACTACTTCAGTTGGAAGCGAATCAAATGAGAATAAAAGAAATGAGAAATTAAGTGAAAGATTTCATCATGTGACCGCACCTTTCAATACATTTTCATTTCATCAGATAAGTTGTCTATAAATGGATCTACATTAGTACTGCTAGCATTTCTATTTATTTCTATAAAATAGAAAGGGTGAAAAATGATAGGATGAAAAAAATTCATGAAAGCTTCACTATTAATTAGGTACAGCAACCTATTGTTTAATAGCGTTCATTTTTTTTTTTTATATTTTAATGCTTGTGAATCGTGATATCTGCTATATTAAGTATTTTTGACATTAGGAACAAATGAATACATACCGTAACAATGGCTTACTTTCACTAAACAAATGTATAACATCCAATGGCTTACTTTCACTAAACAAATGTATAACATCCAATGGCTTACTTTCACTAAACAAATGTATAACATCCAATTCATTGCAGACAGCTTGGAAGATGAAAATTTTATCTCACATATTAGAAAAAAAATACTCGTTTTTTAAACAACTAGTTGGAAAACTATTTAGAAAACTGGATTGTTATGAATATACGACAGGAAACTTTATCCTGTTTCCGATTAGAATAAGTGATATTATGCGGCTGACTAATGTGTAGATATTTAGTGATGTTTGTGAGATCTTCCGCATTTCGATTCTGGAAACATGTAATCAAAACATGGGCACAACAATCCGCTTACAAGGCTCAAATGGTTGAATTATATCAATTAAAACAGTTTTGAAATTATAAATATGAAAGCCATAATTATGGATAGGGTGTAAGAAAGTTCTGTCTTTAAAAATGAGCCTGGTCAGGTATCAAAGGCATGGCCTGTAGGAAAGCACCCCAAACAATTTTTCAAAGTGCGTTAAATTTTTAACCAAGTTAACGCACTTTATTTTTTATTTTCAATGTGCGTTATGACTGTACATCAACAATTTTTATCATCATGACACTTTACGCACTTTAAAAAAAATGTATAAATCACTAAATATTGACTTCCTCAGATAAAGAGTTTATATTTAAAATAATCACTGTTTAATATGGTCTAGCATCATTTGGATTGGAGAATGGACAACCCAAAATATAACCCAAGTTACTTTATATATATTCTAACCCCTTCATGATAACTGCGGTACTGCTCTCTTGCTGGGCAAATTGATATACTTTGTCGAAGTTTCAGTAGGTAGATAATCAAATTACTTTAAAAAAAACAAAACAATTTACGTTACGCCATATTTCAATTCATGTTGCCTTGCAAAAGAGCAGTACCACAATAACCTGAATGTGTCTACTCAAATTCATTACTTGAAGAATGCACCCGCATCTTTCCTTCCAAAACATCCTATCTATTCCATAAATTTATATAAATTGAGTTAAGTCATATAAATTGATTATTTTACCCATCTCTTAAAGGAGTAGATATTCCAAAAAAGAAAAAAAAGATTAAAAAAAAAAAAAAAGGCACGATCCCGTTGCAAGCAACAAATGAATGAAGTCTTCCGACGAATTTCAGAAGTTGAGATACATGTACCTTAATTGTGCTATTTAAATGCTAACCATGATTTGAAATTGAAGAAAGGGGTCTTCAGTCTAAGGGCCAGAGACTATTTTGTTTCAGTTGTTGTGACACGATGGCAGTGTTTTTCTTTGAAGTTTACCATTTTGTATTAGCAACACAGGACAAGGCTACTGGGGGCGGAGCTATTTGCTGTACTGTATTAGCTGATAAACCGTGCTCTATTAGCCAATAAACCGTTCTGTATTAGCCAACTGTATCTTAAATACAGAACGATCTAAATATTAATCAATGCAACAATCAATACAACAGATTTAATTTTAATTTCATTTTTTGCAAAATTAATATGCAAATAATATTCAAAACTATTATAATAAACATAGCAAGAAAATGAGTAGGGGTCCTTCTTGGACATTTCAATAAAAATTCCCCAAGAGAATTAGAACTTTTTTACATTCAGGAACACTTGCACATAATTCCACTGACATGCACCTAATTCCACTGACAATTATTTAGGTCCAGAAGAAAATGAAAACCGACAGTTGTTAAAAACTGATGCAGTGTTGGATAATTGCTTCATAATATGTTGGATTTCCGGGCAAAACTTTTTTGCGTCGTCTTCAGAATTATCCGAATTTACCGAAGATACGGGCCGTTTTCTGCACTCCAGTGATCCCTGCGATGATGAAGACAGTTCCAGCGACTCCTGGGTTGTTGAAGACGGTTCCAGCGACTCCTCCGATCTTATATAGGCGGACCCAAGATCTTGCAAATATTCCTTTTCATGTAAACGTTACTTCTCATGTATTTCCTCACCCCTTCTTGTGATCGGTGCCCGGTCACGGACATAATTTCGGCCTCCG
>WFKH01003881.1:38428076-38444635 GCA_016163765.1 Magallana hongkongensis | reverse complement strand
TCTCTCTCTCTCTCTCTCTCTCTCTCTCTCTCTCTTGACATATATTGGAATAAAGTCATTCCAAACATAAGAATAATTTCAAATATTAGCATATATATGGAAATAGTTGTCTTTCGATCTGCAGTACACTATTTATAATGCAATTGCCCTGTTTCAACCTCATGCGTTGATATGGCGGCGGCATGTCTTTGATGCTGGCGAAGCGACCGGCCGACTGAGTCTAGCGACCTGCTGACGTAAACTTTGACTCTCACCAAGTGGGAAAAGCGACGGTATTTTGAAACGAGCCATAAGTTTTTATTATTGTAGGAAGCACTTCATCCGTTTTAAACAAAAAAAGCGTCACGCATAAGACAATAGCCCTTAGTATTGCCTTATGCTATGTATAATGTTAGCTTTGTTACAAAGTTGTATAATTTCACGCAGTAACAAGTCTTTTTTTTAATTCTAAGGTGGCATACACTGTTTAATTCTTGATGTTACCATCGTTATCACGTTAAACAATTTACCCAGATTACTAAATGCATTCCAATCTTCTATTTTTTGCTTTAAGGGCGGATTCTTTTCATATTTCATGAATACAGAAAATAATGAAATTAAGCATGTAAGGACTTTAAAATATGCACATTTCAAAAAAAAAGCGTAGGATAATCTTGCTTGATTTTCCCTAGAAGTTCATTTGAAATGTCAATGCTAAAAAAGATTTTTTCATGTAGAAACACAGAAATTCCATGGTGGTATCTTAAATTGATTGTTCCAAAAAAAAAAAATTAAGATTAAATGTATAAGAGCAACTTAAGTCTAAAGTTCTATGTTGAAGCATGGTATTAAGTAGTAAAATTTTCTCTGCACACTCTATGAATTGATATTTTGGTGTTCGCCAATCCCGTTTTTCATGGATTATTTCTATATAATCATATATTCAGAATTTAATATTTTTACATTCATAGTGAAGATCCATAGTGAGAAAATCATTAACAGTAAATGAATCATTGGGTATTCATGCATAATAGATTGTCAGATTAGCTCGAATTTCATCATGTTTAAAATTTTCATTAAAAACATGAAAATATTTTAATGTATTTTTAAGACAATAATTAATAAGGCCAGACAAGCAGTTGGATAATATATTCTTTATAAAATGTGATATTATGAATTATTGCTGTTTTTATTATGTTTCAAGTCAATAAATAGTAAAAATCTCAGTCCAAATTTCCTCTGATACAAAATATATAAGATTAATTGATTTTAAAAATAATAACATTTTTTCCTGAATCTAATAATGCTACATTGCAAAACAAAGCCAAAAAATGAAGCTGTATTATGAAATTTTAAAAATGTATGTACATTTACTATTAGTATATGATATCATTGAAAGTAAAACTTTTTGATCACAACTCTCAAAAATGTACATTGAAATTAAATCTTACTGTTTACAATGAACAGTTGGCTTATGTGGTTTACAGATATCAGTGTAATAAACGCTAAACAAATGCTAACTGTTATCAACCATGCAATTTTGAAAACGCTTTTTCCAAAGGAATGTTTTTCACCACTTCAGGGAAAAAACGGTTTAAATTGTTCTTTTCAAATTTTCAATTTAAAATCTTCTTTTAAAAGTATTTAATGTAATTAATTGTTTTCAGGAGGTATTAACCACCTCCTCTTTGCAACAAAGTGACTCTCGAAATGGGCTCTATACAATCAGCTCTCCTGATGAAGTTTTAAATATATTAGATATAGCTAAAAGTGCCTTGCAATATTTTTATGGACCAATCTAGTCGTTCATTTAAAAAAAATGAAGAAGTAAATGCTTATATATACGTTAGATTGTTTTTATTATCAAAACGAGTCTAAAAAAAAAAAAAAAAAACCCCCCCCCCCCCCCAAAAAAAAAAAACAAAAAAAAAACAAACAAACAAAAACACCAAAAAAAAAACCCAGAATAAGTTTCAACATGGAAAATATCTACAATGGAACCAAGAGTTTTTAGTATATCTCTTAGTCACATACTGTGATCGTATTGCCTGCCGTCCTTTTATATATTTCATGATCAATTAAAGTTCAGGATTGACATAAAACATACTAGATACAAAAAAATCGCAAATAAGGCATTCATAAAAGCATTGGTAAAAATCCGGCATTGACCATCAAACAAATGTCAAATAACTTAACTGCATTAACTGAATTATTAAAACCGACCGACAACGACTTGGGTGTATGGGAAAATCGCGAGAAAAAGAATGGTGCTCCTTAATTAGATTTTTTTTCAATGTATCAGTGGTTACCAACAGTCATTACATACTTTAGTTTTACGTTTTCTTGTTTTCGTTTTTTAAATTTCAAAAAGCAACATCAATTCCCCAATATGAGTAGGTCAAGCACGTGGTAAAGATAGTAAGTCAAGAAGGAATTGAATTATGTCGCAAGTAATTATAGCGGTGAAGATTTAGTGAATTTCTGTAGGTGGTTATCAAACTATTAAATTATTTCAATATTGTAACTATTCAAAATTATTTTAATGAGAAATTCTTCAACAAGTCATGTAATTTGCAGTTCTTGCTGGGTGTTTATTTAAATATTCTGTTTATTTAAAATTTTGTCAAAAAAGTTCGCCCCATCCACTAAGTTATGCACATTTTTACTTATAAGCTTGATTTACACAAAATTGGGTTGATTGGTAAGTTTCCCCAGCATGAGTCACATTGGTACTTATTTTCTCTCCCTTCCTATTCATGCAAAATATACTTAGAATGTATTGATCTTTCACTTGCGCTAAGCTGTTTTTACAAGCATTGAAATATATCAATTCATTAGTTTACTTGTAGCAGGAGAATCTCTAAACCACAAATTTATATATACATCATTTACCTAATACGAAGCTTTAAAGCTGCTGATTATTTGATACTCAATATTGACTATATTGAATTAAGTATCAACAGTATTAACAACAGCGTCAATGTAAATCAAACCAGCGGTTTTAGTAATATTCAGTAAAATCCATTAATAACGTCACGATACATTCCCTGAGAATTACCAAAAGGAATACAGAGCTTGATGTCAAAGTTAATCATGACGTCATATCGTATGAAGTAGACAAGTGACATTCTACACATTCTACAAGTACAAGCCAATCGGGAAACCTTAACATACCCGCGTGTATCTTTGTACGCAATATATCAAGTAAAACGGGTACTGGAAAAAATTTACAAATGGGGATTTTTAAAATGCATCATACTGAAAATAATATTGAACAATTTATTCTTAAATTATTTTTAGTTAAGCTAAATTAAATATGTTTACGGTCTGACCGTTGGGGCGAGCGCAGCAGCAACTACACATATCCTTCTATAGGCTATCATAATTTTTCATTTTTACAAAATCAACTCGCCAAAAAATGTAAAAAGGAACTAATGAGATATATTTTTGATAAATATAAAGTCGGTTGTTTTTTATGCATAATTATACTATGAATCTTTTACTCTTGGAGAAGATTTGATCAGTAAAATCTGTAAAAAATAAATTGCTTTTAAGTATTATTTCTATTTTGTTTCTTGATATCATCTGAGTTTTAATTTGTTCACCTTTACATAAGTTTCGTTTTTTAATTTGTTCATTTGTTCATTGTGCAGTTTACACTAAAATATCGAATACATATTACACGTAACTCCCTGTTTTGCTGCTTGATCGACTACTAAATTTATCGCGGAAAATATAGGGCAAGACAACAGTGACGTCATACGTAATCTTTCTGTTGTACATGTATTGTTTACGTTTCTCGACAGAATACAAATGAATGAAGGCTTTTAATAGCTCTCTTGGTTCTTACAAAAGCTTGTGCGATACTCAAAATGAGTAGACAAATCTCTCGAAACCGTAAATTAAGGGTGAAAGCTCAGTTATTTATGGCATAGCTCTACGGGAGCTAGAGGAAATGATGGGATGCTGCCAATTCTTAGAGTTCTTAGATATCGCATCGCTGGACGGCGCTGCGCTCGCTAGAATAGTTATTTCTCACTGTTAAAAGAACTTCACTCATAGCCTACTACCTGTTAACTTGTGACATTTAGACAGATGACGTCATATTTATAAAAATAATTGATTGGCCTCTTTTTCGGTTTGAAGTGTTTGACTTATACATGTCTTGTAATTTGGCATTTGTTGTAAATGAAAATAGGTATAGCTTAATTTCGCTAACTATTGCATTAAAAAGTATTTTAAAGGCTTGCATATTATTTTGACGTCATAAGGCATATATCTATTACTTTTTTGTCTGAATGACTTTATTGACAGCCTTAACTATGCTAAGTATAACATTGAATTTTATTTTAGAGCTATAATCAGATCAACATGAAGGTCCTTGAAGTATTTGTATTCATTTTGCTGCATTATTTGTCTTCTTCATCTGAAGGAAAAATCAATAAACAGTTTAAAATTGTTCTGGAAAATCCTTTGGAAAAATTCCCTCTCAAGAACATGGAAATTGATCTTAAAGCAAAAATCTTTTATGTGAGTGGAAAGAATATTCTTTACCGGTTAAGTATGGAGGAAGACATGAAAATAATAAAAAGACCAACTGGACCAGATGAAGATTGCTTGACACCTGAGTGTGAGGAGTTCTGTGGAGACAACTACAATACAGTGATGGTTGTGACCCCTGATAGTTTGATAACCTGCGGTACACTGAGAGGTGGACTTTGTTTAAGACGTAATAAAGATTATCTAAACATTACATTGACTACTAGCAGTTCTTTCTCAAATATTCGTTTAGTATTCAGTGACCAAACCTCAGCTGTTGGAACATTTTTGAATATTAGAGATGAAGTTTCCGCTAGAGAATTTGAAAATATTGTCTTGTTTGCAAAACAGTACACATAATTACCACTCCTTTACCAAAACTAAGAGAAAGTGCTATATTCTCAGTGTCACCAAATTTGTCAATCAAAGTGTTGGGGACTTCTAATTTGGGAAATATTTTTGATCTTTTCCTGAAAATCCCAAGTAAATTCAAAATGGATTACAGAGTTGTGATAGAAAATGAAAATGTTGTTTTCCTTCTTGTTAATCAGAACTCAAAATCAAAGCTTGTTAAAATTTGTAAGTCTATGGATAGTGAAAATCCAACGAAAGTTTATGAAGACATTCCTATATCATGTAATTCAGAAGGAACAAACTTGGCTCATGTCAAGCATGGAATCTTCATGACTTTGTCTGGAAAGAGGTATAGAGTGGGTCTTTTTTCAAGTTTAAAACCCTCTTTGTCTGCAGTGTGTTTTTGAAGAAATTGAGATCTATGAAGCATATTTAAAGTCAAGAAGAAATAGATATGGGTGTCCAAAGGAAGATCTTCCTCGAGAAGATATGATATTCAAAGAAGATCGTGGTGTGAATTTTTGTTTCCCATACAAAAACTTAAATGAAACCAATGAAGTATGCATATTAAAAATTTAAAAGAATCTTTTTACCACGGAGACAGTGCAGGCAGACTTGTAAAACACTAGCAATTTGAAATTTTAACCACTATTTTAATTTTTATTGTTCGTCTAATTGTCATTTTTGTTTTCCGTGTTTCAACGAGTCACTATTTCTTTTGCATACAGAAGATTTAATTAGTAATATAAAAACTAAATACGTTGTAAGTCAGAAAACCTTCTCAATGACAAATTCTGTTAGAACTACACTATGACGTCGCTTATGTTTTATGGAATTTCACACATTTTTGTAATATTTTTTTATCAATATCGTAGAGACTAATTCCCTGAAATATGTGCTTAAATTGGCTCTTTGAAGGAAAAAAAATCATAGATGTGAAAGGTTTAATATTTGATTTACGCTTAAAACCGATCGTGTGAAAACAGTAAACACATCACTCTATGCGGGCGTGTAGTACCCAACCTTATAAAGTTCGAAACAAGAACAGTTGAAATGTAAAGCAATAAATCAAAATGATTGTTAACTTCTTTGTAATAGCAATCATTCTTTATGATAAGCACTTCTATCTTTTTTCATATGACTGGACAAATACAACTTAAAGCTGAACACCGCTCATAAATAGGCACCGTCTGTCACACAGGTATATAAACCTTTCTATTTTGTTACACCCGATTGCACACTTGGGGCCCGTTTCATCAAAGGTCGTACGCCCAGGCGTAGCTCTACGCCGGCGTAAGTTCGGGACTAGTGCGTTACTTTGCGTTACATCAAAGGGCGTATCTTTACACCGGACTAAAGTTAAGCCAAAATTTTACGTCTACTCATGGGTAGGCGTAAGTTAAAACCATAAACAAAAAACACGGCAACTTTGATAGGAGACGTTGTAAACATTCTTTAAGGAGGGAGAGGGTTTTTAGAGACCGCACAAAGGTACTTAAATTTAGAAGACGAAGACCACATTAAGGGGTACCGCTTTCCAAGACATCATCGTTGACATTATAAACATTATAAACAGCGTTGACCTCATTGTTGGGAGGTCCACGAGAACTAATGCAGTTCCAACTTATACACAGGTACAAGAACACTTCATCCTGTGATAAAAATACATGAATTATTAAACAAACACAAAAGTATTCACAAGTGCGTTATAAAACTTATATTCAAAATGTATTATTTATCATTTTTTGTGTTGGATGGTGGCTTGTTTTTTAATTATTACATACATATTTTATATAATAAATAACTATATGCAGTGTTTATATTAACCATTAGATTTATTCTTGTCCTTTCTATACAAGATGCTTGTGACACTAAGGTACCTAGGAAAAGGAGATTTTTATTCAGAGGTGCGGGACTTGCATGGCATTTCTCGTGCATCAGTTAGCAGAATTGTTCATGAAGGTAGTCAGTTTTATTCTTTGGAAAAATAATAATAATAAAACAACCGCAAAGTATAATGCTTTAAAATGTGTTTGTTTTTTAAGTTATAATATAATAAGTATGTGGAGAGAGAGAGAGAGAGAGAGAGAGAGAGAGAGAGAGAGAGAGAGATTTACAAAATATACGTTATATGATGATTTATTGTAGATACATAAATAAAGTTATTACAAGTAATATTTTATTAGTATATATGTATATATACATTTTAGCGTATTGGACCATCAATTCGATGATGGAGAACATCACTTTCCCCAATGATGCAGATAGTCGACGTTCTTTAAAAACTGATTTCATTCTCCCAATTGTGTAGGGGCTATTAACGGGACCCTTATACCAATCAAAGGAATGAGTGGGTCGGGAGAACCTGAATTTATTTGCAGGAAGAATTTCTGTGCCTTGAACAATTAGGCTCTGGCTGACCCAAATATGCGGTAATTAAAATATATTTGTTAAAATAATGATTAAACAATCAAATATTGTATATGTAATCGATATATTGTTATAGAGATGGTATTAACAATGAGTTAAAGTTAAAACTTATTTTTCGTAAATTTAAAAATCTTATATGATTTTATTTAAAGATTTCTCCACATCAACACGGTTTTTTCCCGGAGCCATCCACGACGCGTATGTGATCCAGTCTTCTAGCGTCCCAGCAATCATGGAAACATTGCCAGAAGGGGGTTGGTTACTTGGGGATTCAGGTTACCCCCTGAAAGAATGGTTACTTACATCATTCTTGTCCCCAAGTAACTCCAAAGAAGAAAAGTACAATGCATCCCTATCAAAGACGAGAATAGTTGTTGAGAAGGCATTTGGAGCTCTAAAATCCAAATTTCGGTATTAATAATTTGAGCATCTAACTCATACGTATACATTTTAATCTGAAATACACACGAACTTATTTATTGTTGAAATTTTAAAATTTACACAAATCATGTTAAAGGTGTTTGCATTCAAGTGGTGGGGGACTTCGGTTTAAACCGCAAAGATGCTCCAAAGTCATTGAAACATGTTTCAGACTGCACAACACAGCGATCATTGCGAAAGTTCCCCTCCGAGAACAAGGGACTGTTCAAAACATTAACCGTGATGATGTCTTTATCGAAAAATGCACAGGGAACAGCGCAGCAACTGAGGATACGTGTGGCTGGCTTGTTATGACATTTGAAAAAAAAACAAGACATTATATATTTGCTATTTATGAAATAAACTATTTCAATATGTATTTTGAATAACTATAAACTTAAATGCATTTTTAAAGTTTTTTGAAACAAAAATTTAGATTGTATATAATCATAACCTGTTGATGAATGCCATGTATAATTTTGGTTTTCACAAAAACATAAATCTAATACCTCATGATATTGATATTGTATTTTTTTTGCAGTTTATTTTACTTCTGCAAAAAACATATCATATACTGTACCTGTTTCGTGAGCCCTTCCTGTGTCGTTTCCACCCTCAATTCCATGAATAAGCTCTTCGGGAATCATTGCTTAAACCTGTCATTAATAAACAAACAAATATAATATGTTCATTTATAAAACTATAACAATAATAAAAATAACTACTACAATTCTCAAGGAAAAGGCAAAAAAATTAAAATCAAATTCATTTTTCATACATCAAGTTCCCATGACTAAAATAGACCTTAAGTGGTGGACCTCCTCCTGTTGTCTTTGACTGTATTTTTCGCATCGCTTCCTTCTTCTTTACATTTGTTCTTGCGTCTTTCCATTTTTTATTTACTTCGTCCACTTCCCTTCTACAGCAAGTTATTGAAACAGCGTTGATTCTATAAGAATGTAATTAATAAAAGTTATTTTTACGAAAATGTAAAGCCAAAAATATTTGAAAATGTTTTTTTGTGCGGCGGGGGGCGGGGGGGGGGGGATGGGAGGGGTGAACAAATTTCTGCTTTTAATACCAGTAAGATTTTTTCTCGTTTCTCGACAAAAAATAAGTAACATTTTCACCACCACTTACCAAAATTGAATAGTCTGTAATTATAGTAAGCACGCACGGATCCAGAAATACTGACGACAGGGCATTAAAAAGCAAAGTTAACATAATATTTTTTTTTCGAAAGCGTTGGTAGAGGTACCCTTAATTTCCCTTTTAATATAAGCGTGTTTACTATTTTATCACTTTAAGAACTCTTAAAACTATTCAGCTGAACTACTTACAGCTTTGTAATGTTCTCCCGCACAGTTTTTTCTTTTCTGCGGTTATTGTTGAAGAAAATTTTCCGAAAAGAATTTCTTCATTCTCTCGAATTGATGAGGAAAGTAATTGCATCTCATCTTTATTCCAATTCGGCTTTCTTTTCTTTTTAGTAGAAGAGCTAAATTCATCCATGTTTTTTAGCCGCAGGAATAAGAAGCAGACGTTCAAAAAACACGAAATTAATTCTAGTTGATTTCGGCTAAACGGTTATATACATGATATGTGCGTTTCAAATTCTGATTGGAAGAAAAAACAATTTATGTATTTTAAACTAGTTAGTAATTACTGACGGGATGTGTATTTGCTGTACTTTTTTCTATTTACCCTCTCTCTCTCCCTCCCTCCCCCTCTCTCCGTCTCCAGAAAAACACTGTGTCTGATAATTATTCCAGGGCCAAGGTGGCATTTTTGCACCAGCTTAAGATGCAGTTTCGGAAAAATCCATCTATACCAAATGATAAACCATTGTCTAGAGAGTATATATTAACCACTTTTGGTTTTACTGTGTTTCACCCGACAGGCAAGATATTTACCTTTAAAAATTAATATACCATAGGAAAATGATAATTCCCATAGGAGAAATGATTCTCCTACAGGAAATATTGACAATCCTATAGGATTTTCTAAAAATCCTATAGGAATTATATTTGATATTTCCTGTAGGAATTTGATTCAAACAGGTAGTTTTCCTATAGGAAATTAAGATTTCCTATCGGATTTTATCATATCCTATCGGAATTCAAATTCCTACAGGAAGTTCTTGCATCCGATAGAAAATTTCAAATTTCCTATAGGAATATTGTTTTTCCTGTGGGAAAAATTATTTTCATGTAGGAATTGATATTTTAAAGGTAAATATTTCACCTGACAGGTGAGATACAATGATAACAAAGGTGGTTGCATGTAAACTCTTAAAGCAATGGTCTATCATATGGCATATTTAAATTTCTCGATATATGCAGCTTAGACGGGTGCAAAAATGCCACCTTGGCACTGGCATGATTATCCGGCACAGTGTTGAAAGCATTTTATTGTTTAACTAATCACACTTCTATCTTTTATCTTTTGCACCTGAATCGAATGCGTTAATTATTCGGAAAATAAACCAAAATGACCCCCTCCCCCACCAGACAACACTATCGTACAACTTAATATCATTTTACCTGTTGTTCTTTATTTGAAAAATAAATTAGAATGACCCACTCCCCCGACAAAACTATCGTTTAACGGGTTGTTTTAACTGCTCTAAATTTGTACGAGTTTATGGACAATCTCACTGTTTTATTTTTTAACGTGTTTTTTTATTTTACAAACTCGAATATGTGAAAAATATATTTAACGTCTATACAATTTCATTAGTATAAAATAAACCGATATAATGTTCAATAATCAACTCTATGTACGCGAATATCTTAATATTAGGCAATAGAGTCATGGGGCAATAGACCCATGAGACTCTTGAAGTCAGATTAAAAACTGGAAGACTGTTCAGCAGCACGACCCACAAACATGTTCAAAGGATACTATGTTGGGCGCTTTTAAAAACATAATGTTTGGTTTAATAAAACCATGTCAAGGTCAGGTATCATCAAACCAGAAGTCATAAAGGTATTTGTTTTTCTAACATATATTTTTTTTATATTTACAGTTTTTTGAAGGAGTATATGATGCATTTTACAAGATAGATTATTGTAACAAAGTTACAAACCTGCTTTCCCAGTTTGGTATTATTGTGGGACTCTTACCAATAGAAGGTAATGCAGTGTACTCCACCAAGTCTCACCGAGCCACAGTCGTTGGAAGTTCAACTATCAACAACTTGACAACTCTCTATATTGGAACGGACAATGGGAGTGTTATACAGGTTACTTTAAATCATCCGGCTTTTCAACAATTTAATTCACTGAATGTCGCTCTGGCTCATTATAAAAAATAATTTCAAACAAAATGAAGTATTTTCGAGTTTATTAGGAGATAACTGATGTTATTTTTTTCTTAATAAATAAAATAAGCTCTATACTCATCAAGGGCATGTTCTCCTTGTATTTATTGAATATGATCCTATTCATTTTGCCACAGACTAATCACAAACAGCCGAATCACAGTGTTGCCAGTTTTTATCACTTTATTCACGCATGAATATCATTATTCATAAAATACATGGACTTGTGTTTAAACACTTTTTTAGCATTGTTTAGTTTATATCGTGACACTATTTGTTCAAATGATTTCATGCAAATAAGCTAATTGAAAAACAAATAGATGGTTCATCTTTATCAATGTGTTTAATTTTACTTAGTTTTCTCTTTTCTCTGATCTGTTGACACATCATATATCACATAGTTAGCATGGTGTATACATTATCCTTTACAACTCGGAGAAGTAAACAGCATCAGAAAAAAGATCTTGTCCATGGTCATGTTCTACTTGATATAAAATAAATGTGGTTTATGGATGTAAGGTGCATAATTTCCGAAACAGATAATATAAGTGCAGAATGTTGGCAACTCAATTGGTAAGATTTTATTTTTAACAATTCTGATAAGAAATGTAAAAAAATTCAAAGACCGGTAAATAATCTATATAAAATTTCTTTGTTAAGGGTTTTTTGCAGTTATAATATTTATAGTCTTTCTTTTCAACGTTACTTTATGTCGTTTTCGTTTATGAACTTTTTTGCATGCCCTTGCGTCATGCGAATGAATTTCCGAGACAACCCTGTTCTTATGCGGGTTTTTTTTTGTCCGTGCTTGTTCTCTCTAATAATCCTCATGCTCATATTTCAAAGTTCACATACACGTGAATTTCAAACATGCAAAAGAAAATACCAATATTTCTTTAAAAAAAAATAACATTAGTAATTAATTCATACCAATGAATAATTGGTCGCTTTTGTTTCAAGGGATTCTTTATAACATCTCATCATACGTTTGATCTTGTTTTCAACATCGCGAAATTGTGTCATATACGACATATGTAGCTTTAATCGGTAAACGTTCAATCAAAACCACAAAGATTTAATTAAATCAGATGATCCAGACCAAAATTCAAGCGGCTGGTATACGGCTGGTTTAAAAACACTGCACATTTATTGTACTGCCAACTCAAGAGTGGTTTTAAAGATACAGTGCAGCAATGTACAGTTTTGCTTTATTGGCTAACTCATTTATCTATTTTGAAGGTATTCTATGATACAGAGAAAAATAAAACAAGCGTGCTCTCCGAATTAAACGTGGACTCATCAGAGATCAGAGCAGTTAGAAGTTTAAATGGAGAAATGTACATAATGTCTCAAAACAAGGTTTACATTTTTTTTTTGATTGGTCATATATACATGTACTTAATTCTGATATCGTCAGAGCATGATGTATAGTACACGTATTGCATATAAAGAACTGTCTTGGCGCTGCTATTAGTAATTTTGAAAAATCAGAAGTTTCTAAACTAAATAATATTGGATCTTAAATTAAGATAAAATATGTCAAATAGACACAATACCGTAAAGTCTAAAATAATCGTTTACTGTAAGTCTTTTTGAAGGTTGCTTGCAACATGAATAAATGTGTGTCGTCTAACTTTATTCAAATAATATCATTGACCTGCTGTTCATAAGTGTTTTGTTTTTTTAATTCAAGATTGTGAAACTACTTCCTACAAAAAATTGTGGACAATATTCAGGAAACTGTCAGCAATGTATGGATGTCAATGATTTTGATTGTAGTTGGTGTGTAAAAAAAGGAGGGTATGTTTTACAAGTCATCGTATTGATATGAAGGATAGGGATATAAACAGTCAATGATTATCACATTAACACTTTTTAACAAACAAAGAATACAGAAAAATGAGGATTGTATTAAAGTATAAATTTGTGTATTTAAAAGTTAACCGGGTCTGATTCTGTAAAATACGCACAAATTAGAGCCAATGCTAAAACACTAGGAAGTAAATATTGTTTAAAATAATATGAATATGAGCATATACTTCAAGGTTTTTTACTGCAAGTCTAGTGATATTGTGCATGGTCCGAAAAAAAACTACATATACGAGGGCTGTTTAATATGTAATGTAATGTGTATTGTAGCACAGCGCGATAACGCTTTGCACGATTTTGTGGATGATGGTAGCTCTATTCAATATCTTAATAATATATATAATTATAAATATTAAATATATAATATATATAAACACAAGCCTTCAGCTTCACATGGTTTTAAAATATAATCATTTTGATAGAGCCTGTCGTTGACCACTGTTGTAAAAATAGTTGGGGAATGGGTTAAGAATATTGGCGAACTTAGAGCTGATATAAAAGTTCGCACAAAACGCGGTTATTCGGGAATGTAATGTATTGATATTGAAGACAGATACACGATTTGTGATATTGCAAAAGCTACTGGCATATCGCCGACGTTCGTACATTTAATTTTGAAAGTACCAAGAAAATTTAATACCGGATCTTTCCGTCTTGTCACACTCACCATACTATTTAGATCTAGCTCCATGTGACTTTTCTTATCTGGTCGTTGTTATTAGTCCCAACAAGCCATTAGCTAAGCCATCAGTCTGTGCCTGAGAGGTCCACCCAAATCAGCGTACCGAGACGCATTTCAGAATTGGATTCAGAGGTCAAAATTATGTATACAAAGAATACTTTAAAGGGATGCAATTTTCATTTTACTATTTGAGTCGAATGCTTTTGAAATATAGTACAATACAGAATGCATATCAAACACCCCTAGTATTTAAAGCTAGAACAAATGAATATCTTCTTTATATTAGTTATAGTTTGTATCACAAAAAATGATATTTAAAAGTTTAAGGCAGATCATCTGATGGTTAATTTGTTGGCCATTCAGCCTCTTTAATTATTCTAAGGCTTTCTTTACTTATCCAGTTGCAGCACATACTCTGAATATGAAAGTCCTTATTGGCTGCCATCCATGAAAAACGAATGCTTGAGTCTGGATTTATCGATTGACCTTTCAAGACATGTTTATAAACTGAAAGGAATTATCCTGGTAACAATCTTTTCTACCAAGTATTAAAATATGTGTGTTTTGAGAGCTGACTGCCAAAGTTTATCAACAAATCATGCTGTGGAATTAAAGGGACCTATACACGATTTGAGATAAAAAAAAATATATACATGTATAAAATTGCTTACTTGTGTATTTCGAATAATTGACCAAAATTTGAATGTTAGATGTCAAATAACATGACAAATACAGAAGTCAGAATTCATTGTTATGTAAACAAAGCAACTGGAGTCTTATGTTTGTTAACAAATAATGCAAAATTTAAAATTTATATATATATATATATAAAATTTTATAACAAAATGACTAGTGACAAACAAGATAATCGTATTCAATGTATTCATAAATAAAATTATCAACAGAAAAAAACCCCAAACATATGATTAAAACTTAAATACAAATATAATACATATGTAAACAATAACTGAAGCTTTGTTTACAAAACAAAGAATTTCAAACTCTTCAAACTCTTTCTCTTGCTTGTAGCTAACTATTCTTCTTTCAAAAAAATTGATTAAAACAAGATAAAAAGATTTTATTTGTTGGTCAATATAATTTTGCATATTTTCTGTTGGTTTTATCTCACTTATTCATTAAGAGAAACGTATGCCACGCAATGAAAAAATATTTTTAAAAAATGCTTAAAAATCTTACATATTATTCACCTTATATAAATTTTATGGCAGCAAAAAGGATCAATGAAAGTAGTTTATTAATATTTATAATTTTTTTTATTATTTTTTTTTTTTTTTTTTTTTTGTAAATTGATGAAAAAATTGATAGGAATTATATAAAAAATGATTGAGTAAATTCGGACTGGATTATTTAAGTATTTGTTGCTGAAAACTACTGTTTTTATCTACATGTTTTTAGTGTCACTGCCATAATCGGGATTTTTTTCATAATTATATTCTTTAGGTACATGTATTCGAGACGGGGAACATATGCATATGATCTGAAAAAATATACATATTTAACAAAATTAAACTACATCTGGTTTTATCTTAAATTTTTCAAATATAAGTACATACATGTACATAGTTAACCTGATCTTATATAAATGTATGTACATTTGACCCTTTTTAGGGTCCTGTAGCTGAATAATTCGTGTATAATTATGATTTGTTTTACGCTAGTAAGTCATTCGGGTAATAAGACAAATAGAAAGATTCATTTATGTAAACTAAGCAGAAAAAACAGCGTTTTCTTTGAAACAATTTAAGTGTTGTTTTTATGGGGTTTTTTCGGGGGGTTGATTGTTTGTTGATTATTTTTTTCGGAGGGGGTGGGTGGGTGGGTGGTTGTTTTGTTTTGTTTGGTTATTTTTTACTTCAAACAACTTTTCTGTTACAATTGTTGTGCATGTAACTCTTATAAAATTATCTTTAAATCGTTAGATTTTCACCGTCTTTAAACAACTTATATAAATTAACAGTAAACATTTTATATTTTTATATGAATGTTTTTCGCCTTTAATTCTCTTCTGTGGAAAGACAATGATGACGCCATTGGAATTTGGGGAAAATATGACTTGTAATCTGAATGGATTTGGCATTTCACAATCTCTCAATGCTGAAAATATATATTGCAGAATGCGTTCTACAATCAGTACGTATATTTCTCAAAACCCCTTCATAAATGTTACCAAAGTATTCACATGAATTGCTTTTAAGTAATCAATAATACAAATCAAGTAAAAAAAATCAAGTAAAAGAGGGTTTTATAAACTATTAGCATATTTGAAGTGAAATACTAGGACGTTAATGCAGATTTTCCTTTAATTCTCATTCTCATTAAGTAAGTAATGAATGAGATCGTGTCAGTAAAAATATTATTAAATGATAAATGAAAATGAAAATTGCTTACATTAAACGTGATTGATTATTGACACTTGATTAAAATTATATTTCAATGCTATATGCTGTAAACGGTGTTAAAAAGGATGTGTCTTTTTGTTCCTACAGTTTTTGAAGTAGAGAAGTCATCTAATTCCGTTATCGTTGGTGTTTCATTTCGATCAGTGCCGTGATATTTGTCTTGTTTCTGTGTACCAGCTTCCTCTGTTACAAATGGTAAAACTTATTCTTTTTATATATTGTTTTCAAAGGCAAATCCCAGGGTGTTTTGATATAAATAACGTAAATCAGGGAAAAATTAAAAAAAACCACCCGCATTTATAAGTGTTTCCATTCACTATTTCATTTTTCTTTACACAATTGTTTTATTACTTAGAAACTCCCTCCTCGCATTTGTCTGAAATCAAATTCGAGTAAAACATAATATATTCTACATTCTATTCCAAAAATATATTGTAAATGTTTCATCATTATCTTTTTTGATTCCTTCAAAGGGGAGTAAGACAAGGTCAACAATTAAATCAAAAGAAACATCCAGAAAATGTAGCGGATCATTACCAATCTC
>WFKH01003881.1:38375542-38388776 GCA_016163765.1 Magallana hongkongensis | reverse complement strand
ATGTTTTTGTTAATACACTTTATCTCTATGCCAATTATTTTTATTGATTTTTTCTTTGTTTACATGGATATTCATAAACCATATATTACAAAATTTGTTACTGCTGTTTTTTTTTATAATAATACTAATTAAATCATCCACATATACAGTACCGATCAGACCTAACCTAACACCAGAGTAAACCCCAACTAAACCCTGGGTTTACTTTCTGGGTTTACTTTGGTTTTACTCCGGGTTTACCTTTTGAAAATTTGGGTCCACTCGGGGTTTACTTTGGGTTTACTCGGGGTTTACTTTGGGTTTACTCTAGAATTGCTGTTGGGGTCAACTGTACGCACTGAAGTGTGAAGAGACCTGTATTTTATCTTACCATCTTACTGCCTGTAATTCCTGTCCCTTGTATATTCCGAATACACATGTAGTGTCTGCTTTCAGGGGTATACTTCTGATCGGGTTTACTCTCTTTGTCCACTCTGGGTTTACTTTGGGTTTACTCTGGGTTTAATCTGGGTCCACTCTAGTAAACCCGGAGTAAACCCAGAGTAAACCCAGAAAGTAAACCCAGGGTTAAGTTAGGGTTTACTTTCTGTTAGGTTTGGTCTGATCGGTACTGTAATAATTAAAGCTCCTTTTTGTTTGCTGAAAAGTGAGACTGGGTTAACATCAACTTTATTAAAGAAATTTGAATGCTCATCCAAAAAACGTTCGAATATATTTGGGCTTAAAACACCCCCTTGTCTTACCTTTATTACATAAATACTTACTAAATATTTGCAGTGCTTTTCTTCAATAACTCACCATTCAGAGCAACAGCTCCATCAAAAACTTCTAAAGGAACAGTCCCTTTTGGGCCATATTTGATATCAACACTTTTGGAGCCTTCTCCCTCTGTCTGTGAAGGAACAAAATCCTCAACATTGTAAATACATATAATTAAAAACGTTTCTAATTGACCAAAAATATGTAGTTGATTTCACTAAGTGTGTTTTTGTGAAAATGGACATTCTGAATTAATCATTAATAAATATATATATATTTTGCCTGAAAAACTCACATAGCAGAATATTATATGTTGAATCTCATCACTTTTTTAAATGAATTATCACTTGTATATCACTTTTATACAAGAGTGATAATATACATCTTGTAAAGAATTTGATTTTTAGTCATTTTTATTTATTTTCTGCAAATCCGGTGCTTAAGAATCCTACCTTTATACCCAAACATTGTATGTTGTTTGTTCCTCGTATCTTCTTCCCAATAAAAGGGCCTGAACCATCAACGTAGCACCGGTACGTAAACTGTATGCATTTAAACAAAAATAGCTATTATTCCCTCCTCTTTTTCCAATTTTTCAAATATATTAAGTTTCAATCATCTATTATGTTTGAATGTTCACATTTTAAAATGTATAATAATTATATTGCAACATTTACAATTGTTATCAGTTTACAGGATATATAAAGTCTCAGTAATAAATACTGGCCTTTGCTATGAATCATGGATGCCTCACATAATTATACTGTGGTTTCATTAATATTCGTGGGTATCAATTTTCGTGGATTTAATGAAAATCACAGTTTTACGGAAATTCGCTGCCCATGGTCCTATCAATCCAAAATGTTGGTAAAAATTGCACTTCAATGAACATTTATTTTCATCGAACTACTTAACAACGAAATCCACGAAAATCGGTATTCAATGAATATTGACGAAACCACAGTAAATAGATTCCAATTTTTTTTTAATTAAGTTTTTCTTCAAAGAATATTCATCTGACACATTAATTTGATGATTTTTAAACCTATTTTTATTATAATTTTATTGATTTCTACAAATTTTAAAATAATGTTCCAATTTTAACTGTATCTTGAATACCATTGTTTTATGAGACACGTCTCATATGCAACATTGGCAAAGCTTTAAACGAATTAAACCAAGTTCTTATTAAAAAAATTAGATAACAATTACTGTGAACATGGTGAACTCTCTATTTGTGTGCGAGAAATTTTTGCATGGTCCGAGAGCCAATTCTCACAAATAATTCTCAATGCGAAGCAGTCCTTAAATATCTCTGGTATCTACCGGTAATAATTTTTTAGATCTTGGTTACAAAGATTAAGCCCTGTAAACCAGCTAGTGTATCTCAAGTTATCCGTGAAATGAAGTCGTTGCAAATAAAACTTAGTTTACATTTTCTTATTTTTATTACTTACTCTTGATTTTTCTAATCCCCCCAAAATCTGACTTAACATGTAAATGAAAGTATACATGCAGGGAAATATACGCCACTGTTTTATTTTCGCCCCTTTCGCCCTCGTTGTCAGCGGGCGAATTTAAGACTGGGCGAAGTCTAATGTCTCAAATTATCTCTCTTCAAACACAACAGTTACTGAGTCTGGGCGAATTCAAGACTGGGCGAAACTGTTTGCAAGTGCAAAAGGGCAAATATTACAAAGGGCAAAATAAGCCTGTATACAGCTAGGTATATACATGCACAGTAAAACATCTTTTACAATGCCATCTTGAATATTATTACCACGATTGTTTTCAGGCACAAAGCAATGTGAGAACAATAAAAAAAAATCTTACGTTTTTAGGTACTGGAAGATTCTTTCCTGTAAATTCTAATGTCCTTGACCGCCCAGATGGAATCGACACAGTCTGGTTTAAAATTTGAGGGCAATCAGAAACCTAAAGATGGAGCAAAGGTTTATTTTCTCTTTAAAATTCTAAGCCATGATTTGCTCAGGAATAATTCTAACGGAAGCATGTGTTTGTATTTTTATTCGTTTAAAATTTATACATACCGGACTGTATGGTTTATAAATGCCTGCACCCTGCAAAAAATAACAAATGAAACTAGTCATCATTCAGGTGGCAACCATCTCAGATGGATTAGCTTTAATTAAGGACATTATGATAGCATTTAAGAGGACTTTGCTTTGACCTTGGCCTCTGACTTAAAAATTCAGTTTAAGATCATTGCACATCCTTTATCCAACACTATAGATGTGTCGTAACACTATAGATGTGTCATAACGCCACAAATGCCCCCACAGGCAGCCAAAATATCAAATGTCATATTTAGTTTAACATTTGATTGCACAGAAATTTTTTTTTAAGTTCAAGGGGCATATCTCTGTCAAAAAGCATCGGACCTGAACCAAATTGGAACTTGATCTGCAGTTTCTGGTAAAGTATTTGTACATGCAATTTCAAAGGCAGTGATTTAGTTAAGTTCAGAAGACTTGGCCAAGGTGAAAGAAATTACGGTTCAAACATGGAATTCTAAGAGATCTGCTATGACCTTAAAACATTCACATCTGACCTTGTCTCAGCACAGCCTTTACCAACAAGCCCCCTTTTTTTTTAAGTGAGATACATGTATCAGTACATGTATGACAAAGAATGTGAGAGAATATGGTCTAAACAAGGATTTTGTTTTGAGGAGGCTAATATGATCTTGAACTTTTGATCTAGAAATATTGTCTTAAGATCAATAAACACGAAAGGCTTTCTCTGGATGGAGTACGAGTGAGATTGGGTCAATGGGAGAGAATATGTAGTCAAGGATTTTACACTTAATTTTAAAATACCCTTAATATCCTTAAACTTCAAACTTTGGTTCAAATTCACTGCACACCCTTTACCCAAAGGCTATGTGTGGGTGAAGTATGAGCCAGATTGGGCAAAATAGAAAGAAAATGCCCAAGGCAAGTGATATTGGATAGACTGACTGACTTATCACCATAGGGCGCAAGCAGAGCAGGGTCTTAATAAATTAATGACGAAATTTATGACAGGAATGGTTTTTATAATGAAAAGAAAATCATTTTTCTGGTCTTACATGTAGCTTGATAATAACAGATTGTTCCAACCCAAAATGTCAGTTATCCCCAATCTCTTTCTATTGGCAAATATTGTATACCTGACAATTTTTCAAAGATATCTCCCAATTTGAGGGCAATAACACTGATAAAAAGTGCCTGGGATACATTCCATAAGAAATTATTTTACTTACGTTAATGCATAAACCCTTGGCTGGTTTACAAACAGCCTCTTCTGTACACCAGTAACAATCTGTTCTTTCTTGCTCAATGCATTTTCCACAACTAAAAAGCCGACACAAACAATGATTTATGTAGTGCTGAAATTTCAAATCATCAAACTTGTATAATTATCAAAGAGGGGTCAATTTTTGACATGCACCAATGCAGTCTTCAGCTGCAAGTTTATTCTTTCAAGCTGTATGGTACGTCTCATTTGGCATGCATAAATTATATCTTGTTCATTCAATATGTTAATTTTATGAATAAATTGGATTTTGGGGGTAAAATCCATGTTCATGAGATATTTACACTTATCTGCCATCTAAACTATTTGCAATTTTCCTATAAATATGCTATCAGAGAGCATATTGGAAGGGGTATTAATTTGTGTAACACTCAAAACATATGTAAACAAAGTCAATCCATTGGAAACTAAAGGTACTGTGAGCAAGCTCACAAATGATAACCCCTACTAAAAAAATATAGTAACTGAAGTATTTCTCCATTGGAAAGTAATGGATGCACCATTTTTCTTATCGCGACCTTGAGCTTGCACAAATTACCAAAGCCCAAGGTCAGGACATATTTACAGGTCACAAGCAATCTTTGCGACAAATTTTAGCTTCTAATCATTTTCCATTACAAGATATGGCCTAGACAGGAATTATCCATTTTTTAAACAATGACCTTGAACTTTCACAACTGACCCTGGGTCATGCTCAGGACACATCCTCTGGTCATAAGCAATCTTTGTGTGAAGTAAGTAGGAATTTCCAATGTTCCCCCAAAAGAAAGATATGGACCAGATGCAAATTTTGCCATTTTCCTTTCAATGACCTTGAAATTGCCCAAATGGCCTTGGGTCAAAATCATGAGACATTCTCAGGTCATTAGCAATCTTTGTGTGAAGTAAGAACTTCTAATGTTCCTCCCAAATAAAGATATAGGTGAGACACGAATTTTGCCATTTTCCTTTCAGTGACCTTCAAATTGCCCAAATGACCTTGGGTCAAAATCATGACACACCCTCAAGTAATAAAGAATCTGTGTGTGAAGTTAGGATGTCCAATGCTTCTTCAAAAGAATAGTATAGACCGGACACATATTATGAACTTTTTATTTCCAATGACCTTGAACTTGCTCAAATGACCTTGGGTGAAAATCATGACACACCCTCAGGTCGTAAACAATTTTTGTGTAAAGTAAAAACATTTAATGATTCTCTATAAGAAAGATTTATAATAGACCTTAAACAAATTTTGCACTTTTCCTTCCAGTGACCTTAAACTTGCCAAAATGACCTTTGTTCGAAATCATGACACGCATGACACATCCTCAGGTCATTAATAATCTTTGTGTGAAGAAAGAACTTCCAATGTTTCTCCAAATGAAAAATATAGACTGGGCACGAATTTTGCACTTTTCCTTCAATTGACCTTGAACTTGTCCAAATGACCTTGGGTCAAAATCATGACACACCCTCAAGTCATAAGCAATCTTTGTGTGAAGTTAAACTTTCAATGTTTCTTCAAAAGAAAGATATGGACTGGACAATATGGAAAGAGAAAGGGTTCAATATCATATCTATGTAGTTATGCATTTTTTTCTTCTCTACATGCTTTTTTTGATAAATGTTTATAGAGAACTGTTATTGTTAACTCTGTCAATTGGTCTTCGAACATTGTACTAAATAACAATTTGCAAATTATCATTTGTAAGACTTACTAAGTTTCGGTAAATTGTTGACTTAATTATAATTCGTTTGATGCAAGTTTGACATTTTTGCTTCCGTTCGTTCGTGATTTGTATTTCAAGATTTGTAAGGTAATGTACCATTACGAAGACAGGGGGCGTGCACTAGGTCAAATCTTTTTAGGAAACAGACTATAAAACATAGGTATTCTACAATTAAATTATACCTGATAGATTGAGAAGTTCTGGATTCAAATCTATGCTTTTCATAATACATGTACAGACTCTTGTAAATATATATGCTCCAACCCAAGCACATTTTGGCAATTTTTCTCGTGACTGTCATTATTGATTAAATTATGATTGAATTATATTTTTAAAAGGATGTCTTTTGTGGATCTGTCATGCGCAGATCTTGATTTTAGAGTGGGTGGGGGGTAAGGGGGTTCTGGTCCCTGGGGGATGATATACTTCTGAATTTTATAAATTAGACCTTGGATTCCCCAACCTCTGTCCTTTGGGCACCCCCCTCCCCCCGAAAATTTTTTTTGATCTGTGTATGAGTGAAAAAATTAATATTATAAGTTTATCAGGAAGACAGTGTTAACTTAGCAACTTTAATTTGCGGAAAATCAAATATGATAAGAATTAAAAGTTCACGAAGTGAATATCATAGATCCATCATTACAAGTATAGTTTTCAATTTCTTTCGATACTCCAAGTCAGTAAGAAGCAATGCAAATTTCAAAAACCAAATATTTTTATCCGTTCTTCTGATTTTCATAAAAAAAATTTTTTTCTTTTTTAATTCATGCGTATATAGGAAAGATGATAGATATCTAACAAAGATAACGATAACGGATCCAATTCTTCTCGTGTGAAGTTCAAGTTCACTAAATGTTCACCCAAAACCATTCATGGATCTTTGGGGACGGGGAGGGGGGGGGGGGAAGGGAAATGAAAAATTCAAATTTATTAAATTCACACGAATATAGGAAATATTTGCTGGATCCAGGCATGCAAAAACACTCTGTAAACGGTACAAAAGGAACATGTACATATAAAATAAAGCTAATAAATAACAAATTACATCAGAGGATGTGTGTGCTGAAAAGGAAATATATAGAAAACACGCCCTTTAAAAATGGGGTAGAATTTTGTTTCTATATATAATACGCAACCCCCACTTTTGATCTAATTTTGGCTGAAAAAAAGTGTGTGTTATACACGAGACTTTATGGTAAATAAGTTAAATCAAATTATAATTATTGCTAATCTATAACCTGTGAAGTCCAACACGAGACAGGTGCATGCTTTACCGGAAATTATTAAACATTGACCATGTGACGAGTCAACAGGTGGCTGGTTACGTAATGGCGAACACACTGGTGAGAACTTGTTTGATGCAAGGAACAGTGGTGTGGGTGGAAATTAGTCTACAAGTATACAACTTGCATACCATGCGATAGCCAGTCTGGGCACACTCCGAAAACGGAGTAAACGGAAGTGATTTCTTAAAAGTAAAAACACTTCAAAAAAGGAGTTCGGCAGTTTATCAAAACACCGCATTTTAACATGAAAACAGGGCTTTTAGAAAAATTCATTGTGCAATGCGGATTATTCATATGCAGGTCAAAAAATACTTTTAAATGCTTTGTAAGACATGTTTCAACAGAATGTATTTTGCAAAAATATACGTTCATTGGGTAATTCAAATTTTATTTGCTGTCAAAGTTGGTCAATTCTGTTTCCGATGACGATGTCAGTAAAAGTGAATAATTTAATGTTTTTTCATGATTTAACAATGATTAAAAGATTTATTTCTGTGTTTGGGTGTGAAATAAATTATTACCTTGAGTTTTGTATCTCGTTTGTAGTCACTACACTGTTCTGTTGATCACGCGATGACTCGTTCAGTCGGCACTTGTAATAGTCTTGTATACATCGTAAAAAGTCGTAATTTATTTATAAAACATTACCTTTATTAAAGGATTGAATACATTTAAATTTCCATCTCGGTACTTCAAAGTTTTTGTTTGAAGTCTGATTTTCTAATTTTCTAAGTCCTGAAATCGTGTGAATTTTAGGTTTTTTTAAATTTATTTTTCCTGTTGTTTTCCGAAACATTTCCACATTTTTTGAGATATAATTTGAAAATGAACCATTTCTGTATCGTTTCCAATTTTTCCTCGGAAGGTTTTTACTCTATTTTTTAATCACATTTTCACGGAGAAGAGAGACAACTCTTAATTATTTACATTAGCTACAAAACAGAATATAAGAAAATCGCAATGCATGATGGTGCCAAATACTCCATTTTTGGAGTCTGCCAAGACTGAAATCAGCAGTCATATTCCTAGGTATCCAGAAACACACTCTGAAAAAATGAGGTAAAAATTTGTTCCTATATATAATACCCCCCCCCCCCCCCCCACACACACACACTTTTGATCCAATTTTGGCTGAAAAAATGTGTTATACACAAGACTTTACGGCATGTATAATAATCGATAATGCAGTACACTCAAGTAGGTAATGGATTTCATCTACAGTTCTGAAATATTCACAAGGTTACATTGTATTTCAGAACAAGGTACATTAAATTAAATGTCTCTATTGGAGAGCAGCGACAATTTTCAAGAAAATACTTTTGATATTTTAGGTTACTGTTCTATATTATTATGTTTCTTTGACGGTTTTTCTTTAAAATTCTATTCATTGCTTATAAACAATACCCATGTACAAGTTGCCTAACATCTCATCCAATTGAACTCATTTAAAATCTTCAAATTTTCAAAATTATCAATATCACCTTTCAAATTCTCTTTAAAAATCTTGGCTTCTCCCATGTTTACTTATAAGGTTTTGTTGCTCTTCAATTTTAAACGTTTTCACCCTTTCCTCTGCAGAGATTTGAGCAAATTTCGACGCTGCCATTTTGTTCTGCTCCAGACACAACAATGTGACTTCAATATTCAAAGGGCAATTAGATCTACTCTAATTTTAAAGAATTTCAAAGGGCAACTACTCCAAAAATTTTAAGAACTTACGGCATGCGGTTTCTGTATTAAATAATATGAAATGTCGAAATGAGTAGGCGAGGCGTCGGCCAATGACGGCCATTTTGCCTAATATTAATTCTCATCGAACCTACTTAGAGATATATGAGGCAGTCACGTGCCATGTTTAAACCAATGAAAGTGTAACGTTTCAGTCCGAGGGAAAACAAATGTTAATATGATACCTGGGTTCTATAGTCCGTTTCCCATAAGATTTGACGTAGTGTGCCCCCTGTTGTCATAATGGTACATTACTTTATTAATTCTACCGGGTATGAATTATCATGGTACATGTTGATATGATACCTGGGTTCTATAGTCCGTTTCCCATAAGATTTGACGTAGTGCGCGCCCCCTGTCGTCATAATGGTACATTACCTTACAAATCTTGAATTACAAATCACGAATGACGGAAGCACAAATGTCAAACTTGCATCGAACGAATTTTGATTCAACAATTTACCAAAACTTGATAAGTCTGACAATTTACAAATGGTTATACACAATTATCAAAGACTCAATAACAGAGTTAACATTTAGCTTTTTTCTTTTTACATTTAACGAATAACACATTTAGAAAAGACAAATACATAATCACATATTAGATAGAAGTGAATATTGAACCCTTTGGCTTTTCATAGAAAAATTGAGAGAGATGTTTCTCGAATTTCAGAATGAAGAAAAGATGTTAGTAAAAGATTTAATATAATTCTATGTCAACAAAGAAATCTGATTTTTTTCCTCCCTTACATCAGTTTCAATTGTTCTTCTGTGATAAATGTGTATTTTTGTTAAAATTTCTTTAAAAAGTGATGGGAACAGTAATCTACAACAAATAAACTCTAGTCCTACCTGGAAAATCCGGAACATCTGTAGAACAGTATTTGTCTTTCAGCTATGACATTGCCATTCAGCAAGATCTGAAGTGGAGTTTCTCCTTCTGTGTCTAGAATAATCATTTTGAAAATAAAACTTGTGGATAAAATAGATAAATAAGTACATAGCAACAAAGATGTTCATGGATTATGCATCATCAATTGTCTTTATTGGCTACTTTAAAATCATCTGAATCTAGTTTGTATAAATTTAACATATTTCAGACTCCGAAAATATAATTCCCCACCTATTCCTGTAATGGCGTATGGTAATAGAGATTTATGGAATTTTACAACATAAAAACGTGAGCGTTCATAATTATGAGTAAGATTATAATTATTCATTGGTATAAAAACTATAAGTCCAGCAGAGAACTTAAAGAATATGAATATTGCGATTGCTTATTGATAAATGACACATAGTTCATGATGAATTATTAAATTTGCTGATACGTTACATGATAAAATTATACTTCTGCCATCGCTGGGTTCTATTGAACACTGAATCTTATCAGTTACAATAACTGTTGGTATAGGACTTTCCCCAAGTCTGCATGTCATGTTCTTATTAGTTTTCAGTGGTGGCATAAAAGTCACAGACAAACTCTCTGACACCTGAATATAAATTAACATGTTTTATAACCGTATACTTCTTCAATACAATGCAAGGCCAAAGATGTAATTTTTCAGAAAACCCAAATTATTAGTTTACAAAAAAAAAAAAAGAAAAAAAAGAAGTGGAACTGTATAAGCTTGCTGTGGAGCTTTCTACATTATATTCTGTTTGTTTCAGTGTAGCCCACGAGGACATTACATCAATACAAACCAGAAATATCTTATGTCCATACCGTTCCCTGACTATTGCCGCTCCACTTCCACGAAATAAAAAAAAATATCTATAGTATTATACAATATATGGATTAATATGACCGTAAAAAAAAACTTAACACTCAAACGAACTAAACAAAACAAATAAAACCAGTGTCGGGCAAGTGGTATTATATTTATTCTTGTTAATATTTATAGTTTTGTTTGGCACATTAGAAACGTCATAAGCATGTACTAAGACACATATGATATGCATTTGAAATTCTTAAACGTTATAAAGAAGAAATTACACCCACTCCATTTTCATACATTTATCATTACATATCTTTCAGATTAACACAATTACACTGTAACATGATTTATGAAATACATGTAAATAAAGTTTACCGATTTTTTTTCATCAACTCTTATTTCTAAGGGACCTAGACACGATTTGAGATCAAAATATCATTTTCATTTTTTATGTACAAAATGGTTTACTTGTGCATTTTGAATGACTGACCAAAATTTGAATGTAAAAAGTCAAGGTATAAGCGAGATAGACATAATTAATACGAAAGACCAAGGTAGGAAAATACATGAATTTGCAGATTTGATTTAAATATTCATATTTGATATTCATTAAAGCTATTTTAGAACATATCTGAACATTGTGAAAGAACTTATTTTTTATCAGCAGTATGTATCTTAATGTGACTTTAAATAAACAATAAAGAATAGTCAAGAGGGGCTAAAGAGAATGTCTAGGAGAAAACGCGTTTTTAGGAAGTTTGATTAAAAAATAATTTCACTAAACTGAGCGAATTGTAAATTGAGTTATCGTCAAGTCAATACAAAAGTAAAGTCAATGTCAGAGAAACTACAGTTTATTTTTCTGTAGGACGTAAGATATTTTTATAATTGTGTGATATTATATATAATTATTCGAGAATAATTCCGTCAGCTAATCAAATAATCATATAAAAAACGTAAATGATGTTAATACCTCATTTGGTTCATCCAATTTGTAAGCATATCCTGAGGGATAGTCCTGAAACTCCAGACTCAAACATTCATTTTTCACGGATGGAAGCCAGTAATCAGGTGACACCCTTGCACATTCCATTTTTGTGCTACATCTACATACAAAACACTGATTCATAGAATCGAAAGCCCAAATCATATTTGAATACAATACACGTACAAAATAGGATCAATTTATTATATGCAGGACAATTTTCAACCCATTTCATCTCCCAATAAGGAAAGAATATAAAGAAATATGAAGACGTTTAAAAAAACAATCGATGATCTAGTTCAAAATTGGGATATTTGATTGAAACAGAGTAAACTACACTACTTTAATGTCATCACATGACGCAAAGTTTTGTTTCCAGATGCTTTAACTGAGAGTTACTTATTTAAAATCGCTAACGTCTACTAAGAAGTTGTTTATTTTTATTATACTGACGTAGATATCTTACTCTCTAATAATTTAAAGAAAAGATATACAGTGTAAAACATTTTAATTCAACGTCACCTTTAATTGAATAACTTAAAGAACAATCCATTCCTATTCAAAATATCGAATAATCAAATGTCAATTTTTACCGCTACCAATATCTAGTTATATTGCTAACCAATAAGGAAGGAAACAATTGGTGTCAAAACTAGATACGATCTCGTTACGAGTAACGAGTAGGTCTTCCGTTCTATTTTTAAAACGATACGATGAATAATCGATAAAGCTTTAGATATAAATGATGGAATATTTTAGAGGCTAACCCTGTAGATCCTAAATGGGGACAGACATTGGTGTTTTAATTAGTGGAATCGATTAAAATCATCAGTGCAGACATTTTGTATTCTACAATGCTAAACAAAATATGTCTCATTCTCTAGATATATTGCATCAAAGTTTAAGGACTTTGGCCCCTATAAATCCCTAATTACGTAATAGATGGGTATGGTTATAATTTTTTCTGATAGATTTTGTTACGATCAATAACTTTGCTTTTATAATGCATTACAAAATCTTTACCATTATTAAGTTATTTGTAATAAACTTTACGAGTAGCTTGGCCCCCAATTAAAGGGACCAGCCCCTTTTTCTTGATTTTATACGAAAGGTCTTAGGAATACTAACATTTTTCTTTCTTACACATATCTAAAATTGTTGTTCATTTTTGATATATAAATGATTGAATCTTTTAGGGGCCAGCCCTCTAGATCCTTAATGGGCACATACATTGGTGTTTTGATTAATGGAATCGATTAGAATCATCAGTGCAGACATTTTCTCTTCTACAATGATTAACAAACTATGTTTCCTTCTCTAGATATATTGCGTCAAAGTTAAAGGACATTGGCCCCTTAAAATCCCTAATTACGTAATAAAAGGGCGTGGCATTGATTTTTTTCTGATAGATATTGTTACGATCAACAACTTTGTTTCAATAATGCAGTATAAAATCTATACCCTTTTTAAGTAATTTGTAATACAGTTTAATAGCGCCTTGGCCCCTTATGAAAGGGGCCAGTCCCTTTTTGTTCATTTCATAAGAAAGATCTCTCAAATACTTATATTTTTTGTTCTTACACCCATCTTAAATTGTTATTCATTTTTGAGATACAAATGATTGAATATTTAAGGGGCCAGCCCTCTAGAAACTTAATGGGGACATACATTGGTTTTTTGATATGTGGAATCGATTAGAATCATCAGTGCAGACATTTTCTCTTCTACAAT
>WFKH01003881.1:38318364-38347081 GCA_016163765.1 Magallana hongkongensis | reverse complement strand
TGAATTCATGTAAAACAAGTCTTAAGATAAAAATAGATATTTTTTGTTATTTGAATTTACCCTATGTTAGGCAATTGAGGCGATAATCAAGGCCCATTGCCTCCTTAATCAAAACATGCTTACATCGCGTGTTCCCATGTTGCTCCCTTTTCACAATTAGATTTAGAGCAATGGATGATTATAATTAGAGTATGCCTTTTAATTTACCTACTTGTGATGGACATGCACATAATTACAGGTATTTATGGCAAAAAGAGAGAAAAAAGCTCAATTTGTACCGCTTTTATTTTTAGCAGATTTTGAATCACAAAATTAAAAACTGAATAATAAATGTATAGCATTTTACCAAAGACGCAAAACTAAATTGACGCAAAAAGTTTAAGATATTTGGTAACAATTACAACCAGAACAAACAACATCAAAAATGTTTACCTTGTTTTGAGACATAAAGTATGTCTTTCCATTCACATTTCTAACAGCTCTGATTTCAGACTTATCCACTTTGATTTCCCTAAGCTCAATCGCATCGTTTTTCACTTGGTCATAGTAAATCTGCAAAGCAAAAGAGGTTTGCGAGTCACGAAAGCTCACGTGGGCAACACTTCAACTATATCATATATGTTTACTAGTATAAGACTAAGAAATCATTTCTGACTAGTACTGTAATTTCTGATAAAAACTGTCAACTAAACTTTTGACTTACTTTTATGACATATCCATTGTCTGTTCCAATAAAGAAAGTTGTTAAGTTATTGATAGTTGAACTTCCAACGACTGTGACTCGATGAGAGTTGGTGGAATACACTGCATTGCCTTCTAGTGGCAAGAGTCCCACAATAATACCAAACTGAGGTATTTGGTTTGTTACATCATTGCAATAATCTCCTTTGTGAAAAGCATTATAGAAATCGGAAACTGACTGGAAAGATGAGATAAATCTTAATGTAAATAATAGTTAAATCAAGAGGCCCTTCAGCCACATCACACAGCATTTTTAACAATTTTAAATAAATGAACATACATTCACTATAGAATCTAAATGTTCTTATACAAGAAGTCCAAAGCATAATCATAAGTAACCCAAAATAATT
This sequence comes from Magallana hongkongensis, assembly GCA_016163765.1. Classification (NCBI taxonomy): domain Eukaryota; kingdom Metazoa; phylum Mollusca; class Bivalvia; order Ostreida; family Ostreidae; genus Magallana; species Magallana hongkongensis. Next base: position 38,345,990 of record WFKH01003881.1, on the reverse strand, counting down.
TAATATATTGTATATCCTAATATTTAGTTTAGCATTGACAACAACTCTTGAATAATTTACACATTGATTAGGAATGATGAAACATTTTAAAATGTAAGTCATTGTGACATTCTTTTTGGATTCAACATATCAAAACCAAGTCCTTAGACATGTTCCTGTGTATGTGAGAGGTCGTTTTAAGATTTTGCCATATTAAAAAGTACCTAAAGAAAGTGAACAACTGGTCATGCAAGGGAACAATCTTTAATTAGTTAATTGGAACCCAAACTTAAATAACAATAACAAACTCTATTGACATATTTCATTAATGTTAAATTTGTTACATGTACAATAATTTATTAAGCATGTGGCATAAACGTTTATGGGATACTATCCAAGGCAAATCCAATAACACTCTTCATTGAATTTGATAATCAATTATATAATTACGTAAGACCAGAAAGCTCATTCAAGATTCGGAATTCAAAATATGAAATTTGAAATACGACATTAGAGATTCGAAATTCGATATTGAATATCAAATTAGATTAACAAAATAAATAATTGGCCTTAAAATTTAATTAATTACTTACTTCATTCTTTGTGATACAGATGTGTGGTGTTACGTCAGCATCAAATATCATTTCTTCTGATGGAAGATAATTCTTCGGACACATATATCTGTGTTTTCTTGACTTTAGAAATGCCTGGTATATCTTATTTTCTTCAAAAACACACATTGCAGACAAAGTGGGTTTTGAACTTGAAAAAAGACCCATTAAATATCTCTTTCCTGATACGGTAATCAACATTCCATGCTTGACATGAGTCAAGTGTGTCTCCCCTGCATTACAAGATATAGGAATGTCTTCATACACTTTCTTTGCAGCTCGACTATCAATGGCCTTACAAATCTTAACAAGCTTTGATTGTGAATTCTGATTCACAAGAAGGAAAACAAACTTGTCATTTTCAATCACCACTCTATAGTCCATTACAACATTCACAGATGTTCTCAAAGTCATATTATAAATTGTCCCATATTGAGAATAACCATTATTTACAGCTGACAGGTTTGATAAACTGGAGAAAATGGCTGTTTTATCCAAACTGGCAGCACCAAGGGGTAAAAATGTGTTCTGTTTTGCAAAAAGGACAACATTTTTAGAGGAACTCCCGTCTCTAATATCCAAGAAGATTCCCACGGCAGAGGCCTGGTCATTTGATACTAAACGAACATTTGGGGAAATAAAAGTAATATTTAGAAATTCCTTATGACGTTTCAAACAAAGACCGCCTCTCAGTGTACCGCAGGTAATCAAACTATCAGGGGTCACAACCATCACTGTATTGTAATCATCCCCACAGTAGACTTAATTCGTCAGGTTGTAATTGCAAACAATTTGATTCTGGTCCTTTTTGTCTTGTTATCATTAGTTTGTCTTCCTTCTCACTTAACCGGTAAAGAATATTCTTCCCACTTGCATAAATGTTCTTTGCTTCAAAATCAATTTCCATGTTTTTCAGAGGAAAGTTTTCAAAAGGATTTTCCAGAACAATTTTAAACTGTTTATTGATAAGTCCTTTAGATGTAGACTGTAAATATAGCATTAAAATGCAGACAAATATTACGGAGACCGTCATGTTGAAACACAAATGGTTGTTTTAATATTTGATAGAATCCACTTGATATTTTGCGCTTTACTGTAAAAAAAAATAAGCTGACTGTAGTATTTAATAACAATTCAATATTAGAATAATGCTGCGGATTTTAATCATATAAGGTCACACCATCTAACTAATAAGGAAGGGGCGATCCCTCTATGAAATACTTCTCTATGCACTGTTTCAAACTTTACAGGAATATTTTAATGTTTTTAAGGATTGAGTTTCATTACTACTGATGTAAAAATACCATTTTTATATATTCCCGTGAAACAGTATTGATACATCTTACTGATAAAATTTATATTTTATACGTTTTGTACTAGTATTACGCTCTTTATTGAACTAAGCATCCTTACAATTTTTTGCGAAAGAAATATCACAACGATTAATTTATAAAACCCAAGGCTATATTGATTTCTGCTAGTTTATTTGTGTTACAAGCCTTTGATTAAAGAAATTGAAATGAAAATTACATGTAAGTATAGCCATTTGACTGAAATCAAAATTTAAGGAATGTGCATCATTCTTTTCAATAAAACAAGTGTGTATTCTTTATATCTATATAAGGAAAAATCGTTTTGAATGTTAATAATCTATAAAACCATAACTTTACAAATGAATACATGTATTTATAAAATATTCTTAATGAAATGTAATTGCATACTGAAATAAATTTTCATCGTGATTCAGAGAGAGAGAGAGAGAGAGAGAGAGAGAGAGAGAGAGACTAAACGGACTAAACGCCCTACGCCTGTCTATAAATGGTGTTGTTCACGTCATGAGCCGTAAGCTGCTAGCATCATCAAAGGAATGCCATTTCAATTTTTTATTGTTTTATAGGTACATGTATAAAAAAATGTTATAATAACTTTATTACAGTCATTCCCTATTCGCCAATATTTAGAATCGTAGTCCGGGTGTGTGGGGAGGGGAGATGGGGGCGAAGTACCTAAAACTTCTCTTTTATTCGTAATTTTGTTAATTTCCTTTAAATTTATGAAATATAGGGTGATTTAACCATTCATCGGTCACCCTTGGATTTTTCTCTTTGATAACGCATCAATAATTGTCCAAATAAAAACAAAACTTGTTTTAAAAGTTACAGGTTTCCCTCTTGCTTAACTTTTTGAGAGAAAATAATAAAATTGTTAAAAACATAGAAAATAAAGCAAATAAATGAAGTGTTGCACTATTTCACCATGGATCAGACAATATTTACCAAGCATCGGACAGCTATACAGGAGAGATGAAAATTTAAAAAAATTCTGGGTTTTAATGCGAAAATACAGAGGTTCGTAAAATTAAATTTATTTAATTGCTATTCAGATTTCTTTTAATGTAAAGCATCGAATCTACTGGCAGGAATTTAGACTAGTGCTTATGTTCCAAGGAATATTTATCATGAGGGGCTCTTTATCGTGCCAGCACCTACAGGAACTTTGGATTATAAAGGCAGTATCCATAAAACTCAAATTTTAAGTGGTCTGAAGAAAATGTTTGCATCAATTATTTTTTATTTTTTATTTAACATTAAATTTAAAGTATATCACAAGGAATGGGCATCTAACATGTGAATTATTAGAAAAATAATGCATTGAAAACTGTCCAATGCATGGTTAATTTGCGTCCGATCCATGGTGAAATGAATATGTAGAGCAAAAATGACCTTGAAATTAATTGTTCAAATTTCTAAGAATTATTTTAACCAAATTTTGTTTCAAAACTAACTTCTTTTTAATTATTTTAGGTAGAGAGTGCATTTTCAATAATACAGAATCAAATGCACAACATTCAAATAATGCTTTTGTGTAAAATCTTCGTAACTAACTTTTCAATAATGGCGTATTTGACGTCATTTTACGATGACTATATTGCTACTTCTTTGACAATGTGACTGTCAAATTCATTATAATCATAAAGTTCATTAGTTCTAATTCAGGGATATACGAAACAACACATGAGCGCATGAACATTTATTTGTATATTTTTAACCAAAGTTGTCCGATCCAAGGTATGTGTCCGATGCATGGTTAATTCACCCTACATGTTCTCTAAAGAGTGGGAGACTTCTTCAAATTTCAACATTCTATATGTTAACTATTATTTAACAGGATTGATGTACATGTATTCTCTCTCTCCCTCTCTCTCTCTCTCTCTCTCTCTCTCTCTCTCTCTCTCTCTCTCTCTCTCACATAAAATCTTTTTATTAATAATACAAACATTTAAAACAATGTCCAGTACACGTAAAAAGGGTGTTTATGATTTGATACAGGGAGATGCTATTTTCATTACTTCACTTTTATTCGCAATATTTTGAATGAGAAAGAGGTCGTGTTGTTCATGGGTTCAACGCAATTAAATTGAATTCAATGCTTAATAACACTTTCTGTCCATATAACGAAATATTGAAAACTTCTTTTTTTATAAGACTTGCAAGTTAAGGGGTTATCCTATTAAAGGACGAGTTTTGTTCTTGGTTTTCTTGACAAAGAAAGGATTGTATCGCATGAAATGTCGACTCGGTTATATTACCTCACATGCGCATGCTTTAACATTTCTTGATGATAAATGATAAGTATGACATGGTTTGCCATAGAAGATAAGGACTCCCATTTTTACTTGCCAATAATACCTAATGGACGGATTTCAAATATTCTGAATGATTGAAAAAACTAACCAATAATAAATTGATTACATGTACAAACAACACACTTACTATTATATTATTTAAAACTGTAAACATATCAATGAAATGTTCTATTGTCCTTCTGTTAAGCCTTATGACATCGTTAGCTTTAAACATGGCTAGTTATTTTGATGTTTTGCACAAGCCTATACTGTTGAGAATCGTGCAGTGATTTTAACATTGGTTACTCAGTAAGATACATGTACTAAGGAGATAAAGTTGTGGGGGTTTTTTTTACAGTTTGTTGTCATTTCTTAGCAATGATTTGAAATACTAATAGTGTGTATGCTCATTTTTTCTAATTTATTACGTGTATTTGTTTATATTTTGCCACAAATACCTTTTGTTTCAATTATGCGTCTTTTTGTAAAGTTATTCAACATTAAATATATAATGTCAGTCAAATGTTTGTTTTCGGGAATTTGGGATGCTGAAAGAGTATTCCAGATTTTATTGGAATTCAACGATTTCCAAGTCCATTGTTGCGTCATTCATCAAACATCAATTGTAATATGTATTATTATGCTCGCCAAAAAACTGTAAACAAACCTGAACCTTAAAATTACTGATCATTTTTAATTTTTTAAATTTTTTTATCTTGTAACTTTTATGATTAAATGTATAAAACTGATTTTGTTGTTGCTGGTGTTTTTTCGCACACAATTCAAAATGTGTTCTGTGTTTTGTTTAGTTCAGCGAAGATGTTATAGTTTGTGCTTATATATATATATATATTGACTGCCTACAGCCAGGACTCTGCTTTCAGCAGAACCCGGCTAAAAATCACGACAAATATATGAAACTTTGATAACTAATACAATCAAACGGTTAATAATGTTCATATTAGATTTGTGATACTTTTTAACATAAATAGCGACACATCATATTGTATGTTCATTTATAATTAAAACAAACTTTTCCTTAATCAAAATAATAATGATAGTATTAACAGTGATACAATGTGTTGCTGAAGTAGAATTGTTGCAATAGGTACATTTGGAACTATTCCTTACATTGTTTAAGATTTAAGTAAGGATAATATAACACTAACTGATATATACCGAAATCAAGCGTAACGTTTCCATTCAACGAGACTCAACCATAACAAGAACGCGAATAAAGCATCGCAAAAACACCAACAATGAGAGGCCATGAAATCAAATTCTACGAATACTTGCATTGCTTTATCACTTTTTCAACTAATAATGTCTCGCTATGCATTATCAATACCTATATTTATACGTAAATGTTGACATCATCATAATATCATAAAAAATAAATAAAACTTCATTAGTTGTATTTTTAGGGGGAAGGGCCAAAAAAGTATAGCAGTCGCAAAAAAATGTTGCAAACAAATTATAGCATCAGCCGAAACAAATAATTACCGTAGCTCCTTTTCTTATAACAACACTGTTTATTTAAGTTTAATTATGCTTTTCGGGGAAAATTGAGTGACAAGATTTTCACAATAACGCAAAACTATTTTTTCTGGAATATTTAGCCTTCTCTATCCCTTTTTGAAGTTCTGCATTTTCAAACATACAAAATAGTACCCAAATCAATACAGCCTAAAGAAATATTGAACAGCATTTTCACCATGCAAATTTCTAGAGAGGAATGCGAGTACATTGTTTAAATCACAAATTATTTAATTAATGTATGTTATTTCAACTCTAAATTTTGAATATACATGTTGATAGCTTTTATATTGTTGATGATGACTGTAGGGAAGTTTTATTTGTTGATGTTTTGTACATTGAGCAACGACACTTCAAACCTCCGAAATCAGGAAACGCGAAGTATTTCAAAACACCCATGCCATCAAATTCAGTATACTGTATTTAAGTTAAATGAATTATAACGCATTTAATAACGCGCGGTATTCAATTTGTCTGCACCGCATTGGTGTGTCATAGGACCGACGACATCCAAAAATAAGCATTCAATGATTATATGTATATTCATACTGATGTCTATTTGTATGAAATATATGTGTATTGTCGCTGTAAAGCCATTATATAGGAAATTGAACGTCGCAGATTTCCAATGCAAACATAAGAGGAAATATACACTGAATGTAAATATACATGTATATGCAAATTCTTGAGCATTGCAGGTGTGAAGTTATCTATCCGGGTTAATGTTATAATTACAATGTACCTCATAACATTAATGAGAATATGTAAGCAACAAATGCACATCTACTTTGGTTTGCTCTTGTTTCTAATATCGTGATAGCACCTTTTTAAGGACGACGTAATTTTGACATGCCTTTCCCGGTGTTGTAACAAAGATGATAGCCCCCCCCCCCCCCCCCAGAAAACGGACCCGGGTTAGACTTTCCCCACGGAAATTTGAAAATAGTCTAAAGCATAATTATTGATCAAAATACATCAGACAAAACTTGTGTACCTTATATTATTTCTATCAGTTTAAAGGTTGTCAGCGCGTTAACCCAAAACCTCCCCCCCCCCCCCCCCCAAAAAAAAAAAAAAAAAAAAAATATTTTTTGTTTTTTTTTTGTTTATAAAATATTTACAGCAAATTTTTATTTTATTTATTTCTAATATTTGCATATTGTATTAATCATCTCCAATCGTATCGGCGGGATTGTTTTTTATGTATTTTTTACGTTAGCAATATTATCTTAGTCATTTAAGTGATATTACGGACATTATTTATTTATATTTATATATGCAATCACTGCAAATGTAATTAAAACATAATATTATAGTGCATTGGTGTTTTATGCATTTGCTTTAGCATATTATTATGCCTTCTGTTAGTTTGTCTCTATATATTCACTACTCATCTATTTTCGCATAGTATACAAAGGGTTTATATAGCGTAAACATACTATGCCGAAATAGAGCACGGCAAATGTTTTCAACGAAAATCTTACAAGCGCCGACAGCGGGTTCCGAACTCACGACCTTTTTATATATATAAAACGTAGATACATACAATTGTGTTTGATTTCAATGTTCAAGCAATTAAAATTAATAATTTTTCCGAAAACGTCTCATTATGGACGGGAATTTTAAAGTTAAATTTTCTAATAAACTTTTGAACTAATTAATAGAAGCTTTACATGATGATCATGAAAACGCTTTTTTAAATGACGCTTGATAAAGAATATGTACAAGAAAGAAATTCAATGAGATTTCGTCTGCTAAACAACTGGAGTTTTCTCGGCAAGGTCAATTGTGTTTCATTTCTTGGAAAGACAAAGTTTGTTGATTATTTTGTAATTGTACAGCAACTTGTTGATTAAATAAATAATCAAATCAATTGATTCATTTGAAAGAGTAAACGCTTGCTTTTCCGATGATTTTTTTTATAGGGACTATAGACAGCACTCAAACGTCACATGTACTTAAATCAAGGCACATCAGATACAACAGTCAGCATAATAATAACAATAGTGTTGTGTTGTGCATGTACTACGCCTAAATAGTAGTCAGTAGTAGACTACTATTTAAGCATAGTAAATGCACAACACAACACTATTATATAAATAGGAGAGAGAAATTCTTTACTAGGGCGCTTTTTCGGCCTGGAGGGAAAATCTGTACTGATTTTATGTTAAAGGGAAAAATAACATGCTAGAGCGCTGCTTCCTCCCCCCCCCCCCCCCCCCCCCCCCCCCCCCCCCGGGGGGGGGGGATCTAAACCGAGCCTGTTTTTCCCACCCTTGTATTTGGGGGAAAGTTTATGCCACAACATCGTTTTAGAGAGTATATAATTTTTAGTGTATAATTTTTATTTTGTTATTTAACTCATACTGAAAATTTAATCAGCACCAATGCACAATATTTTGTTTTGCTAGCAGAAAATGATATAGATGAAAAAACTTTCAACTAAAATGAATAAGTGATACTTAATGACATGTATAAAGAAAATTGGAAGGTGTGTGTCAAATGGCCCAAAAATGACCCGAGAAAAAATTGGAAAAAAATTGAATAAAGCCAACATTTAAGCGTTCAGATCAAGAATACCTCATTAATAATTCGTGTAGACCTTTCAAAAAGCGTGCAGTTATTTTTCGCAAAAAGCACCGTTCTAAAGAGCGTGCCGTTCCATTCGTAAAACGGACTTAAATCTTACATTGGTTTTTTATATTATTTATTTAAAAATATGGCTTTTTGTATAAATACTGTTTAATATAGTCTTTTGTTTCGCAACATGCTATTCATAATATCATATCAGATCTTCAAAGTATTTACCAGTACGTACTAAAGCATTGATTTCATATTATTCGGTAAATGGTTGCCATGACAACAATTTAAAAATCATGTTTAATTATGAAACAAAACAATTTGTTAAAATTTATTAAAACTAAAATTGTTAAAATTGATGCGACAGTTTTAGAGAAATCGCGTGCAGACATTTTGTGTGCGAAAACAATCAGGTCTTCCGTTTGAAAGACCTTTATTAAGGAACACTAGTCTTGTTAGCGATTTCCTCAAATACCCAAATCATCGTCAGCTTTCATGATTTAGTTTGTGCAGTTGAGTTGTTTGACGATTGTTTGATGGCCAATGTCCGATTTAAACCAATGCTATTTTGAATGCCTAATCTGCGATTGTTTTATATTGTGTATTTTTTAGTCAACCCCAAACTTTTAATGAAATACATAAGGACGGACAACAGGCAATACGATCACAGTCTGTGACAAAGAGATATATTGTAAACTCTTGGCTCCGTTGTCGATTTTTCCCTACTGAAACTTATTTTGTTTTTTGTTTTGTTTTGTTTTTTAATTACAACTCGTTAAATAACACTCGTTAATTCACTCTCCATTATTATTTACTTACCATAATAACAATCTTAAATAAATATGAGCATTTACTCTCTCCTTTTTTTAAAATAAAGACTATGTTAATCCATAAATAGATTGCAAGGCACTTTGAACTATATTTTGAACTCTATTAGGACATGATTGCATGGGTCACATTTTGGGAGTCACTGTGTCGCAAAGTGGAGATGCTTAATTCCCGGTACCTCCTAGAGACAATAAATGACATCTAGGATTCTCAAAAGGCATCGGTTTTAAATGAGACTATTTGGAAAGAACATGTTTTTTCTGAGGTGAAGAAAAATATTCCTTTGGAAAAAGCGTTTTGTTAAAGCAAGTTTGGTCTGCCTTCAGTGATTTAGGCATAATGTTTTACTTGATAACGATGGTAACACAAAGATTGTAAATATAGTATGCTACTTCGGTGTTTAAAACAAAGAATTCATGTCTGCCAAAAAGATGAGCCAACATCATACATAACAAGTGACAATAGTAAGGTTGTTGGCTTGTGTATGACTTCCTGTGCTTCTTGTATTTAAAACTTCTTGTGTTTAAAAACGTTTGAAGTGTTTCTGACACTTCTAAAGACATCAACATGTTTGATGTTTATGTAAATAAATATGAATTTTAAAAGACGATGTATGGTTATTACATGTATGTGCAATCTGATTCTCAAAATAAACTGAAAGATGATAATAAGTAAAATATGAACGAACACAGCATGCGCAGCACTGGTTTAAAACTAACACTTTAAGTCACGGTATCTTAAAACAACATTACTTGATATACATGTACGTCCTTTATATTGGTTCTATTGCATATGTTATCGATATCATTGACAACAATTAAGTGATAAATCTAACTTACAAACTTTGTATCACAGCAGTTAAGAGAAAGTTATATATGTTATATTTAAATGTTTATTCTTACAAATCAAAAGAGCTTTAAACGTAGTGTAAAATTAAGCCCTCAGCCTTAAGGTGGTATGGGACACTTCCATGTTGTGACGTATTGTTTATCGAAATAAACAATAAAATAAAGTGTAATTATATAAGTAGTTTCTTTCCCAATATTGTCACCTAACAGCGTGGCGCAGTTGGTTAGAGGGTTTACATATACTACAAATCTGTAAGTCATAATTTCGAATCCCGCTGGGGGTTTTACAATTTTTACCTTTCCAAATATTTTTAAAAGCTTTGTTTTGGTTAAATATTGTAAAATTTGAAAATTCTAAACCGGTGAAAGTATAATTTCAATTATTATGTATTTTAATCCACATTAATATCGACAGATGCCCCATTAACAGTTAACATTTCTGAAAAATTGAAATAACAACTCTTAACAGCAGAATACTCTAGATATTTTGTTTTAAATCGACAAGAGAATTTTTGTAAAGGTACATTATATATAAATATAAATATATATATACATATATATATACTTTGGCCAAGCATTCTTGCCAGCTGTATCAAAATCTGTCTGATAAGATACAATTTTGGGGTACTTTTCAAAATAGTTTTACTTCTTGGTTGGATGACAGTGATCTACCTGATGCAAGATAACGAATTAAAACTCTAAATCAATTTTGTTCATAGTATAGTTAAGACACATCATAGGTTCAAATAAGCATTAGTTGATTTATAAAAAAAATGCATCTTACTTGTTGTTTTTTCCCAGTCCGGTGCGATTCAATAACATCTATATTTAAAGCTCGATATATTTTACTTCCTTTTTTACTCCTGGTTATGACGTCCTTGTGGTATATTATCAATGTCTGAATATCTGCAAATCAGATCACTGTAAATTCCTAATTAAAGACGAGAAATAAATATACGCGTAAAATAGCGAGAAGAAAATCTCGCGAATTTTAAAATGTTGCTTAAATTTTTCGGACAGATGTAAACTATTTGGAATTATGATAAAAATTCGGCGTTCGCGATTTTATATTCTTGCTATTTGATGCAAAACCGTTGAATTGCGGAATTAAGTACTTGCGTAAAATAAGGAATCTACAGTATTCCATATCACAGTATATAGGAACAAAATCTCATAGAAGTCGATAGTTAGACAAAGGAAGGAATCACAGTCACATAGAAAATGTTGATAATAATGTAGGATCGTATTTATAGATCAGTTAGAGGTAAAGTGTAAGAAACACGTATTGTAGTGGAATATAATGTTAAGTAGCTAAATAAGGAGCAGCACTTATTATTGTCCGAAGAGCATGATCTCAGCCGCTTGTCAAAATAGTTTTAAATTTAAATATAGAAAAGTTAGTGATGGTAGTCTAAGAGATTTTGGTTTGTATCAAACCTAGTTTGTAATCAATTAAGGGAGATTTGATTAAAACATTCAGAAATTGGTTATTGCAAAGGGAAACACTAATTCATGTGGGAATCATATTCAACAATAATTATATTATCTACGTAAGTGTGAAATGTTCCCCTTGGACATAACACCTTTCGTACAACGCACTTTGAAAAATTACGCATTTTGAAAAAAAAATTGAGTGCTTTAAATTTGGAACCAAGTCAACGCATTTTGGAAAAAAAAATTAAGTGCGTTGATATGGCCGATATTAAAGCATTTTGAAAAAAAAATTGTGCAGGGTCCATTCGAAATTGTTAAGACCCTCAAATATTATAGATAATTGATTTAACTGAATTTAGTTTATCTGAATGCTACACTGACAAGAGAAAGCAAGAGAGGTTTAGCTTTCCTGAATAGCAATGTCGCAATAAGAAGTCTTTAAAAAATAACGGTTTCACATGAACAGCACCAATTAGCCGTCAGCTGTCCTTCCGATTATTTTCCATCTTATTTACTCCTTTAAGAGATGGAAAAAAGAATGATCAGTTTATATAATGTAAAATAAAATCTGCTTAAATAAGGTTATGGAATTGATATGAGGTTTCGGAAGAAAAGATGCGGGTGCATTCTTCAAGTAGTCAATTTCATTGTTAATATATTGGAAATTGGATTATATCTTTGGTTGTCCACTCCCCGTTCCCAGTGAAGCTACATTTAGACCATAATAAGCAGTGTTTACAATAAATAAAAAGAGTCAAAAAATAATTTCATATTTTGTGTTTGTATACTTTTTTTTCAAAGTGCATTAATTGTCTTGGTGATAAAAAATGTTGATGTACAGTCATAACGCACTTTGATTTTTTTTTTCAAAGTGCAATGCCTTGGTCCAAAACTTAAAGCAACGCACTTTGAAAAACACTTTTCAAGTGCATTGATGTTGTCCCAGATTAAACGTATTTTGAATTTTATTTTTCAAAGTGCGTAATTTTTTCAAAGTGCGTTACCGCACATCTTTACTCCTTTCAATGGCATTAAAATTGAAACTCATTTTATCTAAGAAATGACTCTTTATATTTACTATTCTATTATTCTCTATTGTTAAAACGTTGTTTTGTTATCTATTTAAGCATTGAATGCTTATTTTTGGACGTTGTCGGTCCTATAACACATCAAGGCTGTGCAAAAAATTGAATACCGCGCGTTAGCGTAAGCTTAGTCAGGATCGATATGAAACATACATGGAACAGCCATATAACATATTATTAAGCTTGCTTCCGCGACTGAAAATAAAGTGCCAGAAACTTTGTCGAGAAAAATCTCTTTTATTAACGAATAGATATGATTTAGCGATTATTTTTCATAAGTACATACATGTATCAAATTGGTTATGTAAGTTTGAACGTTTCATTTAATATTACAATAATAAATATATTCAAAACGCGTGATGACGTTTATATTTGTGCTTATGTTCCATGAAAAGGAAAAGCGTATTTACAGGAAATTGAACGTCGCAGATTTCGAATGCAAACATAAGGGGAATTATACACTGAATGTAATATATGTGATTGTAAGCCATCTTTAATTATTCGGCGGTTGGAGAGCGACTGCTAAGTCACTCGTACCACCGACTCCCGACTTCGCGGTGTTTGTGTTAAGATTACAGAGTTTTAGTAGATCTTGTAAAATGGATAATGACTTGTGCATTTCCCCTGTGTAACAATTGATGGAGTTAGCTAACTCCTTAGTTATCGTCCGATACGGAAAATACAAAATACGGTATAAACCCGGCGATTGTAATATTCCAATCAAAAGAGCTATGAAAAATAAAATAATAGCGAATGTATTCTTCTCGATCATAAATAAATATAAAGTTAAATATTCCATTGTAACACTAAATGATAAAAAATATTTATTAATGCCACTTAATTTAGTAAGAAATAAAAAAAAGTCTTAAATATTATCTAATAGCAACAAAAACATCCCCTCTATCCCACTCCCCGTCCCAGCAAACATAAAAAAATGTTATTGCTATGTATGACTATTTCGTAATTACAATATTGCATTTTTACATACAGAGAATGAAAAAAAAGCAAGAGATCCAACTGACTTTGAAATCACCCGAGTACTATAGTGCATACATAGACGTGTCCAAAATGTTGGGATTGGCTTTTACATGCCCCAATCTTTTTAAATATTTTTATCGTGACACAGAATGATATAAGAAAAATAACCCAATTTCCAATAGTGGTTTACTTACATAATCAGTTAAACCCCGCCCTGAAACCATAACCTTCCACAAAGGGCCCTGAGTTTCACAATTTGGTGAAGTAGTTTGCATTAAACTGCATGTTGAAATTGCATGTCAACTAATCCCCTACCCTCCCTACCTAGTCCCTAATGTGTTGAATGGTCTGATATATGTACCATATAATGTTTTGCCTTTCCTTTTATATTTATTTTAATCACAGTTCATTACAGCCCCATACACTAACACTTTTCGGTGCATGATAATTTACAGTAAAGGAAGATTAATACTATATGACGAAGACCCGTGTAGGCCTTAGCTGCACGGTCATAATGAATCCTTATTCTACCTTATATGATAAAATTAACCTTAAATTATATCATACAAACTGTTCCTCATTAACCGAGTTGGAAATGGGAAGGGGGGCTAACACATTTCTGTGAGGCTTCAAGCAAAATGTAAATTCACATTATATTGAATGTTTGTTTTGAAAATTTAAAGCAATGTATTGTTTTAGCGAAAGAAATAAATGCCTGGATAATATTATTTAATGTAACACCCCCCCCCCTTTACCAAATCTACGCATGATGACTTGTGTGCAGATGTAGCTACACCCGGGGTCTTTGTAAGGATCGTTTTGTACAGTTCAAGAAATTATTTTAATTTCCGTTGCATCAGTGAGTAGCCAAAGGCCAAATGCAAATTGGAAAAAAATAAAAAGCTGATCCGTTACCTTCACTGATATCGAGCGAAAGCTGACAATCAAAGAGATTACAAGGTGTCACTATTAATACGGTTCCAATTTCGGATTTTACGTGTCAATTTCGTCGAGAACTAAATAATTAACAGTTCAAGGGAAAATAAACTAGAACTTAATCGTTGGTAACATTCAGTCCGGTACGAAGGAATAAAAGTCACGTCTTTCCGAATATATACCGGTATTAAAGCACTAAAAGGACAGAAATTTAATATAGCAATATATATGGGAAATTATTGAGACCTTTAGTCAGCTTATACTTTCAGTAATTGTTTTTCAATTGTTATAATTGATGTGCTTAAATAATCTTATTTTTTGCTAATTGTTAACCAAAGTTCGAAAGTATATTGTCAGGTTCAAAGCATCATTCAGAAATGACAACTCATTGTTTGTCAGCAAGTCCTGTGTCAAACTGTGAGCCACAATCCAACCTTTGTGACAGTGTCAGAGATTCAAATGAATTCTGGAAAATATTGAAACAGATACGAGCAAATGTCGTACAAGAGAAGAGTCTCCATATCGCCATCAGCATGGAAGGACCACTTTCAAAAGTCACTTAATCCGGCACCATCAAATGTTAAAGATGTTAAAGTTAGAGAACAGGTCTAAGAATTTCAAAACAATCATAAACATAATTGTGAACAAATGTAGGGACTAGGATGAAAATGATGTACTTAATTCTACTATTAAAAAAGAAGAGATACAAGCAACAATCAAACATCTTAAGAACAATAAAAGCCCGGCGTGGATGTAAATCCGAATGAGTTCAACAAATCTTCTCCACAAAACATATCAGAGAAGTCATACAAAATATGTTCAACACTATGTTAGTACATGTAACAGGACTTTTTCCTGAACCATGGACTAAAAGTATAACAATCCCTTTATTTGAGAAAGGTTGACAGACAAAACTGAACCTAATAACTACGTGTATAGAGGCATATTCTTTCATGATACATTAAGTAAAATATTAGAATATTTACAGCTGTGCGGAACAAAAAACCAATTGCTTGGGCTGAAGACCAACATCTTCTTCCTGAAGAACAAGCGTTATTCCGACTGGGCTACTCGACCATTGACTGTTTATTCAAGCTTGAGAGTGTGTTACATGAATGCACAACCGAAAGGCGTGGCAAACTATACTGTGCATTATAATTATAGATTTCTGTAAAGCATTTGACTCTTTTAATAGACAAAAGCTATTCTACGTCCTTACAATACAAAGATGAGTTTACAGGAAGATGATAAACATGTGACAAAATATATACCATGGTGTGCAAACCTGCATTAAAATTAAATCCAAAGTGACAATACTATTTCTATGTTTAACAGGAGTTAGGCAAGGCTGTATATTTAGCCCCTGACTTTTTTCATTGTTTATCAAATGAATGCGCTTTGATCCGTCTCTGTTTTTGTTTTTCTCTTTTATAATATAGAACTTTTGTACAAACATTTGGCGATAGCATCACCATATGCTTCCGAGCACGCGTCCTATGTTTTTCGTCGCTTAACAAGAATCTGTTATAGTTGAGACTGTCCCTGCACAGCGTAAGTGTTCATCATGATATTTTCTTAATCAGAATTTTGTAAAATTTGTTTATTTACTAGTCTATATACAAAACACCACGCAACTATTTAGTAAGAGAAAATTCGATATGAACTTATCATGCTACATAATTGTACCATTCATACATTTTTCATATATTTTGACATAATTACTAAGTATTTAGAATATATTGATACATTTCATATAAACGGATCTTTGATACATAATGTGAACTTAAGTATTTTCCTATATATGTTTCTGTGTGGCAAATGTTTATTGTGAGATTGTGTTATGATATTGAGTGTATACTGTTTACTTACTTATAAGCTACCACATAGAAGTTGAGAATGTTATATATTAAACTTATACATGTAGTGTGAATTATGTTCATTTATACTTATAAATTAAGACATTATGCCAATAAACTAAAAAATGCCTGCACCAGAGTAACTGCTTACACCTTCGGTGTTTCAACGCGTGTAATATGATGTCCGTAAGCTATTATTAATTTCATAATTTCATTTTCGATAAACAAGCCTGAAATTGCAAAAAAGAGAGCAAGGTGGTGGGCACGCTTTGGCGCAACCAAGTCAGTGGGAGTTTGCACCAAGATATATGCTTGCAGTGAAATAATATTGAATGATTACGTACATGTAAATAGTGAATATATTTACTGGGAACTTAGAGTACTCATAGATGTTAAGATTTGACAAACGTTGAATAATAAAAATAAGGCAATTCGTTTCTTGAATGTGGATTTTAGTTTTGATTTATAGAACGCTTGCAAAGCGCGACCTCTGGTGAGAGAATTGGATAGAGTTTTCCAGAGCGGGGTAACCAAGAACGCGGATTGACTAATTAACGTCATGGTGAAAAGTGTAGAACGACTTCATCATGCATCGCGGACAGATATCTTGGATCGGACATCTTTTGTTAATACAAAAAAGTTAATAAAATGGAATAATTTGATGCGATTTTAGATTTGATGGAGATAACTTTCCAGAACGGGATGCCCAGGAACGCGGTTTGACCAATTAACGTCATGGCAGAAAGTGTATGCGAATTAACCAGATACTTTGGATCTGACAACCTTTGTTTAAAATGTTTAAAATATGCAAATAGATATGCATACAGTACCGTTTTTTTAATTTCATACATTTTTATACCACAACAGATTGGGTAAACCTGATACATTAATTTGTAAACAATTGCAATGAACAGAGTGTGCCCTGCGTTTATATTAATAAATGATGTATTGTTGTATACATAAACGCGTAAGTTAATTTTGGGAGGGGGTCTGACCCCCCCCCCCCCCCCCCTTTTTCCCAATTGTTCTTTTCAAAAACAGTACTTTCTCTAAAATTTTATTCGAAAGTGATAAAAATTATAGTACAATTTGACCTAAAGAACAACATTTAGAGATACGACGCACTAAATATCCACTCCCTGGTTTGAAATGAAACAATTAATTGTTATTTTTTTTCCAGTCAGTTGCAACAAAAGAACATGAATATACCATTCATTTCAGTTTAGATTTTTCAACTCTGCCCGCTCCTTTAAATGTCCAGGCAATATAAATTGCCATGCAGTTGTTTTTATTTTAAAAATTATGTTAAGACAGCAATGAAGAAAATTTTAGGAAACAGTATATACAAAAATGAACAAAATATATAGTTAAACATATTAAACATTGTATCATATTAATGTGTAAAGTGTTAATTCCCGCGCTTCCGCGGGATATCATCTAGTCTTAGTAATTTTTAGGGCAACTTCTGTCTAAATTTAGAAAGCAGGTAACCAATAACTGTCACAATCCAGTCTGATTATTTTTATAATCTAACTTGTTATTTGAGAATAAATAAATTATTGTAATAGTGTTTTGTTATTTTCGGTTTTTACCATTTGGGCACGACCTTAATAAAGTCAATATCAGTTCCTGTAACTCCCTGTTCAGCTTTATTTCGCTTATGCTAGTAGTATAATAATCTCAGGATTAAAGACTGCCTACGCTTGTAGAATGATGTTTTTCATAATACTGTTGAACGCCGAATACATTTTTCAACTGAAGAACGTGACATTACAGCACTCTTGTTTGCAGATGAGCTTGTTCTGTTATCAGATACCAGATCAGTAAGATGCCTCCAGTCAAAACTTAATATTGTACAGGATATCAGTTATAAGCGGAACTTGACTATAAACATTGAAAAATCAAAAGTTGTTGTTTTCAAGAACGGAGATGCAGTGGCAGCAAGTCAGCATTGGACTTTCATTAAAAGAAGAATGGATGTTCAACCTTACTACAGGTACCTAGGTATCATATTGTAATGCCGCTTCAATCGCTTCCCAGTGCTGCAAGTCCCTTTCACAGCAAGCACGTAATCCAGCAAATTTTATCAAACATACTTTGAAAATACTGTGTTCTTCAAAGCCTCACTTACGGTGCTGAAATATGGGGACTGGAAGTCAAAGAAGATATAAAATTTGTAACTGGGTATTAGGCGTTGGAAAGAAGGTTATCAATATAATGGCAGGAGGTGAGTGCGGGAGAGAATGGCCCTATAAACCGAATACATACATGTATCTAAGCCGGTGGCGTATTTGTTGAAAATTATGAAAATGGAACATTGGAGACTTCCCCGTCAGTGGTTCTAAATGCTGTGTACTATTAGTCAAAACAGGGAGCGCCCAAATTGGACAACATCTGTAAAATCGATTCTTTTCCAATATGGTTTAGTGAAGTGTGGTTATATAATGGCCAAGGCCATGTTGACGTTTTTCTACAAATATTTAGAGAAAGATTGAGTGATTGTGATTATCAAACAATTAAATTACAAAGTCACTCAAGTGTTCATTTTATATTTTATTAAAGAAACAATTTTACTCTGAGTATTATCTATCTTGTCTAGACTACCCCTATAGATTTATTTAGTCTTTATTTAGATGTTCTATTTATAACCTTCTAATAGAAGAAGGTAGACATAAGGGTCTTACTATGTCAGAAAGGTTATGTAAAATGTGTAACTGTAAATCAATGGAAAATGAAATAATTTTTTTATTGTCTAATTCTACTTGATTTGAGAAAATATTTCCTACCTAGCTTTTGTTTCCCAACAAGTACACTGAATGAAAAAAGAAAGGAGTGTTGAAAGGTTGTTCAGTTGTTAAAACATTGGCCCACTTAAAAAACTTGCTCTGTTTATTAGGAAAGATTTAACAATACGTCAAGAAGAACTATCACTGTAACTTGTTTATCAAAGCAAGTGTACATTGTATAGTTTTGTTGATACTTTTTTCTGTACCATATGTTTATACATTGTTTATATTTTGTATATGCCTAATTTTACAATGAACAACAGCCACAATGTACCAATAAATTATCTCAAGTTGTGTGTTTGTTTGTTTATATATGGACTGTTGGATATAAAATATCATACTTGAAACAAAATGAGAGACATCGAAAAAACTAAATACAAAAACAAAGTTTTGTATATATTTCACTTGCATTCTGAAACACAATCTGACTTCATGATAGTTCAATCAATATATAATCTACCTATATAAAAAAAAAATGGCAAGAGCCATGTTAAAACAAACGAACTCAACTGCTGAATTTCAAACATTATTACCTATTCAAAAATATCTTAATTGAGCATTGTAAACAATGAAAGTGGTTTTTTAAATATATAAATGGCAAATTTAATATAAACTTTCTTTATTGGTTTATGTATTTTATGAGGGTTATTTTGTTTACAACAGATATTGACTTAACTATTTGTTTCAAATTATCACTTTAATTATAGCATGATTTTAATTTACAGCAGATATAAATTCTGGCTAAACAATTGTATAAAAAGATAATGACAAAAATGATAAAGACAAACATAACAGTACAAGTTAAGAGCAAGTTTGTTTATGTCTGATGTAAACTGTTCGAAAAATATACAATCTATCCAGGTCACGGCACCAAAAAACGTCCTATAAAATATCGTCTAGATGGCTTGGTCTTTTAAGCCTCGGCATACATATGCCTCAAACATTTATGAAAATGTCATGCACGCGTAATAAAATGTCCTCAAAGAAACATTATCATGTTAAATCAATATTATATATATATATATATATATATATATATATATATAAATATATATAAATATATAATTATGATAATATTATCTAACAACCCGATAATCATTAAATATACAATTATCATGTTTATGTACAGCTTAAAAATATCAAATTCACTTATTATTTGTTATACAATTTATTTATAGTTCACAGTTGGAATAAATACATAATCATTCCCAATTTTGACATTCACATCACAAGTGTCACCAAAGGCCCTTTTACGATTGGCGCACAAACAGAAGCAACAAAATATTCGTGCGACCAACAACGTAGATTGTGAAAGTCAACTGTTGCGGAAAAAATCGCATATGAAATATTTGTACAAAATTCGCAGGATCTAAAGCGAACATTGTGCGATGCAAATGCATTAAATCTTGCGACATATCTTACGTCTATATGCAACTGTTGATCAATGATAGCGAGTGTTGTAAGATAATGCGATTTGATCGCGAAAGTGATCAGGTGATCGACAATTGAACGTGCGCCAATGCGATTGGACGTGCGGCGATCGTGCGATCATATTTTCCATAGTACGAATGCTCATGCGATTCAGAAGGGGTATATATGCCGCCCGTTTAATTTCCGACGCTCTTCAGTAGACATAGTTGAATGCGAGAGTTGATGCCGCCCAAGAAGATGAGCAGCATCATGGTCAATTGGGGACGGAAACAGAGATGCTTATACAGGGCATAAAAAACCACTGGCAAAGCATGGCAAATTGAAGCCGATATATCGTGCAATAATAGTAAAACATGCAAAATTACATGAGACACGTTGAGCAACAGTCTAATTGTCGACAAACACATACATAGACAACTGAAATTCATCTTACGACCTTTAAAAACCGTTCATCACACTTGCGAGTAAACAAAACGTTTTAAGACGTCCGTACAAATGTTCGTGCGTTACAGTGCGATAATTTGGATTACATTCGGTCGCGTCTGAATAGTATGCATGTCCACTATTTTGAGGAGACTTGATGCGACCGCTTAAACTCATGCAACGATTGCGAGACTTCGTTCAACGTATGCGAGAGCTCCTGCAAAGTAAACATTCCGATCGCAAAGCGTTGTAAACTCCCGTGCGCCAAATGTATAAGGGCCTTAAAGAACAATTGATTTTAATTATATATTTCCAGAGTGACAGTACAGAGGACGGTAACTCATTAGCCACACAGGCTAACACAAGAGATCTGTGGAATTCAATATTAGTCAGTAATAGTTTTCCATATTGATTGACCAAGAATCAAATGACGTAAATAAGAAACAATCTTGATTTTAACGATTGTGTCACACTCTGATGTCAGTGACTGACCATATTAGACTGTCCTCGAGCTCGTGGTGTCCTTCTTCAGGTCGTGCATCTCCTTTGTTAGGTTTACAATCATCCTTGTCTTTCTTACTTGATTTCTTCTGTGTATCGTTACAGCAACAAGCACAACGAGAGCGACAATGATCAAAACAGAGAGCGCGACTATTACGACAGTGGTGATTTGAGTTTGGCTCGAGTACTCTAATATTCCCAAAGTTTGTCTCATGTTACCAACACACACCTGACCAAAAAGATAAAGAAGGAAGCGTTTAATCGAATGTTTCAAGAAATTACCATCGTATTACTAATATATATTTATCTTATACCTATTACCGTGTATTATACATACATAATTAAATTAAATAATCTTTATATAAATTTTATATAATTCATAACAGTAAATAATATACAAATCATTTTAGCTAATATGACTTCTCCCCTATCTTAATAATTGTTGAATAATATCTCTCTCTCTCTCTCTCTCTCTCTCTCTCTCTCTCTCTCTCTCTCTTAACGTGTAATTGTTGTTAAACTTGTGTGAATAAAATTGATGTTCAATTTCATAATGATAGCACGCAACTTCAATAATCTTAACTGACTAATTGTTATTCTGATTGTGACAGAAATTTATTGGTCAGAAATAAAATGGCTTAGAAATGAAATAAATTAAATAAGCAATTATATTGTATCTCAATAGCTTGACTAGTAGTTTGTTATTAGGCATTTCAAATCTAAAAGTCCAATTATGCGTCGGTGTTTTTGCAAGCATGTGGCATGTCTGATGCCGGTGTAACGACGAAAAGTGACCCCCGTAGAATATTGACCCGGGGGTCAAATTTCTACGGAGAAAACTGACACAGGATCAATATTTAGCCTCTATTTTATTTTCATATTTATTTACATATTTGATTATTTTATTAAATTTTACTTATTTAAGTGCAATACACATGAAACATCACACTAGATGGCTTTTAGTGTCTTATAGTGATAATTCTATGGAAACATATTTATGACTACAGGTACATGATTGAGTGATTAATTCAAATAGACTTTGATCAAGTCTGCTTTTAAATTCCAAAGTAATTTAAGAATGTTATACTGCCATTGTATTACCATGGGTTTTTCTCAATGTACATTGTACTTAAACTCAGACTGCTCTCAGTATCGGCCAATACCTCTATCCAATACTTGTTTGAGAAAAAAATAATTGCAGAGACCAATTTGGTTTTATTCCAACGAACATTAAAGGTCACAAAACGTTTTGCGTTGTTCAAGTTTTGATATTGAAGTTCCTAAATTGTTTCCTAAATATACAAAAACACATGCATTAAAATCTACTCTAATCAAAAAGTAATGATTAATGGCATCGCTGAATCAAATTATTGGAAGATGCAATGTTGCAGTCATTCACATGTGGCATTATATTAGACCGAGTGCTGTTTACCTGACAGATGCATTTTGTCTAAGATAAACTTTATAACTAATCAGATCTATAACGAACCGTCAAGTACACCGCAATACTGTAAAGAACCCCCTTCCCGACTTTCTCTATGCAATAT
Organism: Magallana hongkongensis; assembly: GCA_016163765.1. Taxonomy (NCBI): domain Eukaryota; kingdom Metazoa; phylum Mollusca; class Bivalvia; order Ostreida; family Ostreidae; genus Magallana; species Magallana hongkongensis. Next base: position 38,323,006 of record WFKH01003881.1, on the reverse strand, counting down.
GCAACACGTTGATGATGATTTCGTTTTTTACTTTTTTAAATTGAATTTTCCACTTTCAAAACATATACATGTATATACGTGACATATCTCGTACATTTGTTGATACAATCATATTGGAAAACTTTTGACTATTTGAATATTTATTCTGTACTGTCCTTATGTAGTGAAAGTAAATTTTGAGAGAGAGAGAGAGAGAGAGAGAGAGAGAGAGAGATAAAGGGGAGAGAGCGAGAGAAGGGGGTAGGAGCATTGTTTACAAATGTTTATAAAATATAAACCATATTCACGTGATATGTCCCTGTTTTACATATATACTTGAAAGAGGAAATGAAAAAAAACCCCATTGCAGTTCAAAACAAAATAGAAAAAAAAAACACAATAAAGAAACAATTTGACCATATATACTACAGTACTACAGCTTATCACATATTTTTGCTAATAGCTTTCATACTCGTTATCTACAATTTTTCATTAGCACAATCATATTTTTCATATTTTTCTGTCAAAAGCCTTTCTATAATAACTTTTTTAAATTCATGTATATTTAAATTTGTGTTACTTTTATATTTACAAGAAAAAATATATTGATTCACAATAAAATCTACCCAGTTAAAAATTCTAAATTTGTCTATCTTTATATGTTCTAAAGAGAACTGATTGTTTATCAAATGTTATTAACAAATCAAACTGTCTCAAAATCTATTCTGCAACATCAGTTCATTATTCTTTTACTACAGTTCATTCACAAAATAAATGTTCAATACTCTCTTCATCTCTTTTACAGAAAGTGCATACAGGAGACTATGCTTTTTTGTTTTGAAAAGATATTTATTTGTCGGAAAAATTCTATGAAGAATTTGGAACTGTAATCAATGTCATTTTGATTCTTGTGTAGATTTAAAATGGAGCTCAAAAATTTTGTTCCAGTTTTCTTGTGCATACTTATTACCTTTTTTTCTCCATTTTGATATATATGTAGATGTAAATGTTTCTCTCTTTTTATCTAATAATAAGTTGTACATAAGTTTGCAACCTTTACAATTACAAGTTAACAGTAGGATATGATAGGGATTACAGCTCCATATTCTTTTATTATTTGTAAATTTGGTATGTATAAATCTTTGTGTATGTAATCTGGTCTGTACAGCAGTTCTGATACTTCGTTTTTTAGTTATCAACAAATATATCTCAATAGATGGTATACTTTATTGACACTCAGGTAAAAGATCACTTTTTCGAGAATGGTTATAAAAAACAGCTGTTGTTTCTACTTTTAGAAACTGCAAAAATGAGTATGATTGCCTGCAGCTGGGACACTTATATGGGAAATCCAAGTAAAGTTTAAAGTTATGTAAGAATATGCCTGTATTATTTACTAGATTCAAATGGCTTTTTTTTAAATACAAGAGTTATATTCAAATGGACTCAAGGTCAATGCCAAAGCCATTTTTAGTGCCATTGTTTCTTTGTAATTTGCTTCACTGTTATATACCGAAGTTTGCAAGTACATTTTTAATGTCAATTTTATTACAACAGATATCGATTTTGAATTCATGCAGAATCATTTGTAAAGTATTCTGTTTCTTGTGTTCAATTCTAAATTCGAAGTTTTGGGATTTGTGATGTTTATATAGTTTTCAAATCAAGCATTGTATCTTTTTTTAAAAATACCTTCTTTTTAAGGTCAGACGCGAACTATTTTCCATTTTTTCCCCTATTTTTTCCTATCTCCACAATGTGAAGATTTCCACTAGGTAATTCCGTAATTATATTTTCATGTTATATGATATTTTTTTAATTTAGATATAATTTGTTCAATTGAAAATATATACCATGACTTTATTTATAAGCATTCAAATGCATTTTGCACGCTATTTTAAGGAAAATTCTAAATATTCCAGCTCAAAAAATAGCCTGGTAATGTACCCTGAATTTTTGGAAATTAACAGGTTTAAATGGTAATAAATTAGGAATAATATATCAAGGAAAATTTTATAAAATTGAGGAACGTCTCGTGTGTCCTTAATCCTATTGTAACAATAGAGAATTGATGGTGAAAAATGTCCAAATGTGATGACGCATGCAATCGATCGCGGATCTAAGGGGTGGGGAATTCAAACTTGTTAACTGTCACTTATTAAATTTACCTATCATAGGCATCGACCCCACTTCCCATAAGTATCCAACCCCCCAACCCCCCGATAAAATTTTCTGAATTCACGCATATGATGAGATGTGCCTATTTCAGACCAATGGTTAATAATAAATTTCTCATTGTGATAGAGACTATGATGAATAATTTTCTCTTCCCCAGTAAATTTACTGATATCAGTTCCTGTTCACAATTTGTACGAGTTTTGTTTTTGATTTAGATTGATATCATTCCTATTTACATGTAGTCATGGTTGAACTATGTACTTTAATGAAAGAGATACATGTATATATCCTTTCTTTTTTTATTTTAAAAGTTATAAAACAGGCTGAAATATTGATGATAGGCAATGACAGGTGATCAGGAAAGCAAACTCAAGCTGGTTATTCGTACAAGGTTATACGATACAACAAATCTAAGTACCAAGCAGGCAATGTAACACCCCCACACCCCCCCCCCCCCCCCCACCGATCACCATCATCCCTGTATTCACCCCAAGGAAAAAGAATGCACCTAAAAGAAGTAAACATAGAATACAATGTATGTAATAAAATTTAGTCAATATTCTATGTGGTCATTTTTCTACAACCCACACGAAGAAAAATGACCCTAAGGCCATAATTTCTACGATGTAATCCAAGTATTCTACAACTGAATGGGACATTTTTCTACGTAGAAAAATGGCCCTCGCTCAATATTCTACGGGGGTTACTTTTCGTCGTGACACCGGAGAAGAGTCGGGACGGCTGAACGTAGAGAGCTGCTAGCAAATAAGTATAAAAAATGGAAAATACACTGAAGATTGAAATTAATATATTGAATATTTAGACGAAAACTGCAGCTAAATAAAGTCGTTTATCTATGTTGAATTTCATGTGCATACTGCGCAAGTGAGTGCAAGTCTACTTATAGATGTTTCTATGCAAATGAGCTATATTAAAGCGCATTATGGCTTTGCCGCTCGCATTGAAAAAGTTAAAAAAAGAATTCAAATACAAAATTGGTACCCACGACATGTGACACATTATGATGCCATATTATGACGTCATCGTTCCCTACTACACAAGTTTATAAGGAACATCAGGCGCAAGGACATACTTTATATTGTTTTTCAGAACCAAGGTATAAATAGAAGCAGGATATTTCAAGGGTTTATGATATTGCTGCAGAAATGTCAACAGTACAATTGTTTAGTTACTATTCGTGAAGTTTTAAGTTGAAACAGGGTAAAAATTAACAGTGTAGTGTAAGTTTCTTCAAGATCTTATCAAATTAGAAACTGCATAGGACGTGCAGCAATAATGTTAAACTTTGGAATATATTATACATAATCTATTTAAAAATAAATAGGATACGCCCTTGTGCGGACGCTGTTTTGTTTATGTGTTTTATAAACTTGAGTTATAAAGAACATGCCGTCATAATATGACGTCATTTTGTGCACTAGCTTTGACATGCTGTGGGTACATAGTATGTATAAGAAAATAAATTTAAAATTTCTCATACATTTTATGCATTTTGATTATCTCATTTGCATAGAAACACCTATACCTAGCTTTACCTCAATTGCGTATACTTCACCAAATTTTGAATCTTATTATTCAGAATAATGAGCATTTACATTTATTTGCTAGAAACAACTATTAAACTGGAAAAAGCATTGCCCCCTTTGCTTATATTTTGTATAGTGCTAGGTTCTACTTTGACGCTGTTTATTTCTTTTTTCTTTTTTTTTTATTTTTACAGCAGTGCTATAAATAATAAGACACTTTGCAGTTCTACAGCCAGGCATTTGCTTTGGCAAAGTCCACATTCAAAACATTGTCTTGAATGGTCAACACAGATACTGAGGATTTAGAGAAATTCGAAGTTCAAAGTAATTCATGTTTATTGTACCAACTATGATGAGTATACTGTGGAATCATTAGATTTCGTGGTGGCTCAATTTTCATGGAATTCGTGGGTACCTCTCAACCACGAATTAACATCCTCCACGAATTAATAAATTATAGTTATAAAGTAATATATCCTTTTGTAGGTATAAGAAAATACACGAAATTACGTCCCCACGAACGTATAAAATTTCAGCAATCCACGAAAATTGGCCCCCACGAATATAAATGATTCCACAGTAGTTGAAAAAAAGAAATAATAGCTAACCCTGATGAATAACTTTTCCTCAGTTAACCTTGGTGAAGGTTTCTTTGAAGGAGGACGACAGATCAGTTCTGAGTCGTTCAAGTTAGTAATGACACATTCTTCAGAGCCGACATATACCAGATATTCGTTCTTTTTTGTCACGGTACTCAAACCTTTACCCTATAAGAGTCAGCTCAAATCAATGACGTGTTAAGTGATAGGATTCAACATTATTGGAGGCAATTTTACAAATTCACAAAACAGCTGTTGTTTTAAATGGCAAACTAAATCATAAAAGTAATTTGTTCTTCCATATAGAAAGTACAATTTAAAATATTTCTTATGTATCTT
>WFKH01003881.1:38290727-38313364 GCA_016163765.1 Magallana hongkongensis | reverse complement strand
ATCCTCAATATTATAAATGCAGAAATATTTTTATTAAATATATCACTAAAAGATTTCAAAACATTTGTAGAATCCTTATTTGGTGACATTGAAAAGGTAGATATGTTTTACAATAATGATGCTGAGAAGACTGGAAAAGGGTCTTTAGGCATTGGGCAAAAAATATATTTACATATCCAGAGTTGTTTTACCTTTAACCCTCGACCTTTTGACCTAATACTTATGCTATTTTTCACTGTATACGAAAACCAATAATCTAAGTTTTTTGCGTGTCAAGCAAAGGATTAACAAAATATAGAACATGAAATATCTTTATGTCCTGCGTACGGGTAGTTTGACTTTTGATCTTAGATTTTGTTACATCAATGTTAAAAGTATACACTTCTAGGGATATATCTGTACAAAAGTTAATGTCTTTCTAGCAAAAACAGTTGTTTAGAAATTTTTGAAACAATAAATATATTCTTGTAATAATATTGATTTTGCATTTTGAGATTACCCCTGTTACGTCACATTGGTCATGTTATGTTTTATGTGAAACAGTACTTCCGAGTGTTTCAATATAGACACAGGTGTTTTGAGGAACTAAGCGTTCTTATATTTCTAACACCCGAAAATATTTCATTGTGTCAGAATCGGGATGGAAGGAATACCACCACATATGATGGACTGGGAGTCCACAAATCTTCCGGAGTAAATTCCAGCAGCACGCTAAACTGATTTTCGGCGGCCCCCTCAATAGTGAAGAGGACGAGAAACAATGTTCATAACTACTTCTGTGGGTCGGAGACATAGAGCATAGACAAAGGAACATATTTAGTTCATGGGATGTTTTGGCTGATGACAGTAAGAAATTAGACAGTCTTTATGAGCACTTTAAAAATCACGTGCAAATAAAGTTAGACCCAGTGTTCGCCCGTTATAAGTTTAACAACGGAATTCAGGGCAACACGACCTTCGACCAATTTGTTACAAAACTTAAACTTTTGAGCAAAGATTACTCCTACACAAATGCGGACGAGATGATCAGGGACCGCATAGTGTTTGGTGTAGCATCCCCAATATAAGAGAAAAGCTCATCAACTTAGGTAGAGACCTTACGCTTGACAAAGCTATTGAGATTGGCCAGAATTTTGAATACTCCCAAGAGCAATTGAAGTCCATGGGAAGCAACTCGCCCGAGGTACACGCCATCCACACTAATAGACGACCCGCATCTGGACCGGCACACGGAACCAGTCGCCACAACCCTCCGAAGGCGAATTCCGGATCCACCCAACAAAAGTTCCGGGACAGCGCAAGAAGCGATTTCAACAAAGATCCGCAAAGATCGCGAATGAGAAATGCGGGAACTGTGGCAGGCTACATGATGAACATTAGACTTGTCCTGCTAAAGGCACAAGATGTGACACTTGTAAAAAGTGGAATCACTTTGCGGCCATGTGCAGATCTACCTTAAATGTTAATGAGGTAACCACACAACTAGGTCAAGGGGGTGGGGTCGAAAGTGATGATGATTTTTATATAGATAGCATAGACACCTCTGCGCGCAATCCCTGCGAAAGCACAGACCAAGCATTCAGATACTTAGACCTAGGCCCGGGGAGGGTCCCCATTAAGTTCAAACTTGATACTGGGTCACAGGTTAACATATTACCTGTAAGTTTATTTAAGGGTATTGGTTCTCTAAGTAGTCTGAGTGACCGACGATGCGCGCACGGGAATTTAACTGGCGCTCGATACTTTTCAAAACTTGACGCGCGTTCGGGCTATTTGGCTATTAAATTGACCGAAACGTCTTCAAATTTGACTACTTTTAACACGCCTTTCGGTAGGTACCGATTTCTGCGCATGGATTTTGGCATCATATCTGTCCAAGACGAATTTCAGCGCAAAATAGACGAGATCTTTGAAGGATTGCCGGGTGTCACAACACTTGTCGATGATATTCTAGTTTATGGCAAAACGCGCGAGGAGCACGACGCGAATTTACGGAATGTCTTGACGCGATCTCGCGAAAAAGGGGTCAAGCTAAACTGCGACAAACTCGCTGTTAGACTTACCGAAGTTCCATATTCCGAACACATACTGTCCAGAGACAGCCTTAAACCGGATACCGGCAAAATCGCGGCTAATCGCGATATGGGACACCCTAGCGACCGCAAAGAGCTTGAGACGGTTCTTGGAATTATAAATTATCTAGCAAAATTCTCTCCGAATCTATCCGAGATTACGCACCCAATGCGGCATCTTTTGCACAACACTTCTGAGTTCATATGGGATGAACCACAAGCTAGCGCATTTCGGAAAGTCAATGAGATCTTGACTATATCCCCTCGTCCGGTACTAGCGTACTGTGATCCTAAAAAACCGTCACACTACAGGTCGATGCATCTAAGTATGGACTTGGCGTAGTTTTACTACAAGAGTCTAGACCCGTCGAATACGCGTCTAAAACGCTCACCTCAAGCAAAATTAACTACGCGCAAATAGAAAACGAAATGTTAGCAATTCTGTTTGGGTGTAAGCGCTTCCATCAGTATGTTAACGGCAGACGATTTACGGTTGAAACAGACCATAGCCCCCTCATCTCCATTATGAAGAAACCGTTAGCTGCAGCCCCGGCGAGACTCCAACAAATGCTCTCACAGCTACATCGATACTCCGGCAAGGACATACCGGTAGCTGATGCACTTTCGAGTAAATTTCTTAGTGATACTTACACAGAGCTCTCTGATAGTATGGACGCGTTAGTACACAGTGTCAAGTCGAGCATTACGATTAACGCGATTAGATGAGACACGTGTCATCATGTCCGCTAATTTTCAGTGTCTCTAGCTGAAGCGCATAATTATGAATGGTTGGCCAGACAACCAGCGCGACTGTTCAGTGTAGCTTAGTGTAGCTTATGATTTAATAGTCAAGGCCAAGCGTATTTTTGTTCCGAAGGTCCAAAGGCAGATTATGCTTAAACGCATACACACCGGTCACATAGGTGTAACGAAATGCGCCAAAAGAGCGCGCGATATTTTGTTTTGGCCAAAAATGTCCTCGGAGATTGACGAAATGGTCCTGAGGTGTAATACATGTCTTGAAAAGCGCAACGCTAAACACAAGGAACCTCTTATGCCTCATGAGGTTACTGAGCGTCCCTGGCAAGTAGTAGCCAATGACTTATTCAGTTAGGATGGACAAGATTTTGATACCATAGCTGACTATAGCAGTCGATACTTTGAGGTAGACCATCTCCGAAATAATTTAGCAGGTACAGTCATTAAAAAATCAAAGTTGCATTCTCCCACAACGGGATACCAGAGAAACCTGTATCTGATAACGGCCAGTATTCTTGCGATGAGTGTGCTAAATTCGGTAAAGAGTACGGATTTATTCATTATGTGACTCGGTCTGGAAGAGTGGTAAAGCCTCGTTCTGACCTGTTTTTGTAAATTGTTTATTATGTATGTGCTTGATTGTGTTTCTTTCAGCATGAAACTGCATTTATTTTTAAAAGGGAGATGTAATAATATTGAATTTGTATTTTGAGATTATACCTGTTAACGTCACGTTAGTCATGCTATGCTTTATATTGGGGAACCCCGTTTTTTGTAAAACAGTACTTCCGTAACGTAACTTAAATAAAGACACGTGTTTGAGGAACTTAGTGTTCTTATATTTCCAACGCCCGAAAATATTACATTCTAATGTCCAGACTTCTAGACTAGTTTTACCTTTTTCCTTTAGTCACTGTGACCTCAAGATCTATTCTCCACAACGGATATGAATTCATAAAGCAGGAGGCCTTTAAAGCAAATGGCTCTCATTTGACAAGAAACGTTTTAATAACACTGTACCAGAGTAGTTTGACTTTTGGTCTGACATCGTGACCTTAAAATCAATCACTAACAGTTATCACCTTAGAAAGATTTGATAACATGAGAATTTGATTCCTGCCAGCAATTAGTTATGATAATACAGTTTCCTAAATAAAGAAACAAAAGGACTGAAAGTCGTCAATAATTTGCCCTCTTTCGACCGGGATTATGTATCAAACATTGAATAGTTTAACAATTGTAATAAAAGCCATACTTTCTTAATCTGATCTTTTATTGTATTTTGAAGATTCTAGAATAATTACTCTGCATGATTTCAGATTATCAATATTATACGAAATATACATGCATATTAGTACAATTATTTATCTATGTTGCCGTCTTCGCAACTCAAAACATGAGTACAACTGTACAATCAAAATGGTAAACAACATCATCGAATACATAGAACTAAGTTTATTAAATAATACTAAGCAAAACTTCTTTTTTTTAACTATATTTCCTAGAAAATAATGTTAGCAAAAATAATTACTTTGTATGTTTGCAAAGTGTAAAGTTAAATAATGTACACATATATCAATTATCTGGTCTAGATTTGTTACCATGCACGTTTCAAAAATATATCAATCTACATGATCTCGGTTAAATCTAATTTTGTTTAAGTCTTCTGATTTTTAGAAGCATGCTTATTCTAAAATTCTGAACTAAATTTTAGGGAAAACAATGGTTTCATTAATATTTGTTGACATCAACTTTAAATGTACATGCATATTGTATATTATGTTTAAATTCGTAGACAATGTTGTTGCCAATAAAAATTGTTATCACATGTCTTATACTTCAAAAATCGTCCGATTTCGTGGATTGATTTTTAAAACCAACAAAATGATAGAAAATTGGTGTTCACCAAATATTGATAAAACCCAATAAATACGATCAGTTGATACCAAATTTAAACGTAAAATAACTGTTTCTCGTCAGTTAAAACGTTGTCCATTGCCGAGTAACCTTTGTACACATTTAGTAGCTTTTGTTTTTTTTGTTGTTTTTTTTTTGCAAAAAAGGACAATAACATTATACACAATTTTATATATAAAAAGCTATGCCAAAAAAAAAAAAAAAAAAAAAAACCCGATCGATTATACTCTCAAAATACTTACATTCTTAACAATTTTATCAGTCAAAAAAATTATGTGTTTTCTTATCCTACCTTTATATTCAAACATTGTATGCTGTTTGTTCCTGGTATCTTTCTGCCACAAAAAGAGCCCGAACCTTCCACATTACACCAATAAATAAACTGCATAAGAAATTGAAAAAAATATTTGTTTTTTTTTTTAATTTTAAATAAAAGTTGTTTCATCTATCTATGTATGTCAACATTTTTATTTCATTATTTACAAACTTCAATCAGTAATGCCTTCAGAAATCACAATTTTGAATAACTGCCTTTAAAAATTTGTTAGACATACTTTTTAATTTAAATTTGCTAGCAATCATAGATGTGTTAATTATAAGTTGGTGCCAAGTTTTACAATACATTAACATAAATCAAAAACATCTAATGTTTTTGTTTTAAATATAACTTTTCTTTATAAGATATCAAGTTCACACATTATTCCGTTATCAATTTATGATAATAAATTTTAAGTTTTTAATACTTTTATTGTTTCTACATAATTATATAATTTTAAATTGTTACTGTAATATTGTGTTATTGCAACACATATAGTCAATGCTTCGAACCTAATCAAAACAGTAATTAAAAATATAGATAATAATAAATATATAGTTAATTTTCCCAACTTTCACTGTATTAATCCCCAAAAACACGACTGCAAAACATCTACAGTAAAATTCTTATACACAGTCATCCTTAGTTTTATGTTACATTTGTATCAAGCACAAAGAAATGTGAGAAAACTATCAAAATCTTACGTTTTCGGGTACTTCAAGATTATTTCCTTTAAATACTAATGTCCTACACCGTCCAGATGGAATCGACACATTTTGACTAAAAATTTGAGGACATTCAATAACCTTAAAAAAGAAACAAAAGTTTATTTTCTCTTTAAAATTCGACGCAATGATTTGTCATGTTTTATTAGGAATTATTCTCTTTGATGCATGTCTTAGTATTTTGATGTATTTCAAATTTATTCATACCGGATTTATTGGGCGATAAATGGCTGCATTCTGCAAGAGATAACAAGTATTATACTAGACATACGGAAAATAGGATGTAAAGCACTTAAGAGGACCTTGCTTTGACCCTAAACTCTGACTAGAAAATTAAGTTCAAAATCATTGCACATCTTTCACCCAATTTGCGAAATATAGATGAAGTATCAAAACATGGCGAAGGAGAGAAAAATAGTGTTAGGACAAGGATTTTTACGGAATTTTGCGATGATCTTAACATTTGTCATAATTCTAAGTCAATCAAACCTAAACCTACAGGCAGTGTATCGGTAAAGTCTAAGCAAGGAAGAAAATTGAATTCTAAAAGATCTTTTATGAACTGACATATGACTTACATGGTTCAATCATTCATCTAGGTCACAGCACACCCTTTTTCCAATTATTACTCATAAAAGTTTGGGTTTTTTTTCAGATATATCCCCTGTTGAAGGCATTCTAACAATAATAAGTGCCTTTTGTACGTTCTTTTATAAAAATATTTACTTACATTAATGCATGTACCCCTGTATGGTTTACAGACAGCCTCTTCTGTACACCAGTAACAATCCGTTTTTGCTTCCTCAATGCATTTTGCACAACTAAAACGTGAAAGCAGACCAACATTTATTTTGGGCCTGAACACTCTAAAAGTGCATTGAGCGAAAATTGGACCATTTTTGACATGCATTAATAAAGTCTTCGACTGCGAATTTTAAAATAATTTACTCACCTTTTGTTAAAAAATTATAGTTTAGCCATGCTAAATAAAAAATATAAAAGACCAATTTCCAATTTAATTAAGATTTCATAAATCTCTTTGTTTCTATGCACTCATTGTATCATCATGAGTTCAATTTATATTCTTTATACAACTGCTTTGACACTCAAGCAAAAATACACCAAATTCGCAACACTAGCATCCCCATATCCATGTTTGTGTACATGTAACTCATTTCATATCTTTTCATCAATTGTTTTAATCTTTTTATTAATTAACAAAACAAAAAGTAAAGTTCCCTCATTTTTGGTTTTGTTATAGTTGAAAATATACAATATAATAGTTGCTACTATCAGAACTTTCATTACGTCACTGATGCGAGAAATGTACAAGAAATAAAAAACAAATATAATTTTCTTAAAAGCTTAATTGATATTCGGTGCAGATATGTAAGATTCTTAATAGTAGAGGAGATTGGATGGTCAACATATTCCCCATTAGATCAATCTTAACATTTTAGTTATGATTTTTAAGTCATGAACTAATAGACAGTAAAGCAAAATTTATTATTAAAATATAGTATTTCCCCCACGCACATGATTGGTTGATTGCTGTCACATGACCGTGCTATAAATTCTGTTATAGACCTTACTTTACTAAAAATAGAAAATTTATAGACCTCACTATACTAAAAATAGATTTTCATGACAAAATACTGATTTTGGCACGTACGACATTGTGACTTCATAATAGCGAAATCAACACCTATAAATTATGAACAAATTATTTTACTATTATACGCTTGAAGAGAGTGAAGATAATTAGTTTTTGATTTATTATAATAAAACAATTATAGCCTTTTGATATCGGTCAATACATGGTTTTATAGACCTGAGGAGAGTACATCAACCTCAGACTTCGTCCTCGGTCGATATACTCTCATCAGGTCTATAAAACCATGTATTGACCTCATCAAAAGGCTATACTTGTATAATATAACGTAGCTTTGAAATTTCAATTTTCCCCTGTATCACATATGAAGCTCTTTTTTCAAAGGGATTAAAAAGGCATGAGAATGACCCAGACAAACCAGCCCAGTTAATAAATATTGGTCGAAATATTGACAGTGAAACATTATGTTTCACTGTCAATATTTCGATGAAATAGAATTTTGTTAAGGATTTGAGCAGTTATTACCTTTATAAATCTTTCTATTCTCCAGTACCTCATATTTAATTAGACCATGTTGTTTCTATCCATATGACCATTTGTCAGACACTGTTAGTTGACTTTCACTTTTATTGAATATCTTATGTATGTGATATGTAACAAGATAGAACAGAATTTAGAAGAAATATTTATATCTGGTTCGTAAGGTAAGGAAGAGTTAGGGCCCAAGTCAGAACTTGATTTCCTCCTTGGGTTGTGGCAGTTACTCTGGTGGGCATCTAGAGGACTGTTCCCACCACAGTCGCCTGTGGGGGCACTATTGCGCCAATGACCAGGAGAGGTTACTCCTATAGGTGGGTAGTGCTCCTTGGATTCTGCCGGTATGGACTTGCTTTGTATAAATAGATTGTGACAAAACTCGCCACTAAATGTGATTACAGTCCAATTATCGGAAATAAATTATCATGTTACTTGCTTGTTGTTAATTCTAATATTCAGTGTATCTGGGATTAAAGCTCTCTTTCGAATTTTAATTTAGGGAGCGAGAAATGTATGATGCCGCATGTAGTCCTTTTTAAAATTAATCCAGTCTCCAAGAGTAAGTGTCTGCAGTCAGACGAATAGACAGAGAAACAGACAGAGGGACAGGGTGATTCCAGAGTACTTCCAACTTCTTTTTTTTAAATGGAAGGTATTAATTTAATTTTGAGCATAATAAAATTCAATGAACTTTCAAACATAGAACTATAACTACTCATACCTTGGAAATCCGGAACATCTGTAGAACAGTATTTGTCTTTCAGCTATGACATTACCATTCATCAAGATCTGAAGTGGAGTTTCTCCTTCCGTGTCTAGAATAATCATTTTGAAAAAAAAACACACCTTAAAATAGATTAATAAGTACATAGCAACAAATACGTTCATAGATCTACATCATCAATTGTCTTTATTGGCTACATTTAAAATCCTCTGAATCGAGTATCTATAACTTTTTTACATATTTTAAGACTCTGAAAATATAATTCCCCACCTCTTCCTGTAATAGCGAATGGTAAGAGAAGTTTATGGAATTTTACAACATAAAAACATAAGCTTTCATTATTATTAGTAAGATGATAGTTATTCATTTGTATAAAAACTATAAGTCCAGCAGATAACTTTAAGAATATGAATATTGCGATTGCTTATTGATGAATTACACATAGTTCATAATGAATTATTGAATTTGCTGATACGTTACTTGATAAAATTATACTTCTGCCATCGCTGGGTTCTATTGAACACTGAATCTTATCAGTTACAATAACTGTTGGTATAGATCTTCCCCCAAGTCTGCATGTCATGTTGTAATTAGCTTTCAGTGGTGGTATTAAAATCACAGACAACTTCACTGACACCTGATTATAAATAAACATGTTTTATAACCGTATACTTCTTCAATACAATGTAAGGTCAAATATGTCATTTTTTAGAAAACCAAAATTATTTGTTTACAAAAAAATTAGTGGAACTGTATAAGCTTGCTGTGGAGCTTTATACATTATATTCTGTTTATTATAGTGTAGCCCACCAGGACATTACATCAATACAAACCAGAAATATCTTTTTACCATACCGTACCCTGGCCAATTCCACTTCATTTCCACGAAATAAAAAATATCTATAGCATTATACAATATATGGATTAATATGACCGTAAAAAAAACTTAACACTCAAACGAACTAAACAAAACAAATAACACCATTGTCGGGCAAGTGGTATTACATTTATTGTTGTTAATATTTATAGTTTTGTTTGGCACATTATGAATCTTCAAAGGCATGTACTAAGACACATACGTATATGCATTTGAAATTCTTAAACGTTATAAAGAAGAAATAACACCCACCTCCATTTTCATACATTTATATTTATATATCTTTCAGATTAACACAATAACACTGTAACATGATTTATGAAATACATGTAAATAAAGTTTAACGATTTTTTTTTTCATCAACTCTTATTTCTAAGGGACCTAGACTCGATTTGAGATCAAAATATCATTTTCATTTTTTATGTAAAAAATGGTTTACTTGTGCATTTTGAATGACTGACCAAAATTTGAAAGTAAGAAGTCAAGGTATAAGCGAGATAGACATAATTAATACGAACGACCAAGGTAGGAAAATACATGAATTTGCAGATTTGATTTAAATATTCATATTTGATATTCATTAAAGCTATTTTAGAACATATCTGAACATTGTGAAAGAACTTATTTTTATAAGCAGTATGTATCTTAATGTGACATTAAATAAACAATAAAGAATAGTCAAGAGGAGATAAAAAAGAGAATGTCTAGGTGAAAACGCGTTTTTACGAAGTTTGATTAAAAAATAATTTCACTAAACTGAGCGAATTGTAAATTGAGTTAACGTCAAGTCAATACAATTATAGTAAAGTCAATGTCAGAGAAACTACAGTTTATTTTTCTATAGGACGTAAGATATTTTTATAATTGTGTGATATTATATTTGATTATTCGAGAATAATTCCTCCAGCTAATCAGACCAATTGTGGGAGGACCTAACGCTCCAACACAACGACTGAGTCATCTTATGGATATATTACTAAAGCCTTTATGCTCAGAAGTAAAAAGTTTTGTTCGAGATGATCTAGATTTCCTGAGATTTTTACCTGATAAAGTTAACCAAGATGCAAAGTTGGTCACTATGGATGTAACTAATTTGTATACAAACATAACCACCGATCTCGGTATCAATGCCCTAAAATACTGGATAAATAAATATCCACAAAATATCAACAGCCGTTTCAGCAGAGTTTATCCTAGAGGCAAGCAGTTTAGTGCTTAAAAATAACACATTTTCTTTCAACTGCAAATATTTTTTGCAACTTAAAGGAACGGCTATGGGGACTAAAATGGCCCCTACTTATGCCACCCTCATATTAGGTTACTTAGAAGAGAAGATGTATGAAAAAAATAGACAGCTGCAGCATTTTAATGATCAAACCACACAGAATACAAAACACGGATGGAAAAGATATCTTGACGACTGTTTCATTATTTGGAACGAGAGCGTCGCCAATTTAGCAGTCTTTTTAGATATTGTGAATAATCTGGATCCAAACATCAAGTTTACGCTAGATGAAAGTACAATTTGTATTCCATTTTTGGATGTCCTTGTCTCTAAATGCGGCGAAAATATAACCACCGACATGTATTACAAACCAACAGATACCCGTCAATACCTTCATTTCAGTTCTTGCCATCCGAGCCATACTAAACGCGCTATTCCATACAGCTTAGCAAGGCTTGTGTGTACCATAGTTAGTGACAACGAAAAAAGAAATGAACGTTTACATGAATTAAAAGCGAGCCTGATTAAACAATGTTACCCACTAGGAATCATAGACGATGGTATCAAAAAAGCATTAGCACTGAACAGGGAAAACCTTATTAATCCTCCAGAAAACAACATCTCTGATTTAAAAATATTACCACTCGTAACTACGCATAATCCGAATAACAAAAATATAACTCCTGTTGTACGCCAGCTTAACGACATTCTACAAACTGATGAAAAAATGTCCGAAGTGCTGAAAAACTACAAGTTCATCAACAGTAAAAGACAGCCCAAGAATCTCCAAAGGATACTTTGCAAGTCTTCTTTTCAACAATATCAATCTTATTCGGTCAACAAGTGTAACGATCCCCGTTGTGGAACTTGCCAATATATTAAAGTCGGGAATTCATTCAAGTTCGGAAACAAGGACTTTATTATTAATGCGGACATGTCTTGTGCCTCTAAAAATGTTATTTACAACATTACGTGTAGCGGATGTAAAGAATTTTATATAGGAGAAACTGGAACAACTCTACGCACCCGTATTCGTATACACAAACAGCACGTCAATCAACCCGAGTACAGAAAAATTAAACTTAGTGAACATCTTAATATTTGTGGCCACGGGCAATTTTCAGTTTTTCCGTTTTAAAAACTCTATACGGACAACCCAATTGAACGAAGGGAAAAAGAAAAACATTTTATAAAGTCACTAAAACCTTCGTTAAATAGTTTGATATAGACTGTTTCATTGTCTTTGATTTTATTTTACTATTTATTTAACGCTATATAACTTAACTCTATGATTGTTTCCTTCATAAGCATTATGACGTCATAGTATTATTGTTGACGTTATCACTAGGTAACGTAATTGCGTCATAATTTAAACGACTGTAAAACGTCTGAAGATACGAAATGAAAGCGCTGACGTTTTACAATTAGTGTTGCTTTTTTTCTTTTTTTCTATATATATATATATATATATATATATATATATATATATATATATATATATGCATTTAAAATTCTTAAACGTTATTAAGAAGAAATTACACCCACCAAATTTTTTATACATTTATCTTTACATATAGCCTATTTTAGATTAACACAATAACGCTATAACATGATTGATGAAATACATGTAAATGAAAGTCTGACGACTTTTTTCCCATAAATTCTTATTAAGGACCTAGACACGATTTGAGATCAAATTATCATTTTTCATTTTTTTAATGTTCAAAATCGCTTTCTTGTGCATTTTAAATGACTGACCAAAATTTGAATGTTAGAAGTCAACATATAAGCGAGATTGCGATAATTAATAGGAAAGACAAAGATAGGAAAATATATGAATTTGCAGAATTGATTTAAATATTCATATTTGATATTTATAAAGCTATTTTAGAACATTCTTTTCAGAAAATTGTGAGATAACTTATTTTCAGCGGTATATGTCCTAATGTGACAATAAATAGACAATAAAGTATAGTCAAGAGGGGCTAAAGAGAATGTCTAGGTGAAAACGTGTTTTCACAAATTTGATTCAAAAATAATTTCACTAAAGTGAGTGAATTGTAAATTGAGTTATCGTAAAGTCAATGCAATAGTAAAGTCAACATCAGAGAAACTAAAGTTTAATTTTCTGAAGTCGTAAGATATTTTTATAATTGTGTGATATTATATTTAATTATTCGAGAATTATTCCTCCAGCTAATCAAATAATCATAAAAAAGCATAAATGATGTTAATACCTTATTTGGTTCATCCAATTTGTAAGCATATCCTGAAGGATAGTTCTGAAGCTCTAGACTCAGACATTCATTTTTCACGGATGGAAGCCAGTAATCAGGTGACACACTTGCACATTCCATTTTTGAGGTACATCTACATACAAAAACACTTATTCATAGACTTAAAAGCCCAAATCATATTTGAATACAATACACGTACAAAATTGAATCATTTTATTATATGCAGAACAATTTTCAACCCCCCTTCTCCTTCCAAAAAGGAAAGAATATAAAGAAATATGAAGACGATTAAAAAAAAACAATTGATGATCTAGTTTCAAAATTGGAATTTTGATTGAAACAGAGTAAACTGCACTGCTTTAATGTCATCACATGACACAAAGTCTTGTTCCCAGATGCTTTATCTGAGAGTTACTAATTTAAAATCACTAATGTCTACTTTGAAGTTGTTTATGTTTTATTATACAGACGTAGATATCTTACTCTCTAAGAATTTGAAGAAGATACAAATCATTTTAATTCAACGTCAACTTTAATTAAATAACCTAAAGAACAATCCATTCCTATTCAAAATATCGAATAATCAAATGTCAATTTTTACCGCTACCAATATCTAGTTATGCTGTTAACCAATAAGGATTAAATATAAGATTAAAAATATTATTTAGGGATGGATGGAACATATTATACCCCTAAAGTATAGCTTTGATATACGTGAACACACTTAGAAAAATAGCTATTGTACCATATTCTTCATAAAGCATACCTATTGTTGGTCACACACCATCCACAGTTAGCGTCTCTTACGTCAATACATTGCAAACAATTATCTGAAAACCGACCACACTGGGTTTCCTGGAGCAACTTCACGATCTGAAAGCAGAGGAACAATCGATTGCGCTATATATTACTTATTGAATGAATTTGGTATCCTAATATTTTACAGAATATTTATTTATCTTCATGTAACATTATGAATTAACTTTTCAGAATAATTAAATGTTTTTGATTTACGTTCCTAAACATTTTTTTAATTATGTTTTTTATCAATATGTTGATAAATATATTGTGCATTTATTAAGCTTTTGTATAAATCCCCAGTATATATTAAACTTAGATTAAATATTACATGAATGCATATAAAACAATGTCTAGATAATAATTGATAGAATTTTGGTTTTTTGAATTCACCATGTGTAAGGCAATTGAAACGATAATCAAGACCCATTGCCTCCTAAATCAAACATGCATGCACTGCGAGTTCTCTTGTTGCACACTTTTTACACTTAGATTTAGATCAATAGATGATAATAAACAGAGTACGCTAATTTACCTGACTGTGATGTATATGACCTTAATTACATGTATTTATGAGAAAGAGGAAAATAAGTTTAATTTGCATTGCTTTTAATTTTAGCAGATTTTGATTCCCAAAAAATTAAATCAGAATAATAAAATTATAGCAATTTACTAAAGACGTTACAACTAAATTGGCGCAAAACGGTTCAAATTTTTGGTTACTAATAAAACAACAAAAATTACCTTGTTTTCAGACATAAAGTATATCTCTCCATTCACATTTTTAACAGCTCTGATCTCAGACTTGTCCACTTTGATTTCCCTAAGCTCAATTGCCTCGTTTTTTACTGGGTCATAAAAAACCTGTTAAGCAAAGGAAGTTGGCCAGTCACAAAAGCTCACTTGGGTACTATTTCAATTATCTCATATGATATTACTAGTCAAAGACTAAGAAACCATTTCTGACTAGTGCTGTAAAATCTAATAAAAACTGTTACTTAAAGTGTTGACTTACTTGTATGACATATCCATTGTCTGTTCCAATATAGAGATTGATCAAGTTGTTGATAGTTGAACTTCCGACAACAGTGACTCGATGAGACTTGGTTAAGTACACTGCACTGCCTTCTAGTGTCAATAGCCCCACGATAATACCAAACTGGGGTATATGGTTTGTTACATCATTACAATAATCTCCTTTGTGAAAAGTGCTATAGAAATTGGAAACTGACTGAAAAGTGAGATAAAACTTAATGTAAATAAAATTCTAAACCAGAGGCCCATCAACCACATCATTCACGAAGGCTAAGGTTTTTATTAAATGTTCACACACTCCTTAAAAATCTTACTGTTCTTATATTCGAAGTCAAAAGCATATTCAAATGTTACCAATAATGATTTGATAAGTTGTTTGTCCTAATATTTAATTTAGCGTTGACACCAACTTTTAATTTTTAAAAAATTAATAGTAAATGATAACAAGTTTTAAAAGTAAGTCATTCGGACATATTTTTGGATTCAACATAATACCCAATGGCAAGTCCTTGGAAAAATATTAATTTTTCCAATTTGAATATAAGTTAACACCTACGACATGCAAACGAACAATTTAATTGGCAAATTTGAACATAAACTAAATTTATAACTTTATAAAATCTTTGCTGAAATTATTTAGTCTCTATAAAAGCATTTCAGTTAATATGCAATATTCAACCATTTTTTGTACACACATTCTTATTTTACTGACGTAATGTTGTAAAATTATTTTGACGTCTTCTTTAGATATAATGCAGTTTTCATAACGTCTCCATTATATGACGCCAAAATAACAACGTCTTTTACGGTTTGTTATTTCCTGCAGTACACGGATCTTAATATATATTAGCTAGCAACAAGCTACCATACACGACTATTACGGTTTCATATGCTTCAAAAGTTGCATCTTTATTCAAAATACATACCCGATTGACAGATATACAGGTTGGAAGTCGTTCATTTTCATAAAATAACACATCTAGGGTCAAATATCATTCTTTGGACACATAATGGTTCAAATTCTTTTTCTTTATACAATAGTACGTACCTGATTGACAGTGATACATGTTGGAAGTTGTTTATCTTCATCAAATACCATATCTTTTGATGGAAGGTCATTCTTCGAACACATATATCTGTTTTTTCTTGACTTTAGAAATGCCTGGTAGATCTTGTTTTCTTCAAAAACACACATTGCTGACAGACTGTCTTTTGAACTTGAAAAAAGACCGACTAAGTATCTCTTTCCAAACACGTTAATAAACATTCCATGCTTAACATGAGTTAAGTTTGTTCCTTTTGAATTACAAGATATAGGAATATCTTCATACACTTTCTTTGGATCTTTACTATCTATGGACTTGCATATCTTAACAAGCTTTGATTGTGAATTCTGATTCACCAGAAGAAAAACAAAATTTTCAATTTCAATCACCACTCTATAGTCCATTACAACACTCACTGGTGTTCTCAAGGTCATATCAAATATTTTCCCAAATTTTGAAAAACCTATCTGCATGTGCGATAGGTCTGGTAAAGCAGAAAAAATGGCAGTTATATCTAATCCGGCATGACTTAGTGGTAAATTTGTGTACTGCTTTGCAAACAGGAGAATATTTTCAAACTTCTCAGAAGAACTCCTGTCACTAATATTCAAAAAGATTCCAACAGCTGAGGCCCTGTCCTTTGATACTAAACGTATACTTGAGGAAGTACCTGTAGTTGTTGTAATGTTTAAAGACTCTTTATCACGTCTCAAACAAAGTCCACCTCTCAGTGTACCACAGGTTATCAAACTATTAGGGGTCACAACCATCACTGTATTGTAGTCGTCTCCACAGTACTCCTTATACTCATGTGTCAAGCAGTTTGCCTCTGGTCCAGTTGTTCTGGTCATCTTCTGAATCAGTTTGGTACCATCCATACTAAACTTGTACAGAACATTCCTACCACTAACAAAAACGTTCTTAATTTGGTGATCAAACTCGATGTTAAGTAGAGGAAAGTTTCCCAGGGGATTTTCAAACTGAGTCTCTAGCTTCCCACTGATTTGCCCTTTACTTAAAATAATTAAACAGAACAATAATGTACAGAGGATTTGGATTATTACACAAGATTCCATGTCTGGATGTTTATCGATGGTATGGATCCAGCCCCTTAAATATTTGTATTTTTTCTCATTGGTATCTAGCGTTCTCAAGACATATTCTGCTTACATTTTGTTTTTACCAGTTTGCACAGTCATTTGCACATTCTATAAGAAAAAATGAAATAATTCTAATTTATTCAAGAACATGTTTAAACACATTCATGCTGCTGTTGAGAATCATGTTCATCTTTATATTATGGTTGTCAGAAAACTGTTAACAAGGTATTTGTGGGGAAAAAAGAAAAAAAAATCATGAAATTTCCACGAAACTTTCGTGAAAAAGGTGAACTTTCTTGATTCATTATACACTTTAACAAACAATATTTTGCAATTACATACGATAAATACAGATTCTAAACTTGCAAGACTCTACATGTACCTTATTCATGTCTCATTAGGGCATTATTACACCTTTAATTATCATTTGAATGATAACAGAAAGAGAAATCCAAGCTATGTTCATTCATAAAGCCTCTGTGTGAACTGCTTCTTTAACACTTTATACTAGTATATTAATAGTACATGTAGACATGACGACAATAAATCTTACCTTGTCATATGATAAAATGCCTCAATTTTCAAATTAATGATAATATTCTTCAAGAAATATTAGTATTAGTTTCTAGTTATAATATATAGTAATATTATCATTAATAAGTAGTAAAAGCTACTTGTTATAAACAACAAATTTGTACTTTAAGTAAGATTTAAAATTTCTGTTGTTGTTTAGCGCTCCTGTAAGTCAAATGCCACGGTTTTTCTCCTTTTATTAAACTTTTTCAGAAATTATACAAAGTGTGATAATTTATTAACATACAAGATACTTTTTAAAGGGACATGGTCACGATTTTGGTCAAAAATTATTTTTCTGATTTTAATGTTTACAATGCTTTAGTAAAGCATTCTTAATAGGCAACCAAAATGTGAGTGTCATTTGTCGAGTCAAGAGCGAGTTACAGAGCTTACAATTCTTTGCTATGTAAACAAAGCTTTTGTTTACATTTTTAATGTTGAAGTACACACTCCAGTTTTAGACATAAAATATATGTGTTCAACGTTAGGAACTGTTTATTTATGCTTAAAATGAATATGAAGATAGAAAACTCAGCTTGAAAAAAGAAGACTTTATCTGGTATATTGAACCTATGTAAACAAAAACAGGACACGAGCCTTGTTTACATGACAAAGAATTGTGAGCCCTGTATCTTGCTTATAACTCTACGTCTGACTCTTAAATTTCATTTGATCATTAGAAATGCATTCCTAAAGCATTGTAAATAATAAAAACAGAAAAAAAGAATTTGATCAAAATCGTGATCATGATCCATTAACACTTGCATTTATCTTTACCGTTTAACTCGGAAGGACAACCACCCAGTTTTTTGGTAATTTAATCTCCTTACAGATGATGTCCGTAATAAAGCCGTGAAAAAAAAATACGGCTTTAATTAAGTGAAGCGTCCTTTCTAAACTTCCTTGTTTTTTGAGGAGGATGGATAATATTACATTCTTGTAGCCTTTAATATAATAGATAAAATATGCATTTCATAAAGTGCTTATGTTCAGGGGAAGGCTGGGCACTAGAGTACAACTGCATACTGAGGAAAGGGTATTAGAACCAGAATTTGTTGACTTGCAGTTGACAGTGTTAAAGAGAGAGAGAGAGAGAGAGAGAGAGAGAGCACTGAGTGGGGTTGTTACTTCGGAATGGCCGTAGCTCTGAGAACAGTTGATAAATAAGGTAAACTAGACTACTCTTGTATACATTATAAAAATAGAGCCTATTACAGAAAATACAGTTGAAATTGACACCCAGAGAAACCATTGTCAATGGTTTTTGAGGGGTGTCAATTTCAACTGTTACCCTCCCAAACAGGCACTATTTATTTTATTATACTGAATGTCTTCATTTTAGAGACAATTTTACTGTTTTTATATAGAAATGACGTGAATTTAACGGCGAACCGTACGCGCATAATTTACGCGCATGTTCTGTCGGCCCGTTGCCAAGCGTGTTGCTAACGCTGAGGGTAAGAGAACGGATTGTCAACTGCGTCCAAACCAATTAGATTTCAGTATTTAACATGAAAGTATAATAATATTTATTGGTGCAATTCAAATGTATTAGATAGTTTTGTGTATTACACTTAATATAAATTCTATGCATGAATAAGAGATTTATAAAAGGGTTTGGCTAGGCATAGTTACCAATTTTCCTTATATTTCAAACATGGACACACCTTGTGTAAAACGCAAAAATGCACTAAAAGTTGGTTGCTTGGGGTAACCGTTGCCATGGTAATCGAGGCTAAAGATTGAAAAATAGCAAAACTTACCCAGTTTATAGCCATATTAGAAGGCTTTGCCCATTTATGTAAATTATCAATGACATAAAACAGCATTTGTCCTGTTTTCAATTCTAATATTATACAAGCAAATTGATGGAGAAATCAATACTTTTAAAATGTCACCATGGAAACCGTTACAAATTTTTGAAATCATTTTTTGTGGGTTTTTTATATGCAAAAATGGAAAACTATTAAATTTTAACATCCATATCAATGTCAATGCGATATATGTTTTATTATGAAAATTGACATCCGTAGCTATGGTAACAAGGCCAAGGACTAGGAAAAACTGAGAAATTGAAGATGAATTTGATATGCTTTAATTCCTAATTTTAGAATTTTAAAGCAATTGTTTTAGTTGGAACTAAAAATATATATAATTTTTTATTATATACAATAAAAAGCTTTGTTATGCAACAGAGAAGTGTGGTTGTTTTGGTATGTTAAGTTGCATAGAAAATCACACAGAAAATCTTACTTTATGAAAGTCCATAGCAACGGCAGGTATTTTTAGAAAATGTCAGATTTTTTTCAAGTGTCATTCAATTTTAGGATAAACTTGATTTTTTTCTCACCATTTGATTTTATATACATATATTGTATTTATTATCTGTGAATATTTACATTTTCAATTGTCTTTGTCTGTGATAACATTACGAATCAATTTTGGTTCACACAAAATGGGCGTGTCTTATAGCATAACCGAGAAATGGTATTGGCCATACATGTCTTTTGTTAACTCTACCGATTTACGCGGAAGTCTACCGCTTTTTAGCTCTGTCTCCCGCCTACCGCTTTTATTAAAAATTCTACCGCTTTTCTTCAAAATACGTTCCTTGTTTTGACAGATAGCCATTTTGGAAGCCATTGTGGTCAAAAAATCTCGTCGAGTTTGAAATTAGCGCGTGACTTTGAATCGGAGGCACATAAACGCTTTTTTAAGTCGGGTGAATGACAAGTTTTCAAGCATGTGTTTTACATTGAACGATGAAAGAAGCCACTTCCCGTGATTACATTAGTTACAAGACATGTCGATATAATCCTCGCCAAGGAAAAAGAAGCTTTGCAATTCCACACGTGGCTTTAACAATGACAAAATATATCTTTTAACTTGGTCATAACAGTAAACTTGACTTGCACTTTAATGCAATGCTGCATGATTTGTGATAAACATGCAAACTTCGTTTTTATATTGAAAAAGAGTATACGATTTCCTACTAGTCCCTACTTCTCTTATATGTTAAATTTTGGCGACTTTTTCACAAAAGCAATTATTAAAGTCTCTGCACTCAAATATTTTTTCCTAAAAAAAAAAAGCTTTAATTAATACTGGCTA
This sequence comes from Magallana hongkongensis, assembly GCA_016163765.1. Lineage (NCBI taxonomy): Eukaryota > Metazoa > Mollusca > Bivalvia > Ostreida > Ostreidae > Magallana > Magallana hongkongensis. The sequence goes on along the minus strand of WFKH01003881.1, from coordinate 38,292,697 downwards.
TCAGTATGATGGTAAATGCATGCAAACATTTGTATTGCATGTGTTGATATTACTAAATTTCAAAAGTCTTTTATATTTAATATTATAGTTGATATAATTAGAAACCCTTACTACATATGTAGTACATAAAAATATGTGCTTTGAAATATACGCGAAAAAGGCCACGCGCAATGCTACCGCTTTTCAATTCAAAATCTACCTCTTTTTCATCACTGGAGGTTAACATGTATGGTATTGGTTGCGCCGCGCAGTAATACATAGCATGTGCTACATGAAAAAATAGTGGTTTAAAATAATAGCGAGCGCAGCGAGCTTTAAGAACCAGTGTGCGCGGGAAAAAGAACGAGCGAAACCTACAGATTCATCAAACAAAATTTTTTGTCTCGGTCCCATAATGCTCTCTAATATTTTCACCCGTGGTGCTATGCCAAAAATGGCTGACATTTAACTCGTAATTTACGGTGCCTTGAGGTTTGAAGACACGTTTTGAGTACCACACAAGCTTTGGTGAGACCCAAGAGATTTTTTACATGCTTCCATTCCATCATATTGAGTTGAGATACGTAAACAAATGATTATGGAATTTAACGTATGACGTCACAGTGATCTCGCGCTATATTTCCCGCGATAAATTTAGAGGTGGATCAAACATATGTAACGCTTGCACTAGCTATTTCAGTATAGACTGCGATACCTGCCTCATTGACATATGATTTGTTTTTAATTTTTTTTTTTTTGATAGAGAGATTATATATATACTAGCAAGAGCCACACTTTACTGTCATATCGATCCAATTTTAAGCTAATTTTGCATGCATGTACAGTAAGTATGAGTAGGGAGGAAATAAAAAAAATAGGACATTTTGAACTAAATGAAAAAAAATAAAGAGAAAAAATAAACAGTTAAAAAAATTATGCAGATATTGCATATAGTCAAACCATTAAATTAGAAAATGGGAAATTACACACCTACAAACAGGGACCGGGGGCACGGATAACGTATGTAATTAGAATGCAAAAATAAACGAATTTAAAAAAAAAAATATGAACAGGGAAAAAAAAGGAACAAAAAAAATACTGTATTTATCGTTAACACTTTTGACCAAATTAAACAAAAATTATATTTTACAGACGGATCAATTCTCTCCAAACGTAAAGAACGGTTTTAGGGAAGCAAGTCTATGTATTTTGTAAGAATTTATTTAAACTTAGAAATAGTATATAATAATCTCTCTCTCTCTCTTTTTCTCTCTCTCTCTCAAACAATTATTTAACGCTCGTTGATAACTATATAACACAAAGACGACAATAATGCAAGGTATGTGTAATTCTTGCTGCGCTCGCCACAACGGTAGCACCGTAAAACATATTATTGTTTTAAATTGTACAAATTGGAAATAATATAAATATAAGTAATAAGGAATCATTCTGTGAATATTATGAGGTGATAATTTTGGTCGGAGCGTGGTCAAATCTATCATAAAGCCCTTCGGGCTCTATTGGATTTGACCACGCCCCGACCGAAATTATCACCTCATAATACTCAAAGAATGATTCCTTATTCCTTAAATAATATCCATTAAAAAATGCCGGAAAATATTATAATTAGCCTTATTTTTTAGCTTAAGGTAACTCCAGTGTCTTTCGGATCCGGTTCTTTTTTTACACGGCGTGCTTAATTTTTGGTTATAATTTTGGCACACAACAAGTGTTTTAAAATAATAATGGTTTGGTCAAAAAGTGGGATATTTGTTAGAATATCGCATCATCGTCGTTTAGAGGGATTGGAAAAAGCAATGAAAGCAGCGAAATGTAAACATGGTAAGTGAGTGTTATATAATTGTACGTATTGTATGAATTCTCTTTCAACAATTACACAGCGTGTATGTATAGCTTGACGACCTCATGTGTCCTCCGGGACAAGGAGAGGATAAGTAAGTACTTGTGTAGCTTGAACATTAATTAATTAA
>WFKH01003881.1:38276961-38290627 GCA_016163765.1 Magallana hongkongensis | reverse complement strand
GTAAGATTGTGACTTTTGGTACATTTCAATTTTTTCCAAAGTTTGCAAAAAACTACTTGCAAAATTTACATTTTCAATATGGGGGTACACGTGTTCAGGAGACTATCAAGCAAAAACTAGATGGTCAATTTTGATAAAATATGTTTTTTTGTTAACACAATATGTAACTCTTAATAAATATTCTTTAGAAAATGTATGTAAACTGAATAGTTTTTTGGATTTTTTCAAAAATATGCAATTTTGTGATTTTTTGGGGAAGGTTGTGGCAAGAAAAAATGTATTATTTTTATATTTTCTGTAGAAAATCAATAATTTTTTTTATGATTTGATGATAATTAATTGATTTGCTTAAATTATAACCTAACATGATGTATTTTGGTGCATAGTTTACTAAATTATGAGATCATGCTTCATGGTGTTAAATTTTGGCTGTTAAATTTTTGGACCTTGTGAGCTGAAGCTCACTGTAGGAAAACAAACGTGCAAAGGTATAAATATTTTGGTCTCTATAGTAAGTTTATAAGTTGTTTTAACTGTTAAAATTAAAAAATGTTTGGTTTGACCCGGATTTCTAAAACACTGGAGTTACCTTAATTGTTACGATAGCAATGGTTCTCAATTTTCATATTTAAATTTCTAATTGCACAATCATAAGAGCGTTTACCAAAAAATCAAGATTTGCACTTTTTATTCAAATTATATGAAGAAAACATATTTTTTTAATTTCTGTTTAGTAACGATGGAAACCGCTTTAAGATTATGCGTTTCTCCATGAATGTTTTTCTTTCTTTTGAAAAATGACAACTATTTTTGTTTTCGACAGACAGTGACAAATTATGTTCCTTTACAAAAACAAGTCAAAAAACGTGGTTATGGAAAAATTGTTAGTTAGGATAGAATTTGAGAAAATTCCATTGTCTGGGCAAATACAAGACAAGGCAAACACGTTTGAAAGTGTAGTAGGGCGAGAAAAAATCCCTGTATATAGAATATATTAAAGTAAATTGATGTCAAAAAGGTGGCTTTGAATTATTGTTATGAAATTTATTTCTCACATCCCAATACACGTTCCCTGTTGCAACAAAAGTCCGATGAACCATATCAAGAAGTAAATTTCTGTTTAATACATCGTCTGATGATAATTTACTATGTATTCAGATGTTTTATTCATGTATTCTTTCCTGTTTACAATTACCAATGCAAATCATTGTCGAATATATCGGCGAGAAATTATCCCGAATTTCCTCGACGGCATTGTCGGTCAGTTGTTACATCCCATGTGCATCGTATTGTTGATTTTATGTTTTCCAAGTCACAAATTCCAATGATTGATTTGTTAAACGAATGATTACATGTCATTTTCTTGTTACAGCGCTTTTATTCGCGTGATTTAATTCTCTGTTGTAAACTGCTTTGCTCGAACTATGGCGGGTATTCGTATGTTCACATGATGACATCACAAACATCGATCCCGATGCCAATAAATAGCGAGCTCAGCTGTTTGAACAGTCAGTTGGCTTCTGCACTTCTGCAGGTATGCCACGCAGACGGTCTCGTCCACTTCTGGACACTAGCCACGCTTAGACATGGCGAAGGAAATTTCCAGAGTCTCAGGATTAGCATTATTCAATAAATTGGAAATATCTTTATTTTATTTAATCCTGACTTTGAGTTTTTTTTGTTGCCAATGTACAGATTTGGGAGACCCACAAGTTGCGAATAATATCCCGAGTTAATAAGATAAAACCCAACATTGGTGTTATATAATTTATACAAGCGGGATACCCAGCAAAACACAACGTTGTGAGAGTGGGATACTTAAAAACGCAACATTCAGGTGTCAGATTTGGAATATATATAAAAACGCAACATTATCTAGGCTGTTCTACACTCAAACCAGATTGCTTATTTTTTTTCAAGATGACTGAGGTCACTCAAAACACAGATATTGGTTCCTTCATGACAACATTAGAACGATGGATGACCTAAACATGACTCAAAAAGTAGAGGGGGGGGGGGCTTTTAATAGGATTAGATTACTTTTCAAAATAACCAATAATATGTTTTACGGTGCTACCGTTGTGGCGAGCGCAGCAAGAATTACGCATACCTTGCATCATTGTCAACTTAGTGATATTTTGACAGTTATTAACTAACGTCAAAGAATTTTTGAGAGAGAGAGAGAGAGAAAGAGAGAGACAGAGAGATAGAAAATCATATAATGTTTCTAAGTAAAAAAAAATTCTTATAAAATACATAGACTTGCTTCCCCTTCAAACCGTTCTTTACTTTACTTTTGGAGAAAATTGATCAGTTTGTAAAATGTAATGTGTGTTTAATTTGGTCAAAAGTGTAAAGTGTAAATATAGTGTTATTTTTCTTTTTTACCTTGTTGTTATCCGACTTTTATTTTTTCCCCTGCAGACATGTTCACGAAACTTTCCTAAGTTATGACCTAAGTGTGTTCCTAAGATATGATTTAGGAAAATAGTTAGGAACATCCTAAAATCAACTTAGGACACGTAGCTTGACTGTAACTTAGGAACATCTTCAGTAAGGATATCCTAACCTTCTAACCTTCTACAACCATTCTTATTTTTCACATTAATTCGTACAGATCGAATTCGAGAGACTTCTGTAGGGGTTAATCATTCAACATTTTGCCAGAGAAAATTGTACATGTCGGTAGTTAACACAATAGGCCTAAAACCAATAATTTTAATGTAGTCATTGTAAACAAAAAAATACATTTACCTAAATAAACTTACATATTCCAGTGTCGTTGTCTGTGACAACACTACGATTCGATTTTGTATTATACAGTCCAATAAATTCAAATGTCGCATTGTTGGGGCGCAAGCGAGGTTTGTATACTAAATATTTTAATTTTAATCGTACAACTGCTGAAAATTATATAAAAATAAGTAATAAGGAATCATTCTTTGAATATTATGAGATGATAATTTCGGCCGGGGCGTGATCAAATCTATCATAAAGCCCGAAGGGCTTTATTGGATTTGATCACGCCCCGACCGAAATTATCACCTCATAATAATGATTCCTTATTCCTTAAATATATCAGTGTCCAAAAACAATTTAATTAAAAAAAAAAGAAACAAAAAAAAACAACAAAAAGAAAAAAAATAACCCCTCCCCCAGAAATCCAAATGACTGCTATTTTTTAAAAAGAAAATATGTACCAGGACAGAATTGGCTTACAAGCTAATAATTATTTAAACAACACGTGTGTATTCTTTGAGTGTAGATTAACATTTGATATTTTTTTTCATTCAAGCACATGTAATACATAAACACGTGCTTTTCATAGAATTTGACGTTACGTGTAGAAACACACACGTACAAACACAACAATTAATTTCCCTTTAATCCGCAATATATAGAATACACAAACATTTTTAAAAAAAAGAAATAATTATCTCAAAAATACATTTATACAGTTTATTTAATATTAAGAATTTTTTAAAGATTATTTTTTCGGAATGAAGTTATAGAAATTAAGAATGATCACGCATGACTCATATAAACCGATGTAAATATTTACTTTTTAGCAAAGGACATTTGAATAATTTCCTAAAGTAATCAAACAATGAATGTAACTCACTTAATGTAAAATGTAGATATAAAAATAAGTGAATAACTTTCATTCGCCAAACAGAGACAGTGTTTGCGAAAAAAAATGCTTAATTTGTCAGCTTCCATGCAGGCTTGTATTAACGGGGAAGGTGGTGAGAGTTCGGGGTCCCTCTCCAAATAATTTTATTAAAATGAACATACATGATAGAATAAATGACTATGACCCCCCCCCTCCCGGATTGGGAATTTAAAGTTTGAGGCCTGTCGGAAATGCTGGAACTGTAGAAAATATTGCTTTATTTTACCGGTCTTAAGAAAAACCTTCACAGCATTCCCAATATCCCCAAAAATGTGATTTTACAGCCTTGGGATGGTCTTTGGACAAGGTATTAAGTGATGTCCTAAAGTTAGGACAAAGTTATGGCGGTTCCTAACTTTTAGTAGAGCTTCGAGGTGTACTTAGGACACACCATAGTCCTAAGATAGCTTCGTGAACATGCCTGCAGGTTTATAATTTTTTTAAAATTTGTTCATTTTTGCATACGTTGTATTCGTCCCTGCGTGTAATTTCCCATTTCCAATTTCATGGTTTAACAATACGCAATATATGCATAGATTTTTTTAACTGTTTATTTATTCTCTTTATTCTTTATTATTTAGTTCAAAATGACCTTTTTTTAAATTTCCTCCCTATTTATACTTACTGTTCATGCACGCAAAATTAGCTTAAAATTGGATCGATATGATAGTAAAGTATTAAAATTGAAAACAAACAAACACAAACAAATCATCTAAGGCAGGTATCTCAGTTTATACTGAAATAATTATAGTACACGCATTACAGATGTTTGATCCTCTAAATAGTCGCGGGAAATCTAGCGCGAGATCGCGAGGTCACACGTTCAAATCTATATTCATTTGTTTACGTATGCACCATTAATTACGAGTTAAATGTTAGCCATTTCGGCGTAGCACCATGGGAGAAAACTTTAGAGAGCAATGTTAAAAGTGGGCACTTATTAATGTCAGATGGCATAGCTTTATTCCAGTTTTTCCTTTTAAAAAGGAAATTATTAATACCATATACTATCAAACATTTCCAAAATATTATTCTTATCTCATGCAAAAAATGAGGTGACTTTTACCAACGACTTTTTTTGAACTGTTTAAAATATACATAAAAGTACAAGGTAATTTTTATTTTTATCCATGTATTACTTATTGAAAATAGAAATTGAAAACATGTTTATATCTAATTTGAAACACAATTTCGTTTTGGCTCGGATATTACCGGTATCAACAATCATATTGTCGGCAATGCAAACAAGGATCACCTTGTCACACACTTTCTTTAACATCCCTTTGAATATATATATTATATATACATGTACAACATACATTATATCCCCCATTATATGCGAAACTAATAAAAATTAGCTTTTTTCAATGAAGCAGTTAACAAGAATGAAAATTATAGGGAATGGAAAACAAATTAAAGCCTAATCTCCTTGAAAAAAAAAATGACCTTTAGCATGTTGAAGTTTACATAATATGCATACACTGTAGTACTTTAATTAGCACACATGGCCGGTGGTTATAATTGTTTGCCATTCTTCCTAAATTCACAGGAAAAGATACATGTATATGAAATATAATTACATGTGCTATTATAATCTATATCTTATTCTAAGCATTACATTTTGATTCCGGAGCTCCATACAGATCTGACATTGTAGAAGTTTGTAAATAATTGTTCAGTCATCTTAATGTTAACTGAAAGGTCTGGAAATGTGACTGAATGGTATAGCTATGCCATTCAGTCACCTTTCAGTTACTTTTCAGTCAGATTACAGTTGACTGAATGGCAGAGCTTCATCCTGTGTTTTCTTATATTTCCTTGACTCATAATAAATAACTCAAAATAAATGACTCAAAGTCATATTAACGCTTACATCTTAATTCTCATGAAAATACTCTTCTGCAAAACTTGACAAACAAATAGTAAATTTATGTTGACATGAAATAAATAAGAAACTGTATAAACTTACATGTATGAACTGCATAAACTTACGGCAAAGTTTTCAAAGCACAATAACAAATTGGTCATTAATATTAACATATACATTTCAACTTCAATGCATTAAAGGAGAAGGAAAATATACATATATTTGTAGTACAATAAATCAAATAATATCCGCTTCTCGGTTAAAATATCTAATTGTTGTTTTTAATTCAAATTCAAATTCAGAATAATGTTGTAGGGTCTGATCATATAAAATGAGTCACTCCTCCTACAAGAACGGGTCAATCTCTATATCAAATACATGTACTTGCCTATATATACATGTAATGTACTGGAACAGTTATACACTGTAAAAGGAAACGTACATAGCAAACTATATATACAACATTGACATATTATAATACAGGCAGATAAAGAACTAAAATCTTGCTGTGGGTATAGAAAAATATGATATTCATCGAAACCTAAAAAGACCCTTAGGCCGTCGAGCTTTGACATATTATATTGTAAGAAACACACATAAACTGAGTAATTTATCTCCATTCATTGCAAAAAGGTGATATAGAATATATTTTGAAAGATTCATATTGTTGGTCATACAATTCTAGTAATATTTGCAAAGTATGAAATTTAATACATTTATAAATATAAAATTGCATACTTTTACATACTGTTACAAACGTGATTACATTTAGGACGTACTTTATTTTGACTTCATGGACGATTTTGCTTTTATCGCCAAAAGTTTCAATCACCAAACTTGATACATGCATCGTCTAATATCAAACAATTCTAATGATATCAATCTTTTAGCAATCATACGTTAAACAAGTTCCGTATTTGGCTTACTCTTACTATCACGTGCTTCACCTTTTATGTCACATCGGGCGATTGATATTGCTAAATGAAGTATTAAAAAGGAAGCAAATAGCGTAATCAGTAGTCCGGTATAAATGTCGAAAACAACAGAAACATTTATAAACAATTTAATTCTGGTTGTAACAAAGAATGCTGCCTACATCATAGCAAGACTAACGTCAAAAACGTATCAATCCGCTAAAACGTTACGTTTGAATTTTGTACATGTTGATGTCATTTTAAAAGTCAAATGACCGTTTTTATGTACAATTAATAGCAAATATTAAATTATAAGAAATGAATTCAATTTTTGTAAGTTTTATAAGATATAAAACTAATAAATATTGAAATCATTCCTTAAATAAAATTTAATAGTTTTGTTTATAGCTATAAAAAAATTAACATAGTTTAAAGCTAATATACAATGTATTAGGAGTTTTATGCTTATTAATAATTTTTTTACCAAATTATTTTACCCAAATCATAGCAGGTATTTAGTTTGCGCAATAAAGTTTGTTTTATAATTGCTTGATTGCAAACATCCGTTTTTAATGAAAGTTATTATGAATTTTCAATTGTTTTGTAGCGTGTGTGTTTTGTTTCCATTCCAAATTTTAATTGAGCAGTACGGTCAAAGTTTTGTTTTTAAATTTATAACTTATAAACTCTTGGCTACGAGGTCCATGGTTTCCTCATTAAAACTGAATTTTGTTTTCAACCGTTTATTCTCTCTACATTTACAATCGTCATTTTTTTTGCTAACCATAATACATATGGTAAGTTCTATATCGTTCTAACGTTAGAACGATGAGCATTTGCAATCTCAATTTTTTTTTAAATGTACGACTTTGTTATATGTAGTTCATGGGGAAAAAAAATGAAAGGACTTTGAACTTTACTGAATTGAAGACAGTTGATTCCATATAGCTCAGTTTGAGAGGCTAAGTCACAAAGTGTAGATAATAAATACCTCCTAAAGACAATTAATGACATATAGGATTCTCAAAAGGCAATTTCTTGATGAGACAGATTGAGAAGAAAATATCTTAAAGCTGCTTGGTCCGATTTTATATCAAATTTTGTGTACGCTTTTAAACGATGGTTAAGCTAAATATATGTATAATAATAGACATTACAGAAGTTTCCCGGTCAATTAAGCCATATTTCATTGAAAAAATAATGTACAAAATTTCTTTTACAAAACAAACGACATAAAAAGGGTATCGCGTTATTTCGCCTCATATCAAAGTTCGCCCCTGGCATCGAGGCGGGGATGATTGTAATTACACCTTTGACATTGCTTTCAGTAGAGTCTAAGTTTGAGTAATGTTCTGGCAAATAAAAAATAAACATGTGTAAATTTTGTTCACTATTATTTCTGAAGTTTGTTTTGTTTACAATCGATGCATAACATGCGGGTTGAATGAACCCAAACATTCGGGGGACGAAATTAAACGGTTCCTTTCCCTAAACCATCCCATAATGCATTCTGGTTTGGTTTTTTTTTGTTTTTTTTTGCCCAAAGAGAATTTTTTTTTTACTTTGAATATTTCTAACTTTGAAAGGAGAACGATTCTGCTGGTTTAATTAGGCGAAAGTTTATAACTTTCTAAGATAATTGGTTTGAATGGAAAGTTATTTGATACTGTGATGCCAAAAAATCGGACCATGCAGCTTTAATATCGATTAGGAAGGGGGACACATTTCCATTTAAAACGCGTTTCTTTTAAGAATAAATCTAGGTTTTGACTATATTGAGTGAGTTGGACGTATTTTTAAAAAACCCAAGAAGATCAGAATGAATGACATTAAAACAAATATTTTTAAAGGACATACTATATGGCAAGAGTGAGGATAAGCAAATGGCAAGAGTGAGGATAATGCTTGTGCGTGATGCTTTCTTTTATTTAAAACGGATGGTATGTTTCCAACAATTATAAAACCTGAAACGTTTTGTTCATTTATCTATCTAAATATATGAAAGTAAATGTATAGTAGTATATGAAATCTGATTATCAATCTGATTATCAAAATATTAATAAGTGCATGCTAAATTATGACGAGCATGCGGAGCATTGATTTAAAACTTACTTTCTAAGTCCTGGCATCTAAAACAAGGTAGACTGGTTCTATGTACGATCGTCAAAAAAGTGTTCAAACTAGAACCTCGATTCCCGGAACAATAAAATTTCCCTTTACAGTACTTCCTGTTGAGACTAAAAATTTTGTTGCATAATTCAGTATACACGCTGAAAACACTATAATCAATACAACAGAAAGACAAACGTTTATGTTATTCATTCTTTTCATGTAGGAAGAAACAGACAGCCTACTAGAACAGAATATGCTTAAAATAATACATAAAAGTCTATTAATATCGTCAATATTAAAATAATCTACATTTTTTTTTTTTTTTTTTTTTTTTTTTTTTTTTGGATGATTTGCATTGCAAGTCATTACTTCAGCGTAAGGTATTCAATGTTTGCTATAGGAATAATGAACAATTTTGAATCATTTTAAATTGATTAGATATGTATTGCTAGATGACAATGAAAGTGAAATGAACCAAATTCACATGACTGACAACATATAAGAAGCCGGTCATTTTGCACCTTAACCTTTTTAAAAGACTTGTTTTCGCTTGATAAAAATAAGAACAATTTAATTTTGTCAAAATATCTGCGGTGACTGTTTTATTTTATTTCATATTTTCATAAAGTGAAAGTTTATGCAGATATTTAATAAGAGACTTGTACTAATTTTAAGTATTTTTTACAATGTCTTAATAAAATAAATGCGTTGCCCATAAACTTCAATGTAAAATTCAAGGTGCAATTTAATTAAACAATAATCAACATTTTGAAAATTCCTTTGTTCGAGTATTTTAATATGATACATGTAACAACTTCAATGTGATATCATGGTTAAAATATCGGACAATTCATTTATTAGGTTCAAAATGTGGTCGTTATACATTATATACCTTAAGCAACAGTTTAATACTCTTTCTGTTTGTTTCGTTTTTCCTGCTAATTAATTTCATGTTGTCATGAGATATTTTGCCCATAGTAAAGGACAAAATATACATCAAGCACATTCAACTCAGTGTAGGAATGTAAGTGTACAGTTCTGGGTAGCGCTGTTCGTCGAAGCGAGAGAACAAGTAGCGCTGCGCACAGCATTTTCATCGTAGATTGAAAATACGTAAATAACTAATATCTGGACGGACAGTGTGCTCAAAATTTATTTTTCCGTTTTAAATGTTTACAATGCCTAAGTAAGGTATTTCTTAAAGTCTATCAAAATTTGAGCGCCAGATGTCGAGTTCTTTGTTATGTAAACAAAACTCAGGTCATGTTTTGTTAACATTTTGAATGTTGAAAAGAAAATTCCAGGTTTATACCTAAAACGAATGTGACAAACGCTAGAAACTGTTTGTTTATGTTCAAAACTAATCAGCAGATAGAAAAAATCAGCTTGAAGAACATTTTACGGTATATAATGAACCAATGTAAACTAAAACATGGCACGAGCCTTTTAAGTAGTTTACAAAACAAAGAATTGTGAGCTCTGTATCTTGCTTATAACTTTAAAACTGACACTCAAATTTGCGTGGATCATTGGAAATGCCTTACTAAACCATTGTAAACAATAAAAATAGAAAAAACAAATTTGACCAAAATCGTGGCCATACCACATTAAAAAACACTTCCGACATTTCATCTATAATAATTTAAAAATTATTAAGCTTCACAAAATGTTTTTTTGTGTTATTGAAAGAACCAGTTCTTGAAATGAGGACACATACATAATTTAATTCTTTGACATTTTTATTACTGTGTAACAAACAAATATTCTTGATCATTGCCAGCTTTTACAAAAATTATTGATTTAAATTTTGCCTACATTTGCATTTAATACTCATTCTTTAACGCATTTTTTAAACGTATTAAAGGCAATCTTTAGTTTCTGTCATTAACACAGTATCAATCGAAAATATATACAGTATTCTCTTTAATTTTTTTCTAATTGAAAATTCAGTGTTCTTTCAATTCCGTGAGAATAAGAAAAAAAATATTCGGAAAAATTAGTATTGTAACTTATTCTAAATCTACAGCTATTAAACAACAATTAGGCATTTCCCTGTAGTATGAGTTCGTATAATCCTACTCTCTACACTTAATTAAATGCAGCTTTAATATCAACAAACGGACGAAATAATTTCCTTTCCTTAAGTATTGGCAGTGCAACCAGGGACTAAAGTGTAAACATGTTATCAAAAGTAGAATAGTTTCCCCTGATGCCACTGTGGTTTTCTTCGATAAGGTCAACATGCTCGGCATACATGTACGTTGTCAATATTCTACATAATAAGGAAGTAAACACTTTTCCGAAATAATTCACCAATGTTATTAGGACAATAATTATGGGTGGTAAGTATATGCTGATTGACGTTTTTCATACTAATTGTTAGACCATAATTAATCACCTAATTGTGTACGGACTTTTCCGTGTTTTCCGATTACGACAAAGAACACATGGCGGGTGTGACCGGTCAGCAGAGGATGCTTACTCCTCCATGACACCTGATTTTACCTCTATTTTTGTTAAGAGGTCCGTGTTCGCTCTCCTCCTGTTTTGTAATTTTTCCTTTGGACTTTTGAATTTGAACACTGTTCATTATCACCACATGTCATAAAGTATATAACTACCCTTTTTATACATGTATATTGGTGTTATCTTTCTAACTATTCATGCTTTTTATACACTTCCAGTATCAAATAACAAGTTAAACACTTTTTTATACAATTATACCATGTTATTGACGTTGTGAAAAATATTTCTGGACCAAATTTTTAAAAAATATTTCATAATTATTGTATTTATTCATAAAGATTAACTAATTCCCTAGGAATCGTCCGATACAGAAAATACAGAATAGGGTATAACCTGCCAATTATAATATTCAAAGAATTATTAAAGATAAAATAATAGCAAATATATTTCTCTCAATGATAAATGAATATATAGTTCATTTTACATTGTAGCACTAGATAAAACAAGAGGCCAATAGGCCTTAACGGTCACCTGAGTAGCATATAACCCATACACAAACTTGTCGAGGAGTCTCATATATGCATTTATTTAAGGACTATGAAATCTATAATTTTAGCGAAAAAATTATAGATTATAACAGAGTGCAAGACATGATATTGAAAATAACTTTCTCATATTTGTTAATTTTCAGGATAGGTATTATGTGTATATGTTTTCATAGATAAACTAAAACAAGGTGGCTAGTATTCATGTTTTATCTAAAATAATATCCCATCCCTCATCCCCAGGGGCAGACAGAAACTCTCCCTGTGAGCATTTAAACAAAACAAAAAAGAACAGCTTTAAAAGCCATCATGAGTTACTCACTTCTCCTCTTCTAGCTTTTGAATATTCAACATTCACTGACAATTAATCGCCATCTGGCATTTATACCAAAATCATTTTACATGTATCAGTGATTTTAGTTAGCCAATTATTACTTTACTATTAACAAGTCTATTTGTTTATTTAGAAAGTTCAAAAACTGTTTTTGTTTCAAATGATAAAAATACTTGCATCACTCTTTTGATCATACAAATTCTTTAAAAGTACAATATATTCAATGAATAATTATTAAATATTAGCAAGCAAAGGGAGATAACTCCATTATGAAGAAGCAAGGGAAGATAATTCCATTAACTGTTTCCCCCCCCCCCCCCTTGAACTCTTTCCAAATGCTTTCACAATCTCTTAACTTTGATAAACAGCTCCATTCTTACTCTTTTCTATATTTGTGAATTTACTCATTTCTTTCATTGAAATTCTTGAGCAGAATAAAATAATAAGACAAATATATACGCCCCCTCCCAGCTATAACCCTTGCCTTACATGTAGGTGACCTGAAATATTGCTAAAGATGACAGCTCAATGTTTTTTTTTTCTAAATATGCAGTCAGTTTTTACTCTGTGTCAGTAGACTTTTTTAAACATTATATATATTAACACTAAATTACCATTTTGGCCACACCCTGCATTAAGAACCCCTACCCTATACACTACATATATATGAGTGTTTTGGCCCCGCCCTAGATTCAAATCCCTACATTGGGAGACATGAAATTTAAAATTTTGATAGACGGTTTTATTTTCTTTCTTTATATGCAGTCAGTTTTTATTCAGTATCAGCTGAAGCAAAAAAGACGATTTTTCAAACATTAAAAGCATTAACACTGAAGGACTATTGTGGCCCCGCCCTAGAGTCAGAACCCCTACCTCGGGGGACATGAAATTAAAAATTTTGGTAGAGGGCTTCCTGATCTATAAAATCATGAATTCAGATTTCCTTACAGATGTGTGGGAGTAGAATAGATAATTTTTAAACATTATATGCATTAACACTATACATCCATTTTGGCCCTGCCCTAGAGTCAAAACCCATACTCCAGGGAACATGAAATTTAAATTTTTAGTAGAGGACTTCCTGGTAAACATAATTATGAAGTCAGGTTTTTCTTATAGATGTGCGAGAGTAGAGAAGAAGATTTTTAAACATTATATGCATTAACACTATATGGCCATATTTCCCCCCCCCCCCCAGGTCCTGAACCCCTGACCCAGGGGCCATGAATTTCCCAATTTAGGTAGAAGACTTCATGGACATCATAACCATACATTCAATTTTTTGCCCATATGTGTGGGAGTAAAGAAGAAGATTTTCTAGGATTTAACTAACCATTTTCACTATATGTCTATATTGGCCCCACCCTAGGGCCTAAACCCCTGTACCAGGGGTCATGAGTTTCACAATTTAGGTAGAAGACTTCATGGACATCATAACAATTTATTCAGTTTTTAACAAAAATATATGGGAGTAGAGAAAAAGATTTTCTAAGATTTAATACATTTTTACAATATGACCATATTGGCCCAACCCTAGAGCCTGAACCCCTTACCCAGGGGTCATGAATTTTATAATTTTGGTAGAGGGGTTTATGAACATTATAACCATGCATTTAGTTTTTAACAAATATATATGGGAGTAGAGAAGAACATTTTCTAAGATTTAATACATTTAACTATATGACCATATTGGCCCCACCCTAGAGCATGAACCCCTGACCCAGGGGCCATGAATTTCACAATTTTGGTAGAGGA
>WFKH01003881.1:38256998-38276951 GCA_016163765.1 Magallana hongkongensis | reverse complement strand
TGAACCCCTGACCCAGGGGCCATGAATTTCACAATTTTGGTAGAGGACTTCATGGACATCATAACCATGCAATCAGTTTTTTCCTCACATGTGTGGGAGTAGAGAATAAGATTTTTGAAAATTTGGCTTTTTTTTCCCCCGCCTGTGGAACCCCTGGGGTAGTAGAGCTATGAATTTCACAATTTAGATTTCTCTTACCATAGAGATGCTTGACACCAAAAATGGTAACAAGTGGCCTTTTAGTTTTAAAGAAGAAGTTAAAAATGTAAAATTGTTAACGCACGACGGACTACGCACGACGACGGACAGATAGCAATAGGTCACCTGAGTTTACTCAGGTGACCTAAAAATACAAAAATACAACCTGCAAATATAAAAAAAAATATTATTGCTATGTATGAGGAAGTCGTAATTTCAATATTGCATTTTCACACACAGAGAATGAAAAAAGACAAGAGGCCAAAAAGACTTAAAAATCACTACAGTGCAGATATAGACGTGTTAAATGTTAGGGTGACTTTAACAAGTCACAATCTTTTTAAATACTCAAATGAAATTCTTTTCACACAGAATTCTAAAAAAACAACGTAAGATTTGATAGTTTTTCCCTACATAATCAGTAAATCACCGCCTTAAAACCATATTATAACCCCTAACTAAAAGGGCCCTGAGTTTTACAACTTGGTGGACGTATAACCCCCTCATACTGGATGCCCTTTTGGTTTCGGGAACAAGGTAATGCAGCCAAGTCTCTCAGTCGTAATAATTTTGTAAACCCACTTCTCTGAGCCAGTCTTGATTTTTTGCAAAAATATTTTACTAATGGTTTGCATCCGCCATTATTTTCCTTCGTTAGACGTAGGACGTCTGTATTTCATGACAACGTCATGCATACGACATTTTGTATTTTTCTCACATTACAATGGTCCCCCACTTCTTGCGGCATCTCCCTAATTAGTCACACCATCGGAGAACCGTTCAAGTCACTTATAAATTAATGATTTTGATATGTCTAGCATTTCTTGTTGGTACCATCATTTTCTGTCTCCATCGTGGTTTTTCTCAAGTCAACATTTTATACTTGCCTGCTGTTCCGCACGCATGGCTGACGTCACTTTCTGTGGTGTTTCATACGGATATTGACAATATATCCAAAATTCAGAGTATGAAACCAATGTACTTAACCAAAAGGCGTGGAGACAACCACCAAACACAGACTACTATTTACGAATTTGAAAAAAACAAAACAATAAAACCCTTACTACTGATAGGTAAAATATGTAGGTTTTACAAAGAGCTCTATGGTATTAAAATTGATTCTGAAATTGAAAACTATTTACGAAATAGTAATATCATGAGTTTATCTTTAAAGCAAAATACTTGATTAAAGTCCCAGATATGTGAAGAAATACCATAATGAACACGTAGGTAATAAATCACCGGGATTAAACGGAACACTAATCGATTCTACCTATGTATTAGGAATAAAGCATAACATGTTTAGAAAAAAAAAAAAGTTTATTTATAGACGAAATGACATATCCCCAAAAACCATCTTCGTGATCTCTAATTATTAAAAAAAAAAAAAGGAGAACGATCACTGCTACTGCTAAAAATTATTCTCCAATAAGTTTTAAAATATTCATAATAAAAAAATATTTTAAAAATTTATCTTTTCGCGTCCAATTCAGATATTAATGGCTAACTAAATATAAAAAATAAACAAACAGCATTCATAAAAGGGAGATATGTTCAAAGCAATACAAAGCTTTTGCTAGATGTTTTCGACTATTGTGAATAATAAAACGGTATATTTATTTGCTTATACTTTTAAAAAGGCTCTTGACTCAGTAGAATGGAACTTTCACTTAAACACTTTAATTTTGGACCAAATATTATAAATGGATAAATATGCTATTTATACAAAAATAGCATTTTCCGATTAAATCAATGCATGGATTAAAAAACAAAACAAATTGCAAGATGAATAGCTACCTGAATTCTTTTTCCACAGGATGCTTCCCCTTTCACATAGATAGAGTTCTCCCCAACCTGAGCATAACATTACTGTATGTAATCTTATGCTAAGGTTGGGGATAATTCTAAATGTTAATATCCACTAGTATCCAAGACTTATAATTTTGATTTAGAATTTAAGTACGTTTATACAAAAAAGTATCATTCTACCAAGTTTGGAAAAGATTACACGAGTATCGACTTATATAAAGCAGTCACAGGGAATCTTGAAAAGAAAACAATATTAATTTGTGTCAAAAAAATTAACTTTCTACAGCATTTAAAATTTGGCTCAAATACAACAAACAATGTTTGCAAGCGCAGATTAAAAATCACAGGTAACATCAGCTAATCGCGTTTGGTGAGGCTTAATTTGTTAGATATAATAAATTTCTAATCGCAACGTTCCTTTCATTCACATTCCTTTAAAAAAATCATTTTCAATGCACCCCCATCCCCTTTACAGGTGTTAGTTGTCATCACGTAGCTTGTGCTGATTTCGTAGTTGAAAGAATATTTTTTAACGTCTAGTATTGATTGGGGGTCGTTTCTCTACGTTGGAAAATGACTCCAGGTCATATATTTTATGGAAGTCATTATTTATTTGGAACAGAAGTGTTTTAAAACGTTGTTTTATAAAAAAATAACTAGCAAATTTAAACATTAACACATAAATAAATGTTTAAGCTTCCATCGACTAATTGCATGAAAAAAAAAATATTTGTTTTGCTCTTATGATATTTGTAATAACTGTTATTTAAAAATGGCTCTAATGATGCTTGTTCTGGGTTCCGTGAACTCTGAATCAAGTGAATTTTGCATAAACGTATTTTAATTCTTGCTATATGAATAGGCCACTCAGCACCGACTTTTGTTGGGTTTTTTCATGTTTTTAACCAAGAGCAAGGTTGCTGCGACATGCAAATATTTTTCAAAACATCTGAAAAATGCTTAAAGTGTTACAATGTTAACGTTGAATGTCTTATTTGCAAACAATGGACAAACATTGTAATTTTTTTGCTCGGTTCAACAATGCGAAATACCAAGTTACAAAGTGAATTTACAAGACACTCTCATATACTGTTAGCTCTTGCCCATCCTCCACTGACGTTTGGCCTCTGGGTTGGCGAGGTTCATCGAAAATGTGTTTTTCCACAGTGCTGTCTCGATGTTGACATTGGTAATAAGTTGTTTTATTTTTATGATGACCCTTCTGATTCAATTTATGACCTTGTCTAACTCCCCTGTAGAAATAAGTAAAATTGATAATAATAATATTAATAATAAAACATGTATACAAGAATTTAAATACCAAACTAAGGTTTAATCTTAAGAGAGAAAAGTAAGATTACTAGCCTAATAATATTTCAATTTGCGCCATATCCAAATCCAAAAATGGTATATGTTATTGAAAATACGCATACATGTAAATAATGCATAAAATGTGTTTTCTAAGTTACTTAAACTGAACCAAATTACTACGTGCTCACCCAATATATGCATTGATTATATGGAGAAAAAAAAACCCACATTGGCTTGCCTTGTCGTCGGGGTAGCTAACTTTTCTCTAAGTCACAAGTGGTTAAGATCAATGAAGGGATTGTGACCTCTGGTTGCGACCCGAGACCTTGCCACTTCCCGTTTAATAGAGTTTCCCCCGCGACTATCGTATTTTTTTGGTTGTCAGTTGAAAAGACGATACACTTATGGCATTATGTTAAAATATTTTTTTATACATATTGCCGTCTATTTAAAAGAACATCGAGGCCGGAATAAACAGTAGATTGAAAGTGAGTACAACCTGTCGTACGAAAATTCAGATATCTACATTATTTTGAACGGCTCTGCAGTTTTCTCATTGATCATTTATTTTAGACTATGAGCTGTTTTGGCTCTAGAAAGTACTGAAAATGCCATTTGTACTGATAATATCTGATATTTACTGATATTGTGCTGTCAGTGCTGAGTAAAGCTCAGTAAATCTCATAAATTTCAGTAATTATCAGAACTTATGGCAAAAACGTCAGTAAATATCAGTAGCAACAGCAATTGTCAGTAACAACAGTTAAATTATTAGTAAATATCTGCAATTATAAGCACTGGCGGCACAATATCAGTAAATATCAGAAATAATCAGTAAAAAAATGGCAATTTCAGTACCTTTAGAACCAGTAGTATAGTGAAGACTAATGTCAATCGCAAAAAGTTGCCATTAATAGCACGTCCTGAAAAAAACCAGTTTCTCGTTTCAAGATTTTCTCAAAGATAATTGATGTCGTTTATTTTTTTTCTGTGCTGTTGTTGAGGAGACATATCGGTTACGAAATGTTAAAAATTTCATATCATTTTATTTCATAACTTGAAAATAACTTTATATATCAGAGTGAACGGAACTATGGTTCAGTGTATAGTTTTTTTTATTTTTGCGGTTTTTGTGAAATACTTAACTGTTAACTTATATAATGTTACCCTGTTATTTGAAAAAAAAAATACCATTTGTAACAGAGGAAGCTGACACATAGAATCAAGACAAATATCACTGCAAAAATTGGAATAAAAACTTCAAAAGGAATTGTAAACGAGGACTTACGTGTTGTGAAAACTGTATAAACAAAAAACGACAAATATGCATTAAGACTGTAATAAGTGATTTGTCTGAAAGCAATATAATATATTTCTATCCACTAAGTATGTTTCCCTCTATTTTCTGCGGATATTGTTTGCATTGACTAGACAGAAATATACACAATGCAAAGCACGACCTAGCCATCGGCTTAAGAATGTACGCATTACTCTAGATTTGAAAATCTGTTATAGATTCATTGTTTAGCTTTTAACATGTCAAAAGTAACTCATTAAAAAGTAGATATATTTAGTTTTGTTTACATCGTTTATTGATTTCTTTTTTTATACTTTTGCTGGTTTTTGTGTGGATTATTTCATGATTGATCGAAACTAAATCAACATTGAGAGCACGAATTCCATGGATTTGCAAGGACTGACCTCAGATTTCCAAGTAGACTCTAGCTACCACGGCACATTGTATAACGTTTTAATTGACATAAAAAAATCACGCACTTTAAATCACTTTTTACAAAAGATAAAACAATAAAATAAGTATCTCTTTTGTGCTTCATTCGCAGAAAAAAAATTACATATACAGTTAAGTATTTTTACTGCAATGCTAGCTAGCTTTACATCCGCATGAAGCAAAAAAAACCAAATAAACGCATTTTATTGTTAAAATAACATATACATGTATAGAGAAAGATTAATATCATTATTTCAAGAATAGTTTTTTTGTGACACGATCATTAAAATTATATAAAAAATTCAACTTACTAAATTTTAATTTAGGTCAGCTTGCGGGTTTCCTGCTAGTGAGAAAACCTACCCTGAAAATTTGTCTGCTTGATATCCATTGGTTTTAAAGTTTCATTTCTGAAATTTATTTGTAATATGTCTGCGTGGTTATTGTGTTACCGTGTTTCAAACACAGCATTGCTTACCAAATCAAATAATAAATACTATATATAGTAACATGCATATTTAAGTCAGTAAACGCATTTCGAAACTATGCCTCTATTTCATAAACAAATCAGACAAATCTAATTTTACTCAACATAATTTAGAATCAATTCATCACAAAATCAATATCACAATGTGTTCTCGGCTGACGTTTTGGAAAATAACTTTAAAACTTTTTAAAGATTTCACAAAACCTCATATTTTTTATTATGACGTTACGCTACGTTAGCGCGACATCATCATTTTCTTACATCTAAAAACCACAAAATAGCAAAACATATTAGATTATGTAAATACTTAATATATATTATCATGAATTTTAAAGTTGCTATCGAATGCAAAGATTGCAATTAATGTAGGGTTGGGAAGAGCAGAAATATGACCTTTTTTCATGAAACGTAATCAATGCAGAAACAATTGCCACAAACTTATTAACAAAATGAGTTTGTAATCGTATTTGATAATTAGCTAAAGATTTTTTTTCATCTTTTGATAGATAGTCATTTATACATGTACAGAGTTGAAGTTTTAGTTGTAAAAGTGGCGAACTTTCAATTTATTCAGTAGCCTAAACATGATTATAGATTGAACAGTTTTAGCTGGCGCTTATACTTTATAGAACAAAATGTAACTTTCAATGATGTTACCGTGTTTAAAACACAGCATTACTTATCAAATCAAGCAACGCCGTTTCAATTATATATACAGTATAGTAACATGCAAATTTTAGTCAGTAAACGCATTTCGAGAGTATGTCTTTAATTGTTTATCACTTGAATTAATCATTTGTATAAACTACATTCAAGCTTTTTGAAATATTTTATTTTATGTTGCTAAAAATTATTTGTATTTTTTTTTTTTTAAAAAAGGTATGATTTTGTTAAGACGATCGCCTTTCTTCAAGATTTCTATTGTGACATCAGCAAACCCATGAGCTACCTTAATCTCACTTTATATCTGCTTACCGTGCATAAAACCATGCTTTTGACGTGTGTTTCTTTTTATGTAAAGCATCTTATATTTATATATTTAGAATATTCAATGGATTTTTCAAAATATATATACGTACTGATTGTAGATCTTATTCTGCAATACACATCTTCAGCATTGATAGATGGTGAAACATTTAATCTATCCAGACTGCAAGTCATATTTTCAACATAATTCAATGGTGTCATCATTGTCTTTCCACAAAAAAAAAATTAAATGTGGTAAAGGAAGCAAATATAGTGTATTTGAAAGTATAAATTTGATAAACGTCTCGAAAAAGGACTGACGTATTTTAAGAAACGCTGACATGATATAGATAAATAGACAAATATTCTTCAACGGTAACATGCGCAAAAAGTATAAAGGTTACTTAATTATAAACTTCAAACTTAAAAAAAAAATAACGAAACATAACAAAAATGTTTCAGATAAAAAATTATTTAATCGACTTTATTTATCTAAGTTTATATTTATTATCGGTCTAGACTACATAACAATTTCAAGTTTTAATTTAAAAAATATTATAAAAGTTACCAAAAGGTTTCCTTCCATTTTATAAGCATGTCTTGAAAGGTCAATCGATAAATCCAGACTCAAGCATTCGTTTTTCACGGATGGCAGCCAGTAAGTACTGGCCAAACTCGTACATTCAGAGTATGTGCTGCAACTGGAATATATTCGTAAAAAAGTTTTCAAAATAGTCCAGAAAATAATTTGCGGTATACGTTAAAGACCTGATGTTCTTAAACTAAAGTGACAATTATAATTATAAACCTAAAGACTTGAACTCATGAATAAAAAAATCTGTGTTTTTTCTTACTTTTCTTTTCAAAGTGCTCTGGTATCTGCTTAAATCTACTATTAGAAAATCAATTCTCGAGAAATATTAAACTACATTTTATTTTTTAAATGTGCCCGTTGAATCCATTCCTTAAATAATAGAAAAAAATTAAAATGTATTTGATTGCTTGCAAAAAAATAACTATGATTCTTTTCATCTATAATGTTCTTGTGAAAACATCACAGAAATGTTCACATTAACTAGTTTTATTGATAAGCTAGTTTTTCATTGTAATATGATGACCTGGAAAACATACCCTCCCTGGGTTACACACCAACCACAATTGGCATTCTGAATATCCATACATTGCTGGCAGTTTTCTGAATACTGTCCACAATTCTTTGTAGGAAGTAACTTCACAATCTTCAATACATTGAGAATTATGAAAATGAATTGACAGTGTAATTAAACAGAAAAGTGTGTATACTTTGAATCAAACTACATGCCACACATGTATAATTCTATTGCATGCACCCTACGTAAATAAAGACCACACTTAGTCTTTGTAAAAGTATTTAAAAAACGGTAGAATATTTTAACTAAAACATTATTACAATAGTTAAGAAATTTAATTTCAGTTACATTAAGGTCATGCATGAATCGTGAATTTGCATAATTACTAACATTTATCTGTTCAGTACTTGGAATAAGCACCGCCTCTAGTCAATAATAAGATTTTAAAAAGAGACACATTTATGAACAAAAAAAATCTCCAGTACTTTGTTTTGTGACATAATGTACGTTTCCTCATTTACACGTCTTACAGCTCTGATTTCTGATGAGTCACATTTTAGTTCTGGAAGCAATCTAGTGTCGTTCTTCTCTGTATCATGAAATAGCTTCAAAATAAACCAAAAGCAGTTAGACTATAAAACCCACATAAACACTATCCTGATTTTCCCAATATTTTAAAAATCAATCAAGGCCCTGTAATCAATAATAAAAAAAATAGAAATGCAAATTGTTTCATTTTCAAATACTCTCTAAAATGATTGTATTAATGAGCACTTATGGAACTTTCGTACCAGTGAAGATTATAGTGTAAATCGACTTTCTTTTTTCTATATCAATGAGGAGACCACTTTAGGTCCTAAATCAATATCGTATTAATTTTGTAAATCAATACGGAGACAAGAGGTCATTTTACAAGATGGAGATTCAGCAGAAGTCATCCACTGTAGGGAGATCAGGGATCACCTTAAGTAGAATATCTATAAGGAGACCAGAGTCACTTTATGTCCTAAATCAATGAAGTAATAATTTTGTTGATCTATAGGGAGACCAGATTTCACCTTAACACAATTTTCAAGATGGAGATTCATCAGAAGTCATCAACTGTTAGGAGACTAAGGCCACCTTAAGTAGAATTTTCATAAGGAGACCAAAGGTCCTAAATCAATAAAGATGTAATTTTGGTGACATATAGGAAGATCATGGATCACCTTATGTCATTTTCGAAGATGAAGGTTTACCAGCCACTGTAGGGAGACCAGGGTCACCTTAAGTGGAGCATCCTTAAGGTGTTCAGAGGTCACCTCAGGTCCCATAAAGAAATGTTTTTTAAATATATACGGAGACCAGAGGACACCATATGTCATTTTTGCAGATGGAGATTAACCAGAAGTTAGCCACTATAGGGAGATCAGGGGTCACCTTGAGTGAAATATCCATAAGAAGACTTAATAATTGTGCTAATCTATAGGATCTTTTTTGTCACTCTGGAAAATGAATATTCACGGGAAGTCAATCAATGTAGGGAGACCAGGGCTCACTTTAAGTGGAACATCCATAAGGAGACCACAGGAAACCGTATGTCCTAAATCAATAAAGTAATATTTTTGTCAATCAAACAGGACACCAATGGTCATCTTATTTCATTTTTGAAAATGGAGATTCACAAGAAGCCAGCTACCGTAGCGAGACCAGGGTTCATTTTAAGTGGAATATTTAAAACGAGACCAGAGTTCACCCTGGATCCTAAGTCAATGTAGTAATAATTTTCTAAATTAATACGGACTCCAGAGGTCACCTTATGTCATTTACAAGAACATCGATAAGGAGACCAGAGGAAACTGCAGGTCCTAAATCAATGAAGTAATTATTTTGCTGACCTATAGGCAGACCAGAAGTCACTTTGTCATTTTACAAGATGGAGATTCACCAGAGGTCAGCCATGGCTGGGGGATCAGGGGTCACCTTAAATAGAATATTCATAAGGAGACCAGAGGTTCGTATCAGGTCATAAATCAATGAAAAAATATTTTGTTAATCTATAGGGACACCAGAGGTCACCATATGTAGTTTTTGAAGATGGAGATAGATCAGAAGTCAGCCAATGTACATGTACAGAGACCAGAGGTCATCTTAGGTCCTAAATCAATGAAGTAATAATTTTGTTAATCTATAGAATAGAGAAACCAGCTGGGGTCACCTTATGTCATTTAACAAGATGGAGATTCACCAGAAACCGATCACTGTAGGGAGACCAGGGGTCACATTAAGTTAAATATTTATAAGGAGACCAGAGGTCACCTCAGGTCCTAAATCAATGTTAATTTTGTTAAAATTAATTTTGTTGATTAATACGAAGACCAGCGATCACTTTATGTCATGAGATTCACCAGAAGTCATCCACTGTTCGGGGACTAGTGGTCACTTTAAGTGGAATATCCATAAGGAGACCAGAGGTCATCTTAAGTCCTAATTCAATGAAGTAGTAGTTTTGTTGATTAATACGAAGACCAGCCATCATTTTACAAGATGGAGATTCACCAGAAATCATCCACTGTTCGGTCACTTTAAGTGGAATATCCATATGGAGACCAGAGGTCATCTTAGGTCCTAATCAAAGAAGTAATAATTTTGGTAATTAAATAGGACCAGAGGTCACCTTATATGACACGTAAATAGGGAGACTTCATGACACCTTAGCCAGAAGTCTTTCTTTATAAACAGATCAATAATTACATAATGTGGTATATCAATAAGGAGGCCAGTGAAGTCATATTGATAGATATAAATATGCAAATGACACTTCCCAAAAGGCGTTTAAATTAAGAACATAAGGGTTTACCTTAAGTGAAATACCTTATGAATGTAATGATAATTTCGTTAATCAACACGGTGACCAGGGGTCACTTTATTCTGTACATCATTAGGGAGACCAAGATCAAATAAAGTTTTGGATGAATACGAAGACCAGAGGTCACCATATATTGTACATCTTTAGGGAGACCAGATGTCTTACAAAGATGTATATAAATACGGAGACCAGAGGTCACCATATATTGTACATTTAACATTAGGGAGACCAGAGGTCACCATATATTGTACATTTAACATTAGGGAGACCAGAGGTCACATAAAAATGTATATGAATGCGGAGAACAGATGTCACGTCATATTGACATCAGATAGTTATTCTTTAGAGAAATAAATTTTATGTTTGTTTTTCATATATACATGTATGTATTATATTTTTAAAGGCTAAATAGTAGTGCGATTTATTCTGCTTTCACTTTGCAGCTGCAATGCACTACATTTTGTAGCGGAGTGCACGGCTTGATAGTTGAAAATAAGCAGGTGACCTTAGGTCCTAGTTGAGTGTACGTTTTATCCTTCTGCTATTTTTTGCGATGTCTGAAACATGACCCTAAGTTTGTCAAAATGATATAATTAGCTGTATAAAAGTAAGCCTTGTAAAAAATACAACATATTAGTACTTGGTATTATCGTAGTACTTAGTTTATGCAATGTAAAGAGAAATTGATATTTTCTGATGTATAGTTATAAAAGAATAATCTCAAATTTTACTTCCCAGTTACCTCAAAAATACTTTATTCTGATCGAAATAGAATTTCTGATATTAATTCTGATTGAAATTGATTTTAGCTGTACAGTGTATTATAGGCTTTTTTTTAAATTGAATAAAGAAAACAGAAAGGGAGTTGATTGTATGTAACCTGGATAACATTCCCTTTGTCCGTTCCAATAGAGAGTATTGTTAGGTTGTTGATAGTTGAACTTCCAACGACCGTGACTCGATGAGACTTGGTGGAGTACACTGCGTTACCTTGTAGTGGCAGGAGTCCCACAATAATACCAAACTGGGGTAGCTGGTTTGTTACACTATTACAGTAATCTCCCTTGTAAAATGCTTCATATACTCCTTCAATAGGCTGTAAAAATATAAATGTTAAAAAAAACAAATAACTTTCTGACTTGTGAATGGTTTATGCATGACATGGACATTATTATGCTATACTATTCTTAAGGTATTTTTTAAGTGCTTACCATAATATCCCTCAAACAAAATTGTGTGTGTCTGTGCTGCTGAACAGCCCTCTAAGTTTATCTATCTGACTCTAAGAGGCCCATAAGCCTTATGATGACCTAATTATGATATATCATTGTTTTTATTATCTTCATCCAACGGCAGGTAGATATAATTACAATACCGTTTTCTAATTGCTTAATTGGTAACAAATGTGGTTCGAGAAAAAAAAAATTCTGGGTGGCGATAAGTAACGAGTATCTTTATTAAAGAAATGATCGGCATGTGGTATCAGTTGTCAGCATGAAATGATTTAATGTTATGCCAAATGTTCAACATACATTAAATACGATAAACCGCACTGTTTTGTTGCTTTCCAAAACAGCATGGAACAAATTAACTTTCCGTTTAGTAGGCGAAGCGAACGAAATTCTTACGCTTGTAAAGAAAAGCAAAACCTGGTTTAAATCATTATGCTACTTTATAAATTCTCAAATCTCGAGTCAAATACATCAAAATAATGTTTCTAAGTTAGAAAAATTTCAATTAAAGATTTATATGAAGCGATCACTGCATAGTTAACAAGGTAGTGCGAAGCATGATGTGTGCGCAAATATTGAAGTTGGCCAGATGTTTCAACGGAAACAAGTTTGATCGGCCGAAGCCGATCACAAAAATACAATACCGTCTTTCATTAAATGCCGTAGTTTTAAACACGTACAAATCCAGAATATTTCCCGGGGTTGGGAGTGAATTTACAATGTAAATTTAATACCTGGTAGGTTTGAATTTACCAGGGTGGCCCGAACTCCCCTAATCCCCCTCTAAATCCGAGCATGGGTTATGAGTGCAAATTATTAATAAAGATTCACGATTTAGTTGGCAGATCTGAACAGTATATTAAAAATATTGTCAAGAACATTTGTTTGAGAATGGCTTTTGTACATAATACAAATCAATAAACATAAAAAGTGACCACCATTAAGTATAGTAACAATGTCAATTGTGGAACCAATAGCAGCTTTTTTAGTCATTTTTAAAAGGGACGTTTGAAAATTTTAGGGAAGGATGTCAAAACGGCCACAAATTGGCGTTCTAAAATTTTTGGGTCCCTAGTATGAAAAGGTGTACAATTGACATCAAAACGTCACTTAGGAATTATAAGCACGCTGTAAAAACCTCTTTTTTTGCAACTGACAGATCCATATCCGTTATTAACAATTGTTAATCGATTACTAAGTATTTAAATAATTTGTGATTTACATCTAAATGAATTTTCACTTACATTGGGACGATTCACATAATTTTAACTTGAATCGGAAGGCTTTTTGTGAAAGCAATTATTTTTGTGTGATATTGCCCAAATGTCTTAATTTTAAACATACACACCCACGTCAATCATGCGCATGCTGTTTACAAATATGATCGTTTTTTAGAGTAAATCATGTAATATTCATATTTCAGAATAAATATAGCTCTCATAACATTTATACACCAAAATGTTGTGATGTCGATAGAAATGTACATAGAATGTACAAATAATATATGACATACAAGCGACGCCATAACATAATTTTAATCGAATATGGCACTAAGAGGGTTTACTATCTATCAGTGATTAAAAAAATTGAAAAAAATTGATCTTAATATACATACCTCAGAGGTTTTATTAAAGTTTTTGTATGACATACAATTATGTACACCATTATCTGCGTCAAATATCGCATCTTTTGAAGGAAGATCTTGCTTTGGACATCCATATCTATGTTTTCTTGACTTCAGAAATGCTTTGTAGATCTCATTTTCTTTGAAAATGCACACTGCAGACAACGTGGGTTTTGAACTTGAAAAAAGACCTACTAAATATCTTTTTTCAGACACAAAGATAAATGATCCATGCTTGACATGAGTCAAATCTGTTCCCTCAGCATTACAAGATATAGGAATGTCTTCATACACTTTCTTAGGATCTTCACTATCTATAGATTTACAGATCTTAACAAGCTTTGATTGTGAATCCTGATTTAATAGAAGGAAAACAAAATGTTCAGTTTCAATCACCACTCTAAAATCCATTACAACATTCACTGGTGTTCTCAAAATCATATCAAAAATTTTTCCAGATATAGAAGAACCTATATTTATAGCTGACAGGTCTGGTAAAACTGAGAATATAGCAGCTATATCTAGTTGGGCAGGACTTATTGGTAAAGTTGTGTATTGTTTTGCAAAAAGAACAATATTTTTAAACTTTCCAGAAGAACTTCTGTCAATAATATTCAGTAAAATGCCTACGGCTGAAGCTTGATTATTGGAAACTAAACGGATATTTGAAGAGGTCCTGGCAGTCATTGTAATATTTAAAGATAATTTATCACGTGTTGAACAAAGTCCACCTCGCAGTGTACCACATGTTATCAAAATATCAGGGGTCACAACCATTACTGTATTGTAGTCGTCTCCACAGTATTTTTCATATTCAGGTTCTAAACAGTTGATCTCTGGTCCAGTTTGTCTCGCTTTTATTGACATGTTTTTCTTTACATTTAACCGGTAAAGAATATTCTTCCCACTAACAAAAATGTTCTTTCCTTCAAGATCAATTTCCATGTTTCGAAGAGGGAAGTTTTCTAAAGGGTTTTCGAGAACAATTTCAAACTGTTCATTAATTTGTCCTTCGGGTAAAGAATATAAATATCGTAGCAAAATGCAGACAAATATTACCCTGAGGATCATGTTGAGATGATTGTTTAAATAATTTGCAGAATCCACGTTGATATTTGTTTACGTTTTTCTGAAAAACATATAAACTGATTATGGTGATAAATTGCAATTCAACATACTAACAGTATACAAAGAGTCATTGAAACAACTTTTGGTTCTTAGCTCCAACCCCTTCAGTAAAGGTAAAAATGAATGTTCATAAAATGGTGCGAAGTAATCGATATTCGGCGCCTGGTACCAAAACACGTTGCTTATATTATTTTATCTTTACTGAAAAAATGTTGCAAATATCTAAAAAAAAAACAAAAAAAAACACTAGGTATTATTTTTGTGATAGCCTCAGTGTCAATTATAATTTATATTTTCCTTTTTTTTTTTTTGTTTGTTTGTTTGTTTGTTTGGTTTGTTTTCGTTTTTTTAATCAAATCATAATATCAAAGTTGTGAAACTACTTGAAGGAGTCTATTTTGTTTAGGAATATTTAAGACTATGTTTGATCCTTGTCAGAACATTGCTTATTAAGTATCAGTTCAATGTATCTATAAAGGGGAAGTATCGGTGATTATTTCATCA
Organism: Magallana hongkongensis; assembly: GCA_016163765.1. Taxonomy (NCBI): domain Eukaryota; kingdom Metazoa; phylum Mollusca; class Bivalvia; order Ostreida; family Ostreidae; genus Magallana; species Magallana hongkongensis. The sequence goes on along the minus strand of WFKH01003881.1, from coordinate 38,262,006 downwards.
AATTATATCAGCCCTCTTAGTCATTAAATGCTTTGTCCCTTTATGTTAAAAAGAACATATTAAACGGAAAGTAATTGCCGACTGAATAGAAAGATTAGAAAATTAGATTAGAGTGATAATTTATCGCATTGCTGTCATCGATACAAAACTTTTGACCTGTCATAGACCCCCCTCAAATCGGGAACCCGAGTACATACACCTCTCATATTTGATATGAGTAAATTACACTTCTATACAAGCCATAACTCATGCTGTTGGGATACTTTTTAAATATTTTTTTACCAAAGGTTTATAGGGTTTGGAGACAGCACCTCGAGTAGCTGCAGACCGAACCAGGTGGAAATCCCTTGTAGACGCCTCAAGCAGCTGACGGCGCAGAGAGGATTGAGTGAGAGTTATAGGGTTTGTTCTCCATTAATGACTAAAAATATATTTTCATTGTTTTAGTTAACAATTTTGGTTTTAGCTTGATTAAGAACATGTACCTATAATTTTGATCTCAATGAAAAGCATTCAACATTCTTACTATTTCGTCAAAACCTGTTTAAAATATGTACGTTGCTAATTCAATAAGATGTTGAGTATGATTCAGTTTCGTCAAAAAAATGTTGCGGATTAATTAATGAGTGAACAGGTCCATTCCACTTTTGCAGCGATCAATTGCATTGAGAAGATGATTAAAAATAAACTGCCATAAGGAAGAAAAAGAAACTGCAGTAAAGTTTTAATTATCACCACTATGACAATGACGTTATTAAAAGATTCAAAAGTATATTTTTTTTACAATTCCAAAGAAAAGCGCACTGCTCTGAAAGCTTAAGCTTTGTTTGCATTTAGTAATGATAACTGAGAGTCGGGGAAAGAAATAGAACAAAAAGGAATTTTTAGCTTTTGTCCAGTAATTCTGAAATAACAGTCAGGTTGTATTGTGTTTCAAATATGCAAACGTGAATTTTTTTTTACAATTTATAGCTAAGTTTCATGGTACAGACCCTTGTTACATGTACATATATGGGCTCCCACTCTTTACTAATAAGGAAGCGGAGATCCATGAATTTGAAATCCACTGCCCATGGGGCAGGGGTTAAGGATTTTTATTTTGGGGGGGGGGGGGTCAACTGTGGCATTACAGTGAACATTTAATTTTTTTAGGTCATTTGAGTCACTCGAGTATCCTATTTGCCGCCATGTTTTGGGAAATTTACTTTTATTTCCTGTGCATTGTATGCTTTGTGGAAATAAAGTGTGTGCATATTGTATGCATTATAAATAAAACTGAATACTATAAAAGATTGATCATTAAGGACCTGCTGGTCTCGTTTTACCAAACGTTTACAATTTTTGGCACCTGAAGCTAGGATGTAAATAATTCAAAATTATACCGTCTCTTGCCCCCCCCCTCCCACCCCCCACCCCCCACCCCCATTATGAATAAATGTTTTTCAAACATCAAATTCGGATTAGGGTTTAGACTCCAAAACTTTAACATGCAAACATGAGACCTTCTGTAAAGCCAATTTAAGAGCTATGGTACTTAGGTGACTATCAAGGCCTGTATGCCTCTTACGCTTGTTTTACAAAGATAAATGCAATAATGGTGATAGCCATAATATCCAATGTTTATGTCTACCGTGTATGAAACTCAATCACTTCTTTTAAGAACAGTGCAACATTACACTATGCACATACATATAATAACAATGCATTTAGTTTAATCTCTCATGGCTGTAAAAGAAGAAATATTTTAAAATTTAAAACATTTCCACTAAGGGTTCCTGAACTCTCGACACAAGGTCCATTTATTTAACGAGGGTTTCATGAACATAATCATGCACTCAGTTTTTCTCCCCTTTGTGGATAAAAAGAAGATTTTCTAAGATTAAATATATTTTCACTTTTCATATTAGCCCCACCTAGGGTCTGAACCCCGACACAGGGGCCATGAATTTCTTAATTTGGTAGAGGGCTTCATGAACATCAGATTCAAGCATTCATGATCAGTTTATCTCCCCCGGCTGTGAATAGAGAGAAGAAGATATTTTAAGATTTAATTCAATTTTACTATATGGCCATATTAGCCCAGTCCTAGGGCCTGAACCCCCGACACAGGGACCATTAATTTCACAAATTTGGTGCCTTCTTATCTCATTTAATTTGAACAATACATTATGTCCTTGTCATGAGCAACTGCATATCGTTCATTCGAAATACTATAATTTTTTCTATGGACTTGTGTTGTTGTACATGTATGTAAGCGTATATTATATCGTTTGCAAGACTTATCATGGACACATTATTAAAAGCATTAATAAGCTTTTATGTTTTATAACTTTTATTTGTAGATGTAGCATTTGCATTTTATAAAACCCTTAATCTTTTTATAATCTTTTTTTTAATCTTGATACCAACAACCATTATAAAATACAGCTTCTATTGATGGTGCGTGAAAGTTGGATAATTTTTGGTCTTTCCAATAAATAAATTTTGAAGCATTGTTTTAGAGGTTTTCGAAAATTATTTTTAAAAGACCTCAAAATCTACAATTGTTTCCGTTTTATTTGCCTTGTTTCCATAACAACGATTTCATTTTTTTAAATATTGTCTATTTTTGCGGATCATAAGAATCTTTGAAAATATTCTAGTGTTGTTATGATCAATTCTATGTAAGAATCAAAATTCGGTGGCCACGTACGCATGCTCACTGATTTTCTTTATATTTTCCAATTTGATAGACGTTTATGATTAAAAAGCCTAATACTATTTATTTCTCGCTATATAGTCCGCTGCCATGGTAACATAAGGTGTTTATGTCAAAATTTGCATTTAAAGCTTTTTTGAGAATATATTTTTAGTAATGGCAACAGTTTAGGGCTCTCATGGTAAAATATATTATAAAGAAAAAAAGTTCAAGTGTTAACATGTTACCTTAGAAGAAATTTTAAAACTTGATTTGGTCATCTTGCATAATACTGCAAACACTTTTTTCGTTGACACTGCCTAATAAGTGTCTTTATGTACGGGTATATACAGGGGGAAAATTGTCTGCAGAATTTTGTTGCATATATAGTTCCATAAATTGAGACTTGTATTATTTAAAAAATAGGAAATTAGTAGTTTAATGACAAATATAGCGTGTAGTATCTCTATGGTTAAATATATGCTAATATGGATGCTCTGCAATCTTGTTTATGATGTTTCCAATACAGTACAATACAGTTTTTATGTTAATCTCGAAAAGGTTTACATCTTGGTCGGCCCGAAATGTACAGTGACTCATTATTTTAATTTAATGTGATGCAAGCGCCTTATCAAAGTTAAAAAACGATACCGACATGTCATATCTACAACATAATTAATAGGCATCATAAATTTATTTAAGTACGATCGATATAAGCAAGTATATGTTCTCTTACTTGGTAATTTCCCCTGTGGTATTTTCGATGCAATAACGCCTCATGAGAGGCTCGATGAACTTTTCTTCCTGTTCGATTTAGTAATGGCTCACGATTGCGACTTCCTTAAAGAACAAATACATTGAATTTTTTTTTAAACTTACTCCCAAGCTGGTTTATTTACAGAATAGTTCAGGTAAAGAATCTCATAACAGTCTATAGAAACGAAGAATTAGAGGAATAAATTCATCTGATGTTAAATCAATATATATTTGAAAAGGTATATTTCCTTGATTTTTTTTAATTTTATCTTAATAAGAACTTGAAATCTATGTACCAATTTCTCTTTCAAATTTAATTTTGCGATGATAAGATAAGGAAGTTGAAATATTGATCCCCACAATTTCGTTGGTATATCTAGATCTATTGGTATTACCAAGAGTAGTTGAAATTAACGTTTAAAACTTTTGAAATATTACCAAAAAATGAACTTTTCTGTATGGTATTCTTTGTTTTAGCTTGCACCAATAATTAATGCATATGAAATCAGTATTAATTCAAAAAGCACCCTTTCACAGCATGATTTTACTATGACGGTTGTTAATGAAAAAATGTACAACTCAATTCACTTCAGTAATATTAGTTAATTATTATTATTGCATTAAACAATGTAGAGACGCTGTATATAAAAAACAATACCAAACAGAATTAAGTAAGCAAGAAAAGTTGTACATTACATGTATATAAACTATCAACATAACTTTAAACAACATATTTTCTTGGGTTATTGAAAGAGCCAGTCCTTGAAATCAGGACTCCTTAATATTTGAATTCTTTGACATTTTTATTTCTGTTGTACAAAATATAATTTCTGATTGGCTGCCTTTACCACAATTAATGATTTTAGTTTTGTCTACTTTTTTATCTAATACCCATTCTTAATAGCTTTTTTTAAAAACCACTCAACAGATAAAAACTTAAGGTAATCTCTAGATTCAGTCATCAACACAGTATCATCTGCAAACAGTATTATCATTATTCCTTAACAACAATTTAGTTTTCGCTCAAATTCGTGAGAGAGAGAGAGAGAGAGAGAGAGAGAGAGAGAGAATATTCGGAAAAAATTATTATTGTAACTTATTCTAGATCTACAGCTATCAAACCTATTAACAACAACAATTAGGCATTTTTCCTGTATTACGATTTGTAACAATCCTACTCTCTACACTTAATTAAATGCAGCTTTAAAATCAACACACTGACGAAACAATTTCCTGTTCTTAAGTAATGTCAGTGCATTCTAAAGTGCAAACATGTTATCAAAAGTAGAATAATTTTCCTTGACGCCGCTTTGGTTTTCTTTGACAATGTCAACATCCTCGGCAAAAGTAGTCATTATTGTACATAATTCTGAAGTAAACACATCCCCGAGACAACTAAGAAATGTTATATAGGACAATGAGTATGTTGGTCAGTATTACATGTACTACCCTTTTTATACATGGATATTGGTTTTTTGTTTCTATATTTACATTTTTAGTGTCTTTGCCGGTGATAACACTACGTATCGATTTTGTACTATACAGTCCAATAAATTCAGATGACGTATAATTGGG
>WFKH01003881.1:38240373-38256598 GCA_016163765.1 Magallana hongkongensis | reverse complement strand
AATAAGGAATCATTCTTTGAATATTATGAGGTGATAATTTCGGTCGGGGCGTGATCAAATCTATCATAAAGCCCTTCGGGCTTTATTGGATTTGGTCACGCCTCGACCGAAATTATCACTTCATAATACTCAAAGAATGATTCCTTATTCCTTCAAACTAGCCATGCACTGCCAGTATCAAATACTAAGTTAAACAATTGTACCATACTGTTGACGTTGTGAAGAAGATTTTTGAACCAAATTAAAAAAAATATATTTAGTTATTCATAAGAGTAAGTAAAAGTAAGTAAATTATTAGTAATTTACATCAGTTCGTTAGATAGAAGAAATAGCATATCAGAATTTAAGTCTGACATCATGCATCATACTGATCCTTTTTTGTGCAGTCCGTGATTTTTTTGCTACAGTGTAGGTTGCTGAAGGTTTCGACCAATCGATATACTGGTTAGAACTTGATCGTGTAGATTTTTGAGCCCTGTAAGTTTCTATAGAGCTATGAATCACAATCGGTTTGCCTAAGAAATGAATAGAGGAAATAATAATCAGTGAATGGAAACATTTATTTATTTATTTATTTATTTATTTATTTATTTATTTATTTATTGTATTGCAATATCATTTGTAACAAAAAAAAATCGCTCCTTAAAACAAAGCAAACATCAATACATCACAACAAGTGATCAACAAAATTGGTATCCGACGAGTTATTTTCTGTCAAAACTGATGAAACCGAGTCTCAGTCTATTTGACAAATAAAAATTTGAGTTTTATTGTTATAAAAATGTCATAATATGAATAAAGAGCAAAGTTTTCTGGTTTTAATACAGCTACTCCCATACAAACACCACAGTTTGCATTGTTTATGGATAACATTTACCGAAACAAGTGGTTATTAATATCTCCTTGTTTAAATATATTTTTCATTCATATTGTTTGGTCCAATTCTCCCTCCCCTCACTTATGCTAATAAAAAATCGATTGTAATTCATACAGTTCTAAACTGACAACTAGAAATCTACGCGGTTGATAAAAGAACGTTTGCGTATGCTCACACGCATTCTTTTAATTTTTAAACACTGCCCTAAGAAGTATTTTTTAGCCAATTAAATGTCAATTTTAATTTAAGTAGCCATAATAAATAATTTTACATCATACATTGATGATTGATCGAAACTAAAGCAACAATGAACTTCATAAAAGAGATGGGTGAGTAAGGCGTGTAAAATGCCTATATGAGGACAGATAAGATACTGCAAAATTAAAATTATCAACAAATCGGTAATTTTTTAAAAAAATTAATGAAAACAATGTTTATTTAACATATCATCGGTTTGTAACCCTTAAATATGTTCAATACATGGAATAGGTTGATTTAAACTGGCGTATGCGTGTCAAACCTCCAAATAGTGGCATTTTTAGAATTCCAATGCCTTTTCTTTTAATATAGAGTGGGTCTGAGCTCCATATTTTTGTCATAGTCTTAATTATAAGGTTTAATGGAAATCAAACCAATTTCAATCAACAAAAACGTGGAGAGATGACCCACTGAACTTTAATCAAAGTACTGTAGAACTGACGGAAGTTGATTTTATTGATTATTATTTATTTTGATATCAACGATACGTTATTTCGCATGGCAAGTAGTTTCTTAGCACTCATTAAATAATTACACACATTTTTTTCTAATACATGTATGAATTCTCGAACAAGAATTCTAAGCTATAAACGGAAAATCCCATATGAATTACGTTGTGTAATATTCAAAGATAGAATTAACGCCATCAAACGCTATGATGTATTATGTATCAGTAATCGAAATATTTCTGGAAAAGTGTAACAAATGATAATAAAGTCTAGTCTACGCCAGTACTGGTTTTATCTTTAGATTGGATAGTCTGTCCTTTATTCTAAACGCTACTACTGTAATCGAACTCTGGCGTAAGAATTCATTGTACAGTGTACATACGACTACAGAAAAAATATCTAAATTGTTCGTATCATTTAAAATCTGACTATATTTAAGGTATTTATGAATAAATTTCCTTGAAAAATTATGCTTCTGAATACATTACATCGAATATATCGATTATTTTCAAGTACTACGTTTTGTCAGTGGTGATGATTTGTGCTTAGGTCCAAACACTTTTTTACTTCCGGTTTACCAGATTAACTGCATAGGAGAGTTTATTAAAATCAACTCCCAAAAATGTCATTTTGTATCCTAACAATTGAACGTTTTAGAAAAAAAACACAAGTCCGTAAATTCGTGACCAAAGTCTCATATTGCATTTACACAACGCACTTTGTTGTGAATGAAATGGCTCAGTGGATAGAGCACCCGACATTAGGTAACCTTATAGAACTAGGGTTTTTAGGTTGTGGGTTCGATAACATCAACACTAGGATATATTGGGGGTTTTTCTTATCGTTTGTTAAGATATTCCAAACTGAATATAGTTAGAAATTATCTTTTTATAAACTTATATTATAACATATCAAATATATTTAATTGAAAAAAAAATATTAAATTTGAAATTGTATTTTACGACTAAACCAAATGGGCATTTGCGCTACCTTATCCCCCCCCCCCCCCCCCCCCCCCCCTCCTTCAAATTTGTACAGACTTTCCTCAGACTTCCAATTTCATATCATATCATTTTAAAGAAATATGAAAAACGGCGGATAAAATTAACAATTTTTCAAAAAACAATTCCTCCTGTACGAGCATTGCAACGACGAAACAACGTTCTTTCACGTCAGGCAGCAAAAAAACATGGGTCTTCAACGTGGAATCAACGTTAGGGTATGGTTTCGGTTTCAATATTAAAACTTCAATGTTGATTCATTAACGTTAAAAATGGTTTATGAACGTTGCAACATGAATTCATCTATTCCTCAATGTTGAAATAACGTTGTGCGTTCACCGGGACATGAAGTTGTAGATACCATGGCAACCGTCACATTAATTGAAAACATATAGTTGTTCCTTCTCTGTAACGTTATGGTCGACAACAATGACAATTTTTGTATTTTTAATAACTTTTTATGAATAGTTGCTGACATGATTCAGAGATAGATGTAAATATCAACAGTAAAATGTTTTGGTAATTCATACAGACTATGAAAGTAGCAAGCATTGCAGAAAAAAAAATTAATCATACACAATGTAACCCAATCCCGCGGGTTATGTATTTTAATTACAATGCTGGCTACAAGACATGAACACACTGGTGTTGACATTTTTACGTTCAATAATTCTACATTGTATATGCAAAAGGGAAGACATCTTCAATGCTCATCATACTTACGGTATATTATCTAATTCTCTTAGCCTTTCAAAATTTGTTTGAGAAATTATCTAGGTGCTCTAAACATTTGTTTTTAATTTTTGGGGGTTTTTTCTCTCTCTCATATTTATTACATAAATGTACATTTACAGACACTTTACATAAATAACAGATTTAAATTGTGCCATAAAATTAAACATTGACTTTTTAATACACAGTTTAAGAAAGTAAAATCAAAAAAGGAAGAAATGTTTCAATCTCCTTTTTTTATGTCATAAAAAGAATCTTACCCAAACAGACATTGAATATTTCTTTAAAATCTGTACATCATTTTTTTAATGTTGCTGCACAATTCAGTTTATATAATATTGCATGCGCGATACCTAATGTATACAATTAAATCTTCTGAAATACTTTAAAAACCTTACATTTGTTCTATGCATATATTCTCTTCAGTTAATTAAACCAAGTGTTGTTTTTTTAATATATGTTAAATAAAAAAGTTGTTATTTTAATTAATGTCGTAAATAAGAATACGCTTTAAAAAATTGTCAAATATATACCATGAAGTCAATTTACAGTACTTCTATGGAAATAAAATATTTGGGTTTTTTAATTGAGACCGAATGACAGTTACACTGATTTTTATATTCCAGTAATTGATAGTATTGAACGTTTTACCATATGAAGGTATTGAAAATTGATCTGAGATTTGGTTGATATCATAATAAAGCATTACCAAGTTCGTTTCACAATTGATTCCATAACAGTGTTCTACAGTCCTACAAACTTAGCTGATAAATCGGGCAATGCTGAGAAAATGACACTTGAATTTATAGATATTTAAAATTTAAAATTAAACTGTTTTGCAAACAAGACCTTGTATTGAGAGAGATAATGAGAAAATTATTTGGTAATATTCTCACAACTGGTGTATTTTTAATTGATATTAGGTGGGAATGTGACAAGGAAGTCAATGTTTTGTTTAAAATTCTTAATCAAGTCTCAAACAAACAAAGTTTACTATTTACCGATCCATGCGTTATAAAAATTAAGCTATCGGGGCTATAATCATTACTAGATTGTAATCGTTTAAATAGTATTTCCCTGATTGTTTAGTTTCATATGCAAACAGTGGCAATGTTTTTTGTGGGTTTTTTTTAGTATGGGGGATGAAGGTTGTCATTTTCAGGAGATTTTTTTAATTTTTTAAAACTGTTATCAATCCGTACAATTTTTTCACCTGTGTCATATGTAGTTAATCTACTGGAAGTAAAAACAAGTTAGCGAGAGGAAAAAATTAAACTATTTGATAGAGTTCAACGTTAATATTTCTCAAAGTTTGTTCCTTGAGATAGTTTTAAAAACAGATAGATGAATTGTTGGACAGATTACCTTCCTGTAAAAACATCCGAATAAGCAAATAATGGAAAGGACACACACTGTAGCAACCTCTAAATAATGATACACTGTCCACTGATGATAAAATGGTGCATTTAGTGGTCAGGATGATGACCACTAATAATATAATTTTATCATTAATGAAAAACCTTACCGTCCGCTAATAATAAAATATAAGATCTATATCATTAGCGGTCAGAAATCGTAACCACTAATTAATATTAAGATTAAATGCTATAATTCTTTTAACACAACGCAAAATTAAAAAAAAAAAACACTAAAATAAGTACAATAAGTTTATTGATGAAAATGTAATCATGTTTAATGCTTGAAAAATATCATTTTAGAGTTAAATAGTAGACGTATATACACATGGTGTTAATATCATATTTCCGTTTTAAATAAGTTTGCAAGTGTAGATAAAAACGGAGAACAGAAGTACAGAACTTACCTTTAGTTCTTTAAAATTACAAAGACAAAATTAGCTTAAGACCAAGATGCTATTTTTATCATCTGTTTAATAAAATTGGAGTTATAACTTCAAATGAAATACTAAATTAAAGCTTGGCGACATAAAAATTGTACCAAAATCCATTCATATTTTTACAGTAATTATTATCAATTATTTGTACATGTAGCTACATCACAGGTATCTGAATTTAAAAAAAAAATCAGCCCTTTTTTTCATTTCAGCACATGCATTTTCTTTATACATTGTAATTCTGATCTTCATAATAATTTCAAATTATTTAGAATCTGTATTCGTAAAATAAATTAAAATGCATATCAATCATGAACTTCGCAAATAAACTAGAGTTGGTTTAAATTACATATGGTTAAAAAATAAAGAGTTTTGCTATTGTAGTTTTTCCGCAAAAAACCCCAAATCGGCCTCCTTAAATCATATTAGAAGCATATGATAATTTAAGTACATGTATCATGAACACACACACTTTAAAATACACATCACTTCTTTTTTTAATTTGTTCTGATCCGGAGACACTTCTATAAATGGGAGTGAAAACACTCATACATGAACAAATGAATTTTATACACATTGAGATACTCTTAATGAAAATGAGAATGTTTAAAGATACACTCAAACCATTGATATATTTCTCAGTGAGAATGCATTAACTATCAAAACGTTGATTGCTAAGATCGTGAAGATCTTAATTATACATTAGGATTGATCATGTTGATATCAACTAAAGAAAGAATTTTTTTCCATCAATGTAACATGTCCTGAATTTATACATCATTCATCAAACAGAAAAAGGTCTGATGGAACAATTACATATTAAGATATTTAGCACGTCTCGCTAAGTGTTATATATATCAAAGAAAAATACTTGTGTTACACATGTAAAAGAAAATTCAACACTTTTTCATACAGTATACATTGACTTGTCAAGCAAGTTCAATTATATCCACTGATTGAACATTAAGCACTAACATTTTAATTTTTTTTTTTAATTATCATTTTTTTATTAATTAACTGTAATTTGTAACAACATGAAAAAATGTTATATTAATTTTGACAGAGTGAGCTTTTGAGTTAAAACAGAAATAAGTTCTAGATCAAAGTGTGTACACTGTGCATCCACAGTATTGGCTTTCCAATTCATGGAAAAGATCATCCTTTAGTTTACTACTGTACATGTACAAAATAAGCTACATGAATCTTGTAGCCCATTTTTACGGCATTTTCATGAGAACAATACTTTCTTGGATATGGATCTCCTTAAAAAAATTTGCTATAACTTGGAATGTTATGGGTTTCCATTGAGCATTATATTTCTTCTGATATACTGCAATTACTTCATGTACATCCTTCCGCCAATAATGGCTAGAGCAAAGTTACCATACATTTCTTCTTTATTAAATGCTCATACTGAATCAATCATGATACTTTTTTTAATCAACACATGATTTATTAGTACACGAGAGGTATGGAAAAGTATGGAAAAAAGAACGTGAGTTCTATTTTTAAAGTACAATAAAAAAAATTGTTAACATGCACAATTTAAAAAAAAAACAATTCACAACAATATTCTCCTAAAGCTGAAAGAAAGTCATTAGTCTATAAATAAGAATAAATAAATTCATTAATACATAAAGCTCATTATTAAATACAATAAATACGCACAATAAGTACAATTTACATACAGTAAATGTCATGTGACTAGTATTTTTCACAGATGTGACAACATTTTCTCACAATAACTTTCTGGCTTTCATTCGTTTCACTCCGACAACTATACCTCATCTTACATATAATCCCTTTGACCTCATGTGAAAATGAAAAAACGAAAATGAAAGTAACCTAAAGTGTATACAAGAATGCATGCAAATCGATGATTATATGATTTTTTTTCTCTCCCCTCTCAAAGAACTGAAGTATGAAGCATATTTTTGACAGAATTAGGGGAATACAGAATAAATACTGTGAATGCAAACTTCAATATGATGGAGATCACAACACGATATCTCATTTTTCTAAGCAGATCAGATTAGTAATAATATTCCCGGGGGCAGTTTCAGTATAGAATTGACAAAATGCCACACTAAAAATGTTTCAAGTGATTAAAAAACACTGGACCTCTTGGCATGGTTAGTTGGCAAACCCTGTCAATTTCACTGTTACCTGAACCCAGAATTATATACGTAGTTTTATATGCCAACTAAAACTAATGCATGCCATCGTGAATGAACTGGCTGTTATGAAGAAAATTCACACTGTGACCAGTAAAAAACTTGATTTTGTCTGTAATTAGTCAAGTATTTTTATTTGGCTGTCACATGGCACATTGATATAGGAAAATACTTTCTCATATTGTAGGAAAAAACACTTCAAAAGAGCCCAAAAGTTAATTTTGGAACTTGATATGATAATCTTATAAGCAAGACACACAAAGATCTTAAATTCCTCCCTTGAATATCTCGCATCTTTACACAGCTGTGAACATAAGTGAAGATTATGTTCAACACCAGCTTGTGGTGGTAGAATTCCTGGCGTCATGGTTTTGCATACAGAAAAATGAAAAATGTTTCCGCCGTTATTCACAGATTTCACACCGATGCCAAACAAAAAAAAAGTTGTTTCATATTTCCAAGAAATCTTTCAACAATGTTAGTCTTTGTTTTTCAGCCACATCCATTTGGTTTACTAGATCCTACAAACAGAGGCAAAACAAAACATATGACGAATGAATTAAAATTATAAGTTTTTCATTTAAAAGTTTACTGATTAATTGATCATGTATATTTGTTTTGATTAGAAAAGGAAGTCTTCTTCATTTACTCATCCCATAAACAGTCTCACTATACAATTTGTTTCTGAAAATATACTAGTTTTCTACAACACTTTTTAAAAATAATTATTTTCACACTTTCTCAAATATATACATTTTTAAAAATAGAATTCCCATGATTAGTATCAACACTTAAAACATCCAAATTTACAGCCATTTCATTGCCAACTTTCTATTAGCCAATTTTACATGTATAAATATCATCATTCTGACTTTAAGGTGGAAGAATACATCGTCACAAAATGGCTGACCTCTGATCGAAAGGACATTTCGTTTTATTAAAAGGATTTTATCGACAGCAAATGTAACTTACTCCATATCCGAGTGGATAAAGTGTCGGGTTTGTGATCCGTACACCCCGAGTCCGAATCTCGCATAGACTTTTGTTCTTACTTACTGAATTGAATTTTTAAGATATTCATTTTTTATCTCCAAACTGTAAATTTTTCGCTTATTTGACATATGTACAGTTTATTTATCATTATATCGTTTATAATCAAATATTTTACTGTTACTTTGAGTGACGTTTTCCAGGTGTGTTATTCCACCTTGAGAACTTCAAAAACAGTTGGTACATAATATCCTAAATCACTGACAAACTATAGCAGAATAACGAAACAAAAAAATGGTTTGCCTTCATCTGATTCAGTATTTTAACTTTGGGTAGGTAGACTTGATTTTTTTTCTTTTTCAAAGCTGGAAAAAAGAATCTGAGTCAGATTTTTTTTCATCAGTCAGTAGGGAGAGAACATTCAAACAAGTTTTTTTAAGTGGCCTAAATGCAAATCTTCACTTGTTGTTAACTTTCAAATTTTTTGTAGTCGCTAACTTTCAAGGAACACCTCATATCAATTTGTCGTCCGAGTTTGTTGCACTGAATCTATTTTACTGATCATAACTACCACTCTGTCGGTAATTTCAGCTCTCTCCACTTTCCATGACAAATACTTCACCCACGCCTCTAACTGTGCCTGCTGGTACTCAAACTGTGGATAGAGAGCAGCCATTTAACGTTTATTCAACTGACGATAAAACAGCACTTCTGATTGGTTGAAAAATTTTGATACCTTAATCAACTGAAATTTTGAATTTTTACCCTGAGTAGTTCATGTAGGTATTTATTGCTAATTAAATGAGTAATATGCACTGGATTATGTATGTTTATGCACTGTCATGTTTCTGGTTTAATATTATAATTATGGTTGTTTTTAACCCAGTACTTTATTATGAAACAGGCTACAAACTGATGTGTACACTCTACATTTTTTCTGAAATTACATACCAGCTCTTTTCTACCTCCCTCTTCCATGTAATAAGCATAAGGATATGAGTACTGTAATGTGTACCTGCACTGAAATGAACCAAAAATAATGTATGGCAACAAGTTCAACACGTACAGAAACATTGCAAAGTACTCTTAAATTATTGAAATTTATATTTAATATTTCAACTTTTGATAGATTTTGTGGGTAAAATGTTTTCCTGAGCCACAGATTTACATCCCAATCAAATAATGAAACATGGCTAATCCAATTTTTTTTTAATGCAAAATACATTCTAAATCATTAAATTAATATTCAAGGGTTCAGTTTTTGATAGGTTTTGTGGGTATTCCTGAGCCATAGATTTACATCCCCAACATATAATGCAACATGGCTAATCCACAAAATTACTTTCTAGCTAATGTCTAAAATGTTAATAATCTAAGAAAATGGACCTAAACTAGCCAATGATTCTGCATTTAGACCCCCCCCCCCTAATCAAATGTACAATCACAATGGAGGTTAGTATGCACGTAATTTAAGACAACATAAGGGAAGGGGGAAGGTGGCTTTGTACCTTTTTCAGCAGTGTGGCAGCGTCCAGCAAGAACTGCCAGTCTATCCAGGTTCCTGTGTTCTTCATGACCTTGTCCTGGATTTTTAACGTGATTCGCTGCAAAGTCTGTTCCTCCAGTTGGAGACTTTTGGCGTGATTTTCGTACTGTAACGGATATTTAATGGAAACACATATAACAATAAATAAATGATTTGGGTTGTTCAATAGCAAAGTCCCTCAAATTCCAAGTTTTACAAGCAATCTTAGTTTACTGAATCACTTGGATTTACTTGGAATGATAAATTAATATATTTCACTGAATATTTATTGACCAATACATAAACCTGAGTGCAATGCGCATAACTTTATTCCTCCAAAATTAGCCAATTAACAAGAACTGGTCACGGGCAGGAAAACAAATCAAATCTCAAATATTTAAGACAAACCAATCCTATTGTCGAATAAGTACATAAGAACCATAAAGGAGGTAAGAAAATAAGAAAATACAAATAATACTCTAGATCACAAACTATACATGCCCTTTTAACATAAACGTAATCCTTCAGGATAGCCTGGTCCTCGTCGGACTTTTTAGTATTGTTAGGATCCTCCTCATAGCGACTACACTCGTAACGATCACTACCGTGAGCCTCCGAGTCTCCCAGGCACATCCAAGAAAAGGTGAATTTGCAATTAGTGCATTGCTGTAAGGCATCATATCATTTATGATACTAGATTTCTGTTTTTTAATAATCCTGATTTTCATTTTACCTAATGAGACTTTAACAGAGTAAATTCAATTATGAAGAAGCAGTTTGGATTGATAATATCGTTTTCAAGAAGATGCACAGAATGGTACTCTCAGAAAAAATAAACAAAAGGCCCATGGGCCACATCGCTCAACTGAACAACAATTCCTTGTAACATTCTATTTCGTAGCATATGATATTTCCATTATTAAATTTTGAACCCCTTTCTGGGGTCCCAGTATTGATTTGTGGTTTATGGTTGGCTTTAACAATTTGGCATCTACACTATTTGAGGATCCTTGCATAGTAATCTCACAAACAGTAGCATTGTAGTTCTCGATAAGAAAATTTTGAAACATTTTCCATATATATTTCTATGTTAAACTTTGAACCCCTCTTGGGGCCCCAGAATTAGTCCGGTGGTCACAGCTTTATTAATTTAGAATCCACATTATTCAAGGATGCCTGCAAAGTAACCTCACAAATTGAAGCATTGTATTTTTCCAGAAAAAGACTTTTAAACATTTTTCCTCTATATTTCTATGTTAAACTTTGAACCCCTTCTGGGGCCCAAGTATTAGATCGAAGGTAACGGCTTTTATAATTTATAATCTACACTATTACGTAGTAATCTGAAAAATTGAAGCATTGTAGTTCTCGAGAAGAAGATTTTTGAACATTTTCCATATATACTTCTACGTTAAACTTTGAACCCGTCTTGGGTACCCAGTATTATTCCAGGGGTCACTATTTTTAAAATATTGAATCTACATTATCCAAGGTTGCATTCATAGTAATCCCACAAATTGTATCATTGTAGCTCTGGAGAAGAAGACTTTTAAACACTTTCCCTATATACTTCTATGTTAAACTTTGATCCCCTTCTGGGGGCCCAGTGTTGGTCCGGGGGTCACGATTTTTACAATTAAGAAACTACAATAGCCAAGGATGTATGCATAGTAATATCCCAAACTGTTGCATTGTAGTTTGTGAGAAGATTTTTAAACATGTTTGCTATATATGTTAAACTTTGAACCCCACCTGGGGCCCCAGTTTTTGTACGGGGGTCACGATTATTACAATTTAGAATCTTCACTATATATACAAGCATTTGTATAAATATTGGCATTTCTGGTGCAGTGGTTCTTGAGAAGATTTGTTTAACATTTTTTCTATGTCTTTCTATGTTAAACTTTGAACCCCACCTGGGGCCCCAGTTTTTGTACGGGGGTCACGATTTTTACAATTTAGAATCTTCACTATATATACAAGCTTCTGTGTAAATATTGGCATTTCTGGTGCAGTGGTTCTTGAGAAGAAGATTTTTAAAGACAGACACCCTATGCTCACTGATTCGCAATTATCTCCACTTTAAAAAGGGTTTAGCCCTTTATTTTAACAATTGATAATTCCCTTCCCATAAGGATGCTTTGTACCAAGTTTAGTTAAATTGGGTCCATTGGTTTCAGAGAAGAAGTCAAAAATGTGAAAAGTTTACAGACGGACAGACGGACGGACGAACGGACGGACAACCTTCGGTTCAGGTGAGCTAAAAACAAGAAGCCCATGGGCAACATTGCTCACTTGAGCAACAATAGCCACCAAAGGCCTTCAAAAGCTTTAATGTATCAAATACAAATTATCTAGACAACTTAGTAGATGACATCTTCATTTTTAAGATATTCAAATATTTCTCCAATATATTCTTC
This sequence comes from Magallana hongkongensis, assembly GCA_016163765.1. Taxonomy (NCBI): domain Eukaryota; kingdom Metazoa; phylum Mollusca; class Bivalvia; order Ostreida; family Ostreidae; genus Magallana; species Magallana hongkongensis. Next base: position 38,244,320 of record WFKH01003881.1, on the reverse strand, counting down.
ATATTCTACACATATTAAACACTGGGTTCCTTTTGTTATGGCAGTTTTTAAGAATACTATTTTTAAAGATTTTCTCTTTTTGTTCCAACGTAAATATTCAACCCTTTCCATTGAGGCCTAACATTACACCAGGGGCTCATGATTTGTACAAACTTGAATCAACACTGCCTGAGGCTGCTTCCACACAAGTTACAGCTTTTCTGACCAAAATGTTTTTGAGAAGAAGATTTCTAATGATTTCTCAAAATGTATTCCTACAAAAAAAAAATAACCCCAAGTGAGGACCCTCCCTACCCCCGCAGATCATGATTTAAAAAGACTTAAATCTATACACTACATGCGAATGCTTTAACACAAGTTACAGCTTTCTGGTCATTTGGTTTTTGAGAAGACGATTTTTTTCAAATGTTTCACTATATATTCTTATGCTATTATTTGAATACCTGTTGTTGCCCTATCCTTTCCCTGGGGTTCATGATTTGAACAATTTGAATCTACACTACCTGAAGATGCTTTCACACACTTTAAAGCTTTTCTGGCGATCTGGGTTTTGAAAGGCAGATTTTTTTAAAATAAAATTCTATAGATACCTATGTGAAAACTCTACCCCCTCCAAACAATTGTGGCTCCACCCTACCCCAAGGAATCATGGTTTGAAAAATCTTAAATAAACACTACCTGAGGATGCTTTCATGCAAGTTTTAGCTTTTCTGGCCAAATGGTTTTTGAGGAAAAAAAATTTCAAAAATACCAACAAATTTTCAAGAATTCAAAATTATCTCAACTTTAAAGAAGGTGTGGACCTTCAATTTAACAAACCTGAGTCCCCTTCACTTAATAAAGCTTTGTGCCAAGTTTGGTTGAAATTGCCCAGCGGTTTTGGAGAAGAAGATGAAAATGTGAATAGTTTACGACGACGTCAACGACAAAGACGACGACAGACAATGAAAAATATTAAATCAGAAATGCTAATTTTAACCTCAAGTTGCTCAAGACACCTAAAAATTATTGATCATCTCCTTACCATATGATTACAACCTCCAATCTTTTCTATACACACATGACATTTTGGGCACTGACCAGAGAAAAAGAAATATAAAATTTAGTACAAAATAAAAACCGCCAATATTTTTTAACCTGCAAAAGAAATCACGTTTTCTAATATAACAAATATCGATTTTTTAAATTACATATTAAGATCAGACGCGACCTATCTTCCATTTTTTTCCACTATCTCCACAATGTGAAGATTTACGCTAAGTAATTCCATAATTATATTTTCATGTTATATGATACTTTTTTTATTTAGATATAAATTGTTCATTTGAAAATATATACTATAACTTTGTTTATAAGCATTCAAATGCATTTTGCATGCTATTTTAAAAAAAAATTCTAAATATTAGCCTGGTAATGTACCCTGAATTTTTCGGAATTAACAGGTTTTAATGTTAATTAATAAGTAATACTATATCAAGGAAAATTATATAAAACTGAAGAACGTCTCGCGTGTCTTTAAATATGTGAAGATGCCAATATTCAGGCTTGCGAGATCATCTGAATTTCATATCTTAATTAATTGTTTACTTCCTTGTATCATTTGTACATACATGTTTTGTGGTTACAGGAATATACTTGTATTTCTCTGTTTTCCAATCTTCATCACGTTTTTTGAGCCATGTTTTGATTGTTTCACAATCAGTCGGGGCATGGTAGTTTATTCCACATCGAAAACTACAACAGTAGATACTGTTTCCTTACAGGTATAAACTTCTATCACAGTTATCTTTTGAAAATATTATTTTACATATATTGGGACATCATGCTTTTCAACTTTCCTTTAAAAAAAAACACACCACACTTACATAAGACGGTTAAATGACAAATATTTAACAAATTACGTACGGTACATAAACATTTCTTGCGTATCAAAAATGATTAATAATTAGCTGGTATCTGACACATGACAATGATTTTACTTTCACAATCTCTAGATCAACATAAACGGCTACTTTAAATGCTTTAATAAAGATATTTATTAACGACATCAACAGCAATGGGCTAAATTATAATACTATAGATTCCTTTTTTACGCGAGTACTTAATTCCGCGATTGAACCGGTTTGCATCAAATCGCGAGAATATAAAATCGCGAACGCAGAATGTTTATCATAGTTTCCTTTAGTTAAGATCGGTCCGAACAATATTTTAAAATTCTCGCGATTTTACGTAAATATTAATTCCTCGGGTTTAATTAGGAATCTACAGTAATGAGCAAACATGAGCTCGATATCCATAGAAAAAGTACACAGGGTATTATTTCATTCTGAATTTTTTGGCCAATCAAGCTTTTAATTAAGACTAAAACACCATCTTTATTTATCCCTTTTCGTCTATAAAATTGAAATCCAATTTCAATTTCTATAACAGCATTCCTACTCACCAAAATGTGGTTTTACAATGACTACACTCCACTTTCTTTGCTTTAAATTCTTTAGAGCGGACAATTACCGCGCAGTTCGGACCGGGGCAAAATCTCAGTTCAGGATGGCCCTATGAAAATACAAACATGGAGATTTTCATGTGTTATTTAGTAAGAGTACAATATTAAAAGCCCAAGTTTTGTTAAATAAATGTTTCTGTACAGGAAAGAGTCTTACATTGACGTGGTCTTGAAATGATAACTGTGTATATTTGACTCGTAATTCAGGCGTTGACAAGGCATTGCAAAGAAAATCCTCTAGAACCAAAATGTGGCAATCTCTCTGCATACATTGAATGCCTTAAAAAATAGTTTTAGATTTAAAATGCTATATTTCTTGAAATATTTTTAAAAACTTCTGGCAGTAGCTTTTAAAGTTTAGTTTTTAGAATGGGATTTAAGAACTATTTTTAAAAAATATTATTAAGCAACAACATTGACAATAGTACTTACGTAATTTCACTTGCGGACGGGATTAATATTAATTAGTCTTCAATTTATTATTAACAGAACTGTGCTCATATAAAATAACCAAAAACATTTTGGCCCACCCGAGCATCCTCCTGAGAAAAAAGATGGTAATTTTTAAATACATAAGATTTTATAAGCATGCACAAAATAAAATGCAGGTCAATTATGCATTTTCTTGCTAAATGGTATAATTTTCAAATGCACAGGAAAAGTATATCTGTTTTTCTCAAATCATATTTCTTTTATTTTTATTTCTTTTTTGTGATTAATAATCGTTCGTGTTGAGACTGCATATAATCGACTACAGCTGTGCATCCTACCAATTTCAAGTGTCAATACTTGCATTAAAGTTACACTATGGTCTTTGAATAACTGTACATGTTACTTGACTAGGTTTAAAACTCACCCGATGTTTAGAAAAAGGCATGATATTGGAATCAATCAATAATTTGTAAGGGTTTCTTTTGTGTCTGTTAAAAAAAATATATTATCCAATCAGTTATGTTTTCAGAATCAATTTTAATCAGTATGACTTTGATATAAACAGGTCACCAAAAGCATTTTTACTTTGAGCTATAATTGAATTATAAACAAGGAGCCAATGGGCCACATCGCTCACCTAAGCAACAATAGCCATCATAAATCAGCTATATGGAGTCATAAAAAAAAACATCTGGACAATTTGGTAGAATAGATCCTAAGAGGAGTTTCAAACAAGTTTCCATTTTTTTGGCAAATGGTTTTTGAGAAGATTTAAAATACCAATAAATTTTCAATAATTCTTAATTTTTCCTTGAACGAAAGCGTAGCCTTTATTTTAACAAACTTGAATCCCCTTCACCAAAAAAATTCTTTGTGCTAAATTTGGTTGAAATTAAACCAGTGCTTCTGGAGAAGTAAAAAATGTAAACAGTTTACAAACAGGCGGACCGACGAAAATACAAACGGACGCCGGGCAAAAGGTGATCAGAACAGCTCACCTGAGGTAAAAACG
>WFKH01003881.1:38177877-38224634 GCA_016163765.1 Magallana hongkongensis | reverse complement strand
TTTGGCCAATCAAGCTTTAAATTAATTAAGACTAAAACACCATCTTTATTTATCCCTTTTCGTCTATAAAATTGGAATCCAATTTCAATTACTATAACAGCATTCCTACTCACCAAAATGTGGTTTTACAATAACTACACTCCACTTTCTTTGCTTTAAATTCTTTAGAGCGGACAATTACCGCGCAGTTTGGACCGGGGCAAAATCTCAGTTCAGGATGCCCCTATAAAAATACAAACATGGAGATTTTCATGTGTTATTTAGTAAGAGTACAATATTAATAGCCTATTGCAGAAAGTTTTGTTAAATAAATGTTTCTGTGCAGGAAAGAGTCTTACATTGACGTGGTCTTGAAATGATAACTGTGTATATTTGACTCGTAATTCAGGCGTTGACAAGGCATTGCAAAGAAAATCCTCTGGAACCAAAATGAGGCCATCTCTCTGCATACATTGAATGCCTTAAAAATATTTTTAAATTTAAAATGCTATATTTCTTGAAATATTTTTAAAAACTTATCTGGCAGTAGCTTTCAAAGTTTAGTTTTTAGAATGGGATTTAAAAACTATTTTTAAAAAATATTATTAAGCAACAACATTGACAATAGTACTTACGTAATTTCACTTGCGGACGGGATTAATATTAATTAGTCTTCAATTTATTATTAACAGAAATGTGGTCATATAAAATAACCAAAAGTATTCATCTAAAATTTCTTAAATTGTATGAGATTTGGATCGAAAATTCCCAAGATAATTTTTTCATCATTCTAAAAGTATTTTATTCCCTTTCAGAAAAAAAAGAATCATTAATGTTTAAAAGCAAATCCAATATGTTAAATTATAGCAGACCTGTAGTAATTCCTTGTTTAATTTGTATTTGGAAATAGACATCCCAGTAGTTCTTACAGAAAATGTGTCCGCAAGTCAGGCAGCTGAACGTGTCGGCCATAGCTTGCTTGAAACATACACTACACTCCTTTTGGCCCACCCCAGCATCCTCCTGAGAGAAAAGATAGTTATTTTATATACATAATTATAAGATTGCATAAGCATGCACAAAATAAAATGCAGGTCAAGTATGCATTCTCCTGCTAAATGGTATAAATTTCAAATGCACAGGAAAAGTATCTCTGTTTTTCTCAAAACATATTTCTTTTAATTTTATTTCTTTTTTGTGATTAATAATCGTTCGTGTTGAGACTGCATATAACAGTTCGACTACAGCTGTGCATCCTACCAATATCAAGTGCATTAAAGTTACACTATGGTCTTTGAATAACTGTACATGTTACTTGACTAGGTTTAAAACTCACCCGATGTTTAGAAAAAGGCTCGATATTGGAATCAATCAATAATTTGTAAGGGTTTCTTTTGTGTCTGTTAAAAAAAATATTATCCAATCAGTTATGTTTTCAGAATCAATTTTAATGCAGTATGACTTTGATATAAACAGGTCACCAAAAGCATTTTTACTTTGAGCAATAATTGAATTATAAAAAAGGAGCCAATGGGCCACATCGCTCACCTAAGCAACAATAGCCATCATAAATCAGCTATATGGAGTCTTAGAAAAACATCTGGACAATTTGGTAGAATATATCCTAAGAGGAGTTTCAAACAAGTTTCCATTTGTTTTTGAGAAGATTTAAAATACCAATTAATTTTCAATAATTCTTAATTTTTCCTTGAACGAAAGCGTAGCCTTTATTTTAAAAAACTTGAATCCCCTTCACCAAAAAAAATGCTTTGTGCTAAATTTGGTTGAAATTAGACCAGTGCTTCTGGAGAAGTAAAAATGTAAACAGTTTACAAAAAGGCGGACCGACGAAAATACAAACGGACGCCGGGCAAAAAGTGATCAGAAAAGCTCACCTGAGGTAAAAAAAAAAAAAAAAAAAAAAAAAAAAAACAAAAAACAAACGAATGTCTACAAACTGTCCTATCGATTGAGATGGCGGACAAAAAACAACATCAAAATAAAAGAAAATAAATTTTGATTATTAATGGACTGACTGTTCAATAATTGAGTCCTTTTTCCAGCCATGAACATGAAGCAGAATTTTAGCGATGTTGGGATGAATCTGCAAAACAAAAGGATAATGATTTTTATGTAAGTTATGCATTTAAGATGGCAATCTCTCTAGTCTGCAAAATAGAGATACTTATTGAAAAATAGGTGTAAAATATGCATACAATGAATATGTGGCATAAAAGCACTGTTATGCAATACAGCTTACAATTCCAATTTACCTTGTTTGAGACATAATTTTAACAAACAACTTATTTTCATCAGAGAAGTATCTATTCAAGACTAATAAGTGATAAAAACATGGGTCCACATCGTCTACGAAATAAGATGAAACAACTGACCAATCTAATTAGTACAGGCTTTAACGTATAAATAATGAAATTGAAAAATGAACTATATATATCTATAAAAAGTAATAGAAAGTCACTGCGACCTTGATAAGAGGATATGGATATATGAGGATGCTTTCATTGTAAAACAAAAGGCCTAAAGGCCTTGACGGTCACCTGAATATTGAACCCACCTGTATTGGTCTGGTATTGGTAAAAAAAAAAAAATTTTAAAGCCATAAACTGCCAGCGAGTGCTAATAAAGCAAATAAATAGGTGAACATTATTTATATCTTATATAAACTCTCCTAAAAATAACATAACAATTTAATGTATCTGAAACACTTTAAAAAATATCGAATTATCACAGGTGCTTGAGGACGGGACCGCCCTCCCCCCCCCCCTCCATCCCCATATCCCCATGTATAGACTTTTAAATCAGACCCTCTCCATAGGTTATATATAGAGAGGGTATGATTTTTTTTTTTAAATGTTTGTTTTACGTGATTTTGTTTCATAAATGTATAAATTAGATTACAAATATGTCATAAAAGGATAATTTAATGAAAAAAAGGAGTTAAGACCTTGGGGTCTATACTTTGATAAAAGTAGAATGGAAAGGAGGGAGGGGTTGTCCTTTGCGAATTATGGGGGCCAAATTTGACTCATACCATAAATAGTTCTTTTAAACTTATTTCGGCAAATCAGTAAAGTTCTAGTACATAAAACATACCTGTCGTTGAAGATTTTTAAGGCATGGAGGTAAATGTTTGTGGGGTTTTTTGTTTGTTTGTTTGTTTTGGGTTTTTTTTCCAAATGCAGCTTTACCAAAAGTGACCTTTGTGGCCACCGTGTTCGCCAATTTGTAAGTCTCCAAAGTAAGACTACAAAATGATCTGATCCTTTGTCATCAATGAAAATTGATTTTCCAGCTACTCGATAGAGATTTTTGAAGTTTTTTTTTTTTTTTTTGCTTCGCAACCTTATTAAAACGATAGAATTCTATTTACTTAGGCATTTTAGGAATCAAATAATTATTCAATTTGATGTTTTCATAGTTCACCTTTAAAGCACTACACAAGACCTCCACTTCTTCATTCAGTAGACGTTCAACGTCCTCTACCTGCAGAAGTTCATATTCAAAGTACTCAGGGTCCTCCTTATCTATGTCAAGGTCATCGGCGTCATCATAGTTATCATCTTCCGTGTGATCAGAATAGATATCATTATCAGAATCATCCGACATTGACATCTTAGAATAAATAACATTATTTAGCTATCATTATACTGATTACTTTTCACGCCAATTAGATCCTGCAGAAAATTGTCCGAAAAAATTATACTTTGCTACATGTTTCTGCTTAGCTGTCAACAATTTAAACTTTAATCTTTTAAACATTAGTTATTTAATAATTGTTTGATTACCCAATATCTTCTGTCTCTAAAATTTAACTGATTTTTGTAAACAAAAAACAAAAAAACAAAAAAAACAAAAAACAAGAGGCCCATGGGCCACATTGCCCACCTGAGCAACAATAGCCATAATGAAATCAGATTTATGGAGTTATATACGAAATATCTGGACAATGTAGAAGAACAGATTCTGTATAAAAACATTTTAAATTTTTCTTCAGATATTCTTATGTTAAACATTAACCCCTTTTCTAACAGGTTTATTTCATAGTCATATTCCATATTGAGTATTGCAGCTCTCAAGAAGATCTTAAACAATTTTTCATATATTTTTAAACCTACATCAAACTTTGAGCATCTAGAGGGGCCAAAAAATTGTCCAGGCGCCACAGTCTAAGCAGCTGAAAATCAACAATATGTCAGATACTCGCATAAAAGTAATACAATGTATTATAACATTTCAGTTTTTGAGAATAATTAAAACAATTAAAATTGGACCTCTCCCCTCCCCTAACCCCCAATGTGGTTCCACCCTACCCCCGATTTTGACAAACTTGAATCTACACAGTCTGTGGATACTTTCACCAAAGTTACAGCTTTTCTAGGCAATTGGTTTTTTAGAAGAGATTTTTTAAAAAAAATTTCTCGTTATATTCTGACGTAAAATTTCGACCCCCCCCCCCCCCCCCCCCCATTGTGGCCCCACTCCATCCCTGGGGACCACAATAGACCCCAACCTGAGGATGCTTTTAAACGTGACAGATTTTTTGGCCAATTGGTTTCTTCTATATATTCCTATGAAAAAATCGACCCCCCCCCCTTTTTATGGCCCCAGCCTATCCCTGAGAATTATGATTTGAACAAAAACTTGATTCTACACTACGTGAGGATGCTTACACACAAGTTTTAGCTTTTCTGGTCAACTGCAATTTGTTTTTGAAGAGAAGATTTTAATGATTTTTCTCTATATATTCCTATTTTAAACTTCGATCCCCCATTGTGGCCCAATCCTACCCCGAAAGATCATGATTTGAACAAACTTGAATCTACACTACCTGAGGATGCTTCCACACAAGTCAAAGCTTTTCTTACCAATTGGTTTTTTGAGAAAAAGATTTTACTCTATATATATTCCTAGTATGTTAAACACACCACCCACCCACCCACCCACCCCCATTTTGGCCCCACCCTACCCCCGGGGATCATGATTTGAACAAACGTAAAGCTATACTACTTAAGGATGCTTCCGCACAGGTTTCAGCTTTTCTGGGTAATTGTTTTTTTAAGAAGAAATTTTTTTACATTTTTCTTTTTATATTCCTATGTTTAACTTCGACCCCCCCCCCCCCCCTCCCATTGTGGCCCCACTCTACCCCAGAGGAGCATGATTTAAACAAACTTGAATCTACACTACCTAAGGATGCTTCCACGCAAGTTTCAGCTTTTTTTGCTAAACAGTTTTTGAGAAGGCCGGATAAAAAGTGAGCTTTACAACAATTGTAGTAATTTAAATTTTATTAAAAGATTTTCCAGCAACGTATTTGTCATAAAGGGGTAGGGGTTATGATTCTACTAAACAAAATGATACACCAAAACACATGGAAGTATCTTTACAGTGCATTATTTCTTAACAACAAAATCATCGAGTGAGTTTAGCTTTGGTTAGTTAGCTCTGAATCTCGCTTGTATCATTCTAGACAGTAATACTTTCTTCTTTTGTGCTTTGTTTATGTCGTTTTAAAGAGGGTTATCCATGTTCAGTCAGCATAAAATTGTTAAGTTAATGAAACATTAACATTACTATCTCATAGCAGAGGGTATAGTTTAGCGATATGAGAGCTGAAAAATCCAGACCAAGGTCAGAGAGAGAGAGAGAGGAGAGAGAGAGAGAGAGAGAGAGAGAGAGAGAGAGAGAGAGAGAGAGAGAGAGAGAGAGAGAGAGAGAGAGAGCTCTGTCTCACTGACTGTGCAGCATGTTTCACAATTCATGTTATTTTAGAAAAAAGGAAAAAGTTGAACCTAATTCATAGACAAGCTGTGTTTGAGTTCAGCTCATTCAAGACCTCAGGCGAACAAAACGTACAGTTAACAGAAGATTAGTTATAATTTTTCGTCTTCTCTAACCGAATCGCCAGCTGATCGGGACAATGGTTTCCAATTTAAATGACGCAACTCAATCTAGATTAACAACGTTTTTATAATAATTACCAAATACATGTGATAGATCTATCTCGATTATTTTTCACCTAAAGAATCATAAATCTTATCCTGCAATGCTAAATTGCAAAATAAAAAAAAAATCACAAACCTTTGTGGGTTCTTGTCAACACCCAGAACAGCTAAATGAAACCCATCCCTGATTAACCTTTCTCTTGTGGTGAGATAAACAGCACCTGACAACAAAGAAATGTCTTGTTTCGGTTTCGATTTCACAAAAAGAAATGGGAGTTAAAGAAACCCGAAAGTACACAAAAGGAGCCAAAAATATTGAAAGAGTTATGCCTTGAAATTGTCTTCTTGTGACATATGATTAATATTCAATCTTTACAAAATTTGGCATAGAACACTATAACTGAAAGTATTTAAAAAAAAAAAATACCCATTCACAGCAATGTATTTGCTAATCAATATGCTTAATATATTTCCATTTTTCGATTACTTTGCATACAAATCAAATTTCATATAATGGTTTAACAAAATAAATAAATATAACAATTGGCCTAGAACTAGCGGTTCCATCAGGATCTCGTGCCCCATATGTGTGTCATATGAAGCACTGTGTTAGGGCACAATCGGGGTTTGAATAACTATAGACATTGAAAAGAACGCTATAAAGTCAATAGTAGTCTTGATTGTATTAATAATAATTGTAAACATGTCAGTATTTCACATTGGTAATGAGCTGTTTCTTCTAGATAATGATCTTTTGGGTTTTTTAATTTACCTCATTCATGAAATCTTACTAATATATAAATCATGTTTTTCCTTTAAAACATTTCTTTTAAGTAGTGCTGCAAAATTCAATTTATAAAATTACATATATGATATCTAATTTTGCAGATTTAAAAAAAAAAAAAAAAAAAAAAAAAAAAAAAACACCTTAGATTTGATCTATACAAATGCTGCTGCCCTCTAATTAACCTATGTGCTCCAGTATGCTTTGAACAAAAAAGAAATACTTATAGCATCGTTTTTGTTGAATCAAACTAAGAAATTAGTAAAAAAGTATCAAATGTAGTCCGTAGGTTCATATTTTATTTCAACATTTGTTGAAAAATATGGGCGAATGGCACTATAATTGGTAAGCATTGAATCTAAAAATGTTACATTATCCAATCTAATAATAAAATGTATATTGATTTTTCTTTTGACTGATACTATTATAATAATAATTGTTCTCATAACTTGTTCACTTCACTAATGATACAATGTTCGGTATTTATTTTTGAATCTACATATGGCTATCAAAATATTTTCCATTTATACTTTTCTTTTCTTTACACTAAAAAAAAACTCCTAACCTTTAAGGTCACCGTTGCTCACTACACCTTGAAATACTTTCTCAAATCAGTAGAAAAGTACTTGATTATGATAGATAGCATAAAGCATACGAAGTAGTTAAATAGACGAAAAAGTATGAAATTTTTGCAGTCTTATTAAAACCATCCCCCTTCTCCTTACACTCGTCAGGTTCTGACAGGTATCGATCGGGGGCCCACTTAACACGACCTTTATCACTGCTTTAGAAAATTTATTGAAACTCTTCATAAGAAAATAGAAAAATTGATTCATGCTTGTTTTGTATGTATCCTGCAGTATTGAAGAGTAACACCTCTCATAAAACAGATAAAAGCATGTCTGTGATTGGTTAGGGTATATATTTAGATGAAAATTGGACATCAAACTGGTCCTCTTTACCAGTTGATTGAAGGAAAACCAGTTATTCCAGGTAGGACAGGTCCGACCAAAAGCCCCTATGAGACCAAAAATGGATACTTTCCAGCGAAGCTGTTTCTTTCTTCAGTGTGGTGTTAACTGATACAACGTCGTCGTTGTAACCTGGTCTAGTCGCCCAAGGCTGACCCTGCAGAAGCTGGTCAACTATCACATGCCGTATTCCAACCCCGTCATGTAGAAACTTCGCATATGAAAGAATGTCCGTTGCAACTTTTCCCGGTGGTCTTTTGCACAAGTCGTTGCCGCCCATTTGAATAAAACAAACATTCGGTGGTGGTTTAGGGAAATTTGTGAATTCTGGGCAATTAGCTAGACGTTCAAAAGTCATACCTCCTCGAGATTCAAAATCTACATAATATTTGGACTCATCCAACAGTAGGTTTTTATATTGTTCGTTAATATTAATGAATTCCCCTAAGCGACCGATGTAAGAATGCCCAATAATTCTTACGTGCAGTTTTTGACTGTCTGCCATAATCGTATGTTTGATCGGAGCCTGCCTAATCCTGGGATATTAAGACAAATCACAATTTTTGCACTTACTTCTAAATCACAAATAATGACAAGAAAACAGCCTTATCATTTGCACGTAGCGAATCCTTTCTAATATCGTCAGATATCCACTGCTCAAATTCTTGCATCAGCTGTTTACAAACAAAAATTTGTAAGTGACGTATCTCCGGTACGTGATACAAATATCGTTATTGATGAGGTCATAATCGAAGATAGGACTAATAGGTAGCAATAATAACCCCAGAGTAAAATAAAACGGCTATATAATTTGGACAAACAGAAAGATTTATTTAAATATGCAATTGCAGGAGAAAATACACAATGATTACATAAATGCTATTATCTAACAATAATGCTGTATTCTGTAAAAATGTGAATAAGTTAATTTTTTTTAATTGCTAATATTTTTCGGTGGAATTAACTTTGGAGATAATAATTCCTCGGACATTGAAATGATTTTCATGTTCCAACGGTTGTAATACGTATATTAAATGATTGTATCTGTACATTAGAATTTGAAAACAAGTGTGTGGTATTAGCTACTTACCGACTATTACATGTAATAATAAATGAATTACAAAATATTTGAACATCTGCAACAATGTAATGATACATAGGCTTCTAATAAAGACATTTCGATAAAGCCATATTTACCATTTTTTTTAAAAATCTTCTTTAAAATGTATAATAACAAGAAGCCCATGGGCGATATTGCTCACCTGAGCAACAATATCCGTAATAAAATCAACTTTATGGAGTCAACTACAAAATATCTGGACCATGTAGATTAATAAATCCTGTATAAAAAGATTTTAACCGGGTTTTCCAAAGAAAAAATTTGGTTATTGAAATAGTGAAAATGGCGGGTGGGCGGCTGCCAAAAGGGTACCCCTATTGTATGGATAACTCCTCCTACAGTTTTCAAGATAGGAAGTTGATGTTTTGCTGATCAATTGTACATATACCAGAAATGTGCATATTACTTGGATTTTGATTTTTGATAATTTATGGGAAAAAAACAGCTGTTGAACTTAATCATTTTCTCACAGAATATTGCATATAGGGTACCCCTATTGTACGGATAACTCCTCCTACAGTTTCTAAGATATGAAGTTGTTGTTTTGCAGATTAATTGTACATATATCAGAGATGTATATATTACTTGGATTTTGATTTTTGATAATTTATGAAAAAATTACCAGCTATTGAACTTACTTCTTTACCCACTGGGATCATGATTGGAACAAACTTAAATTTTCAAGGATGCTTTCATACAAGTAATAGATTTTCTGGCTAACTTGTTTTTGAGAAGAATTTTTTAAAGTTTTTCTAAGTGAAGTTTTTCTCTACATATTCTTAAGTAAAAATCCGACCCTTATTTGTGGCCCAATCTTACCCACGGGGATCATGATTTAAACAAACTTGAAGTTACAATACCTAAAAATGCTTCTAAGTTTCAACTCAAAATTCAGGCAAAATATTGTCTGGCAACATTGATTTTGAGGTGATTATTGAAAAAAAATACCAACAAATTTTCAATAATTTTTTATTATCTACCTTTGAAAGAGGGTGTGGCCCTTCAATATAACATATTTGATTGACATTAGCCCATTGATTCTGGAGAAGTCGAAAATGTAAAAAGTTTACAAATGGACAGACAGACGGACAAACGGACGACAAAAAGTGATCAGATAATCTCACTTGAGCTTTTAGCTCAGGACATCCAATATTAATATAAGCCTCCAATAACCTAAAATACCCTCTTTGGAGCATACATGTATATTGTTATTGTGGGGTAAGTATCTTACTTATAACTGGCAATCATATTAATTTTCAATTGATCAATAGAAAAACAAAAGGTTACCAGCTAACATTTTAAAAACTTGAAAAAAGAAAATTTGAAAATATTCACATGAAGCCGTGACCTTGTTCCTGTAATGTGGAACACAATAAACTTTAACACAGAAGGATTGACGAAATTAAAAAAAAAAAACACTTAAATTAGTACAGTAAGTTTATTGATGAAAATGTAATCATGTTTAATGCTTGAAAAATATCATTTTAGTGTTAAATAGTGGACGTATAAACACATGGTGTTAATATCATATTTCCGTTTTAAATAAGTTTGCAAATCTGGATAAAAAACGGAGAGCAGAACAAAAGAAACTTATTTTTAGTTCTCTGAAATTACAAAGACAAAACTAGCTTACGACCAATATGCTACCAAAATCAATTTATATTTTTAAAATAATTATTATTTAATTACATGTGGACACATCACCTGTATCTGAATTTAAAAAAATCAGCCTTTTTTTCATTTCAACACGTGCATTTTTTTTTATACATTGTAAATCTAATCTTCATTATAATTTTAAATTATTTAGAATCTGTATTCGTAAAACAAATAAAAATACATATCAATCATCAATTTCAATTCTTTTAAGGAGGCCGACTTTAGTTTTTATTGCGCATTCTAGTATAATACAGTTGATTTATACTTCTTATGAATTTTTTTTATATCATTTATAAAATTGAACAAAATAAATAAAATACACAAAAAAAAATATTTAGATTTTTTAAGGAATTTTTTATTTTTTAAACGATTTTTCCGTTGTGCGGTAGGAGAGCGTTGCCATTGCGCTTTTATGACGGTATGATAAAATGAAGCTTTGTAGGAGTAAGTTATAAGAAATTACATAAAAGAAAAAGTAAAAATTGTACGCGTTTGAAATCTTATATACAGAATGATGCTATCCTCGAGGACATTTTCCTAACTTTTTGAATGAATCCATTATACCAATTTTCATTCGTAATGATCCAAATATATAGCAGAATTTGGTGCATTTTTAATATTTTGAGATGGCCCCCACTAAAAACCAGACGGTTGAATTTAGTATTTTTTACACATAAGGTAGGAAATGATATTACTAATCATATATAACAATTTGAGAAAAAAAGCTATTGTAGTATTTTTTAATGTGCTTTGATGTGCGGAAAATGACAGTTTCCTGTATATTCCTATAGTAAATGTACCTCTATTTTGAGATGGTCCCTAAAAATAACCAGACGGTCGATTTTCTTGAAACTTCGCAAATAAACTAGAGTTGGTTTAAATTACATATGGTTAAAAAAAAGAGTTTTGCTATTGTAGTTTATCCGCAAAAAACCCCAAATCGGCCCCCTTAAATCATATTAGAAGCATATGATAATTTAAGTACATGTATCACGAACACACACACTTTTAAAATACACATCACTTCTTTTTTTAATTTGTTCTGATCCGGATACTCTTCTATAAATGGGAGTGAAAACACTCATACATGAACAAATGAATTTTATACACATTGAGATACTCTTAATGAAAATGAGAATGATTAAAGATACACTCAAACCATTGATATATTTCTCAGTGAGAATGGATTAACTATCAAAACGTGATTGCTAACATCGTGAAGATCTTAATTATACATTAGGATTGATCATTGTTGATTTCATCTAAAGAAAGAATTTTTTCCATTGTAACATGTTCTGAATTTATACATCATTCATCAAATAGGAAAAGGTCTGATGGAACATTTACATATCAAGATATTTAGCACGTCTCCTTAAGTGTTATATATCAAAGAAAAATACTTGTGTTAAACATGTAAAAGAAAATTCAAAACTTTTTGATACAATACACTTTGACTTGTCAAGCAAGTTCAATTACATCCACTGATTGAACATTAAGCACTAACATTTTAATTTTTTTTTTTAATTATCATTTTTTTATTAATTAACTGTAATTTGTAACAACATGAAAAAAATGTTATATTAATTTTCATAGAGTGAGCTTTTGAGTTCAAACAGAAATAAGTTCTAGATAAAAGTATGTACACTGTGCATCCACAGTATTGACTTTCCAATTCAGGGAAAAGATCATCCTTTGTATACTACTGTACATGTACAAAATAAGCTACACAAAACTTGTAGCCCATTTTTACAGCAATTCTATGAGAACAATGCTTTCTTGGATATGGATCTCGAAAACAAAAAACTATTGATATAACCTGGAATGTTATGGTTTTCCAATGTTATATTTCTTCTGATATATTGCAATTACTATGTGTACATCCTTTTGCCAATAATGGCTAGAGCAAATTATTTATTAAATGCACATAGTGAATCAATCATGATACCTTTTTAATCAACACATGATTTCCTGGTACATGAGAGGTATGGAAAAATATGGGAAAAAAACATGAGTTCTATTTTTAAAGTACAATAAAAAATTGTTAACATGCACAATTTTAAAAACAACTCACAACAATATTCTCTTATAGCTAAAAGAAAGTCCTTATTCTATAAATAAGAATAAATAAATTCATTAATACATAAAGCTCATTAATAAATACAATAAATACACACAATAAGTACAATATACATACAGTAAATGTCATGTGACTAGTATTTTTCACAAATGTGACAACATTTTCTCACAATAACCTTTTTGGCTTTCATTCATTCCACTCTCTATATCTCATCTTACACATAATCCCTTTGACCTCATGTGAAAATGAAAAACGAAAATGAAAGTAACCTGACACGTATATACATGAATGCATGCAAATTGATGATTATATTTTTTTTTCTCTCCCTCTCTCAAAGAACTGAAGTATGATTCATATTTTTGACAGAATTTGGGGAATACAGAATAAATTCCATGAATGCAAACTTGTACAATCCTATGGAGGAGTTCGCAACATGATATCTTGTTTTTCTGAGCAGGTCAGATTAGTAATATTTCCAATGGCAGCTTCAGAATAAAATTAAAAATGTTTCAAGAGACTAAAAAAACTGGACCTCACGACATGGTAAGTTGGCATATACACTAATGAGGGAAGCAAAACCTGTCAATTTCACTGGTACCTGAACCCAGAATTATATAGTTTTAAATGCCAACTAAAACTAATGCATGCCATCATGAATGAACCAGCTGTAATGAAAAAAATCCACAGTGTGACCACCAGAAAAACTTAACTATATCTGTAATGAGTCACAGATGCCAAGTATTTTTTTTTTTGGCTGTCACATGGCACATTGATATAGGAAAACACTTTTTCTAATATTGTAGAAAAAACACTTCAAAAAAGCCCAAAAGTTAATTTTGGAACTTGATATCTTAAAAGCAAGACACACCAAGATCTTAAATTCCTCCCTTGATTACCTCACATCTTTACACAGCTGTGAACATATATCAATCTCTTGTCTTCATGACATAAATGAAGATCATGTTCACCACTAGCTTGTGGTGGTAGAATTCCTGGCGTCATGGTTTTGCGTACAGGAAAATAAAAAAAGTTTCTGCCGTTATTCACAGATTTCACACCGATGCCAAACAAAACAAAGTTGGTTCATATTTCCAAGAAATCTTTCAACAATGTTAGTCTTCGTTTTTCAGCCACATCCATTTGGTTTTCTAAATCCTACAAACAGAGACAAAACAAAACATTATTATGAATGAAGTAAAATTATAAGTCTTTCATTTAAAAGTTTATTGGGTTACTGATCATGTATATATATTTTTTTTAATTAGAAAAGAATGTCTCCATTTACTCATTCTAAAAACAGACTCACTACACAATTTGTATCTGAAAATATACTAGTTTTCTACAACACTTTTAAAAAAATAATTATTTTCACACTTTCTCAAAAATATACATTTTCACATAGAATTCGCATGATAAGTATCAACTCTGAAAAACATCCAAATTTACAGCCATTCCATTGCCAATTTTCTATTAACCCAATTTAACATGACTGTATAAATATTATCATTCTGACTTAAAGAACTTCAAATACAGTTAATACATAATATCCTAGATCACTGACAAACTCACAATAATGAAAAAAATGGTTTACCTTCACCTGATTCAGTATTTAAACTCTGGGTAGGTAGGTTTGAATTTTTTTTTTTTTCAAAGCTGGACAAAAGTTATTCGAGTCAGATTCTTTTTCATCATTCAGCAGGGAGAGAACATTTAAACAAGTTTTTTAAAAGTGGTTTAAATGTAAATACTTGACTTGTTGTTAACTTTCAAACTTTTTTGTTGTTGTTAACTTTCAAAGAACACTTCATATCAATTTGTTGTCTGAGTTTGATGCAATGAATCTATTAATTATAATTATCATTACTTACCCCTCTGTCTGTAATTTCAGCTCTCTCCACTTTCCATGACAAATTTTCCACCTCTGCCTCTAACTGTGCCTGCTGGTACTCAAACTGTGGATAAAGAGCAACCATTATAAGTTTATTCAACTGATGGTAAAACAGCACTTTTGATTGTTGAAGATTTTTGTTGACACCCTAATCAACTGAAATTAAAAGTAAAAGAAAAAGTAAAACTCGTTTAGTACGAACACGGATATAGCGAAATCTCAGATATATCGAAGCTTTTTTGAGTCCCCTGTAAAATTCTTAACAAATCTTTTCAAAATTTTACGGTTAAAACGAATTCGGATATAACGAATTTACGGATATGGGTCATTCTCAAAAATTGTCGAAATTCATGTCCATAGGCAAAAATAAATATTTCTGTATTTGCTAGCATAAATATTTTGGACACAATTGGTGATACTACTCTAATGCAACATTTTACAATAGTCATTGAAGATTACCATGCACAAAATTAAAAATTACAAGCAAGTATGTAGGTGTATTCTTCAAGAAAAGCTTTGTCCATACTAAGGGTATGCTTAACTAGCTTTCATGATTTTTATTAATAACACAATTTTTTAGTAGTTTCTTCACTTGGGTTTTGTTATTATATTTTAATTAATGTTTGGGAATTATTTTTTTCACATTTTGCAAATAAGATACGCAAAATATTTCAACCAATGTACTTGTCCAAAAATTAATGTCATTCCTGTTACCAGGTTGTAAAATAAAGAATAAATTCATAATTATACACTCAAACTCGTCTAAATTAACACAAAATAGTTCACTTTATTCATAAAGTTTGATGGTAGGGAAAATATAACCAATTCACATCAAATAAATGAAAAAAATTCACTCTCAGAGTAACCGTTGCATGGTTATCTTTCCCAAGTGTCATTACTGTTACCAATGTAAGTCCTTAAATAGACAAGATATTTACTTCTTTTAACTTGCATAGTTTATCAACAGCATACCACACTAATATCCATTTACAATCAATATCAGCAGTAGTTGTCTGTAAGATTTACTGTACAATATTTAGTGATTTGTCATTTCTGTTACTGTCATTTCTGTTACCTCATTTAAAGGTAACAGGAAGGACACAAATGGTAACAGCAATGACATGACGGGATAGTTTGACATTATTTTTGTGCAAAGAAATTGTTTAAAGCACAACAAATATGCTTGGTAACGTTAGAAATTGTTGCTTAATCACATCAAATATAGATATTGAATTTAGAAGCAATCTATAAGCTTATCATAAACACTTTTGTGATTAGTAACAGGAATGACAAGTAACAGCAATGACATTTGATTATGTAAAATGGATAATATAGGAATCTATGATAATTAGAATAAAATATCATAATTGCCATCATATATAAATGTTGGTATAAAAACCATAAAACTGTTTAAGAAATGATTTATGTAAAGAAAGTTGTGTTTTTTATGTAAAAGGTGTGGTAACAGAAATGACATTTACAGTAACAGTAATGACAATTGAGTTCTGTTTTCCGCAATTATTTTTTTTTATAATGACATCTCATTGATAAGAGTTAAGGTAATGATAAAGTGTTTAATAAAGTCCAATAGACATGATTTTAAAGTTTAAATTTGTCTGTCATTCTATTAAAGGATGCAGATTTACACTGAATCGTCATTCCTGTTACTTTTAAAATTGAGCCATCATAAAGTTTAAAATCAACAACATTATTTGGTTTTTCTCTGTAAAAACAATGACAATTTTAAAAGGATTGATAATTACTAATTTATAGGATTGGGTTTTTTGAAGTGTAAGCAATGCAAAGTATTGTTATAGCATATAACAAATGTGAATAGAAAATACATTCAAATCCTTATTACAAGCACCAAGATCGCACTTTTTTTTTTGGTTTCTATCTTTCCTTCTTTTTACCATTGTCCTCTTTTCTAAAACGTGTGCATTTGCATCTTAGTACTGTTACATTAAATTCCTGGATGTTTTAGAGGTTCTTGTTCTTATCACATGCATGCAATTAGAATGTGAAAATGTCTTACATTCCGAAAATGTGATTTCTGATACACCAATGTCATTCCTGTTATTGCATTGTCCATCCTGTTACCGATGAAGTTTTTTAAAATTAATTGCAATTTGCTTTGTATATTCTAAATGATAGTTTCACAGTATATTAAGATAATAAATATGGATTGGTTGAAACATTCATATGTGTGGTAGGGTTTTCTGGAAGGATTAAGTGCAAATTGCAAAAATTGAAAAATGAATCCAACTTCAATTGTTTTACTTGAACATTGCATATTTTCAACAAAATCCATGCTTTTGAACAATCATTCACATTCAATGTTGAATAATACTGCAATAAGTAAATCTGACATTGAAAATTTAGAAAATTTCATTTAATCTTCTAAATCTTAAAACATTTATATCTGGTAACAGGAATGACATTTTACTTCAACACAGTTTACATGACCTGTCATCACAGCTTAACATGATGAGATTAAGATTGCAAAATTCACTCATACATACATCATACTTTGGTTAATATAATCAAGTAATAAATGTGTTAAAATCGCAATGTAGAATTTTTTAATTTTTAGTACCGAAATATCGACAATTTTTGAGAATGACCCATATAGTGAACTGATTTTCAGTCCCGTGGAGGTGAATAATAACGAAATTTAACACTTTTATAACGAATTTCTTTACAGTTTAAAAAGTTTGCACTACCATTTAACATAATAGTTTGAATGAATGTATTTTCACATAAATTTTTCAACTCACAATCCCATTTTTAGAGGCATCAAAAGAATTCATTTTCATTCTAAGCCTCAATTAGCAAAAATTGTAGGCTGGTGAAAGAAAACATGTATATAGTGAATTCGCTATAGTTATTATTTATTAATTACGGATATAACGAAGTAAATCCATTGGTCCCTAGGACTTCACCATAACCGAGTTTTACTGTAACTATGTATTTATTGCTCATTAAATGAATAATATGCATGGATTATGTTTGTTAATCCAATGTTGTGTTATAATTATGTTTCTTTTTAAAACCAAGCACTTTATTACAGGTTAACAAACTGATGTGTACTCTCTACATTTTTTAAAATTACATACCAGCTGTTTCCTAGCTCCCTTTTCCATGTAGTAAGCATAAGGATATGTATACTGTAATGTGTACCGGCACTAAAATGAACCAAAAATAATGTATGAAAACAAGTTCAGCAGAGAAACATAAATCCCTAGCTGTATTTTTGCTCCTGTTTTGAATTCTTAAAAAAAAAATTATGCAAAATACTCTTAAATCATTGAAATTAATATTTAAGGGTTCAACTTTTGATAGATTTTGTGGGTACAATGTTTTCCTTAGCCACAGATTTACATCCCAATCAAATAATGAAACGGCTTATCAAAAAAATTATAAAAAATATAAATGCAAAATACTCTTAAATCATTAAATTAGTATTCAGTTTTAGTATTAATATTCAGTTTTTGATAGATTTTGTGGATATTTCTTAGCCATACATACATTTACATCCCCAACAAATAATGCAACATGGCTGATCCACAAAATTACTTTCCAACTAACGTCTAAAATGTTAATAATCTAGGAAAATTGGCCTAATCTAGCCAACGATTCTGCATTTAGACTCCCCAAGTCAAATGTACAATCACAATTGAGGTTAGTATGCACGTAATTTAAGACAATATAAGGGAAGGGGGAAGGTGGTTTTGTACCTTTTTCAGCAGTGTGGCAGCGTCCAGCAAGTACTGCCAGTCTATCCAGGTCCCTGTGTTCTTCATGACCTTGTCCTGGATTTTGGAAGTGATTCTCTGCAGAGTCTGTTCCTCCAACTGAAGACTTTTGGCGTGGTTCTCATACTGTAATGGATATACAACAGAAATACATATTAGGAACATATCAACATTGATCTGTGTGTGGTTCAATGCCATCAGCAGCACACTCAATAAGTTTTAAAGAACCAGCTTTAGTGATATATCAGTAAGATTTATTTTATCAAAAAAAAGTAATTATTAACACTTGGAATGTACATTGTAAATTCATTAACAATGCTTTAGAAAAATTAAAATAGAATCTGGTGTCAGATATATACATGCATATCAATAAACAATTGATTTCCATAAATGACTTAATGACAAAATCCACAAAAATTAAATCAGCGTTCAACAAATCTGGAGAAACCTAAATAAATTAGCTTAAAAATCACAAAAATTTGTGAGGGCCAATATTTTTGGATCATTAACTTGATACAGGTTTCTGCATGAAAATGTTGATTCCTGGATTTATTTGTATGATAATATTACTTTTATTCTTCATTCGTTGAGTATGTACATTTGTGGGTGAGGTGGACCAACAAAATTTAGCCACCTCATTCTCTGATGAATCAAAAGCATATAACCCAGCAAACCAGCTATACATACCCTTTCAAAATAGAAGAGATATTTCTTGAGAGCCTCCCTGGCCTGAGCATGGACCGACTCGTTGGCGATGTTCGGGTTCTCCTTGTAGCGACTGCACTCATAGTACTCGCTGCCGTGGGCCTTCCAGTCTCCCAGGCACATCCAGCAAAAGTCAAACTTACACTTGGTGCATTGCTGTAAGGAAAATGTCATTTAAAATATAAGGAACAGCTGTTACATTGTAGAGATACTGTAGATTCCTCATTTAATGTGAGGAATAATTATCCATGAAAATTGCAAGAAGCACACCTTGCGGATTACAGTAGTTAGACAGTCTTGGCATATGGTGATCTATCATACGCATCTTTGAATAGGGCAATTTTTAAAGTTGAATATTTCTAGCAGTATTAGATTCAGAATATTGTTTTTTGTATCAATAGGTTTGTTACCGACTGTCTACGAAAATATGTCAAGTTGTTAAAGTTTATGAAAGCTGAAGATAAGACCATGAAGACAGTCAGTAACAAACCTGATAAAAAATAATGTTTTATTTTGTCAATCTAGTCTGAAGCAAAACAAAATAGTTCTTTCAGTACATGGCCATAATGGGGCCTTATGTGCCAGCGGGCACAAAGAGGTTAGGTGAGGTCTTTTAGTATATACATGTAAAAGGCATTTGAAAAAAAATAAATGGAAATATTTATTTTTTTAAATTCTTGTTCTCTCACCATGTGATTACAGCCTCCATTCTTTTCTATACACACATGGCATTTAGGGCACTGAAAAGAAATTAAAAAACTTACTATATGCATACGTGGAAAAACAATACAGTTGAACTTCGATATCTTGAACACTTATATTTCGAATACAATGGACATGTCGATGTGATTTGTAAGTCCCAACCCCTCATTTTTTAAGTATTTTACCCTCGATATCTCGAAAACTCTGATATCTCGAAGTTTTTAAACAGTCCTATCTAGTTCAAGATAACGAAGTTTGACTGTATAATGTACCTAGCTGTATCCGTCAAGTAACTGCAAATCCAATATTTAACTCTAATTTTGGTTGTTTTGCAAGTCTTCAGTTTGTTAGAACAAGAACATGTATCAAATGCTCAACTCCTAATATCATTTGTACATACATCTTTGGTGTGAGCACTAATATAGTTGGCAGTTTCTGAGTCGTCAGCACATTTTGTGAGCCATTTTTTGATCGTTCCACAATCCGTGGGGGCATGGTAGTCAATCCCACAGCGAAAACTACAACAGCAGAGAACCCTCGATTAGAAACAATAAATATTATTATACTTTCATGTTAAATACTGAAATCTGATTGGTTAAGACGCAGTTGACAATCCATTCTCATACCCTCAACGTTAGCAACACACTTGGCAACGGGCCGATAGAACGAATTGTTACATGCGCGTAAATTATGCGCGTACGGTTCGCCGTAGAACTCACGTCTTTTCTATATAAAAGCAGTCAAATTTGCTTAATTTTGCAGTAAAATTAAGAATTCAGTATAATAAAATAAATAGTGCCCATTTGGGAGGGTACCAGCAGAAATTGACACCCCTCGAAAACCACTGTCAACCTCCGCTTCGTGTCGGTTGACAATGGTTTTCTCGGGGTGTCAATTTCAACTGGTACCCTCCCAAGCAGGCACTATTTATATATTGTCACATTTTTCTACAGAAGGTTGGTTTTTGATCTCAAATAGACTTGGGCTTTAATCTGCAGCTGTATTCATTAATCAAAAGGTTTACTAACAGAAAGAAATGAACAGAGAATGTTTAACAATATATGAAAAGTATTCAGCAAATATACAGGAATACACACTGTATAAGTACAGTACATTACAAACTGCAGTATCTTTACTTGTAAGGACAATTTAAACCTACACAGACATGTGACTACATCAAGAATGAACTGCTCGGATTTTACATGTAGATCTACAAATTGTTTTATATCTTATTAAACCAATTTTTCAATTTTTCACAATTTCCTTACATTCTATCCCTTCTAAAAATAAATAAAATTCAAACAGGTACGACTACCTGCCCACTCACCAAAACGTGGTTTTACAATGACTACACTCCACTTTCTTTGATTTCAGTTCTTTAGAGCGGACAATTACCGCACAATTTGGACCAGGGCAAAATCTCAGCTCAGGATGGCCCTACAAAACCACAAAATCAAAAGATTCCTGTGCAATGCTTGCCATATACGAGTAAAAGCCTTAGGACTTCATGGCAGAAAAGAGTAATGTTTTCTTTGAATGTGCACGGATTTTACCTTGACATGGTCTGTGAATGATAATTGTGTATATTTGTCTCGTAGTTCAGGCTTTGACAAGGCATTGCACAGGAAATCCTCGGGGACTAGAATATGGCAGTCCTTCTGCATGCACTCAATGCCTGTCAAAAAAATTGATTCATGATAGCTGTTTATCAACATGTTTTCAAATCATAAATTACAGTTTCAAAGGCTTGAAAGATAATTGAGATTGTCAAAGGTACCCCAGGACCATGTAAATTTACTACTTTAGAGTAAATATGTAACCATATAAATACTGAGAGTTAGATGATGATTTCCCTTATTAATCCCTATGTAAGGAAATTGATAACCAAAAATTGCCCCTAATTAATCTAACTTTCTAAATTAAAATACAAATTTTAATTTGTCCTTCTAGGTGTGTGTAAATTGGAAAGAAAAAAAATCCACTACTTTTCTACAATATCTTTTAAAATCAATTAATATATTCACTTCTTCTCCAAAAAATCTCACATCAAAAAAATAAATTTGAAATAACCTGACAAATACATGTATCTGGAATTGTAACAGACCTGTTGTGATTCCTTGTTTAATCTGTATTTGGAAATAGAGATCCCAGCAGTTCTTACAGAAAATGTGTCCACAAGTCAGACAGCTGAACGTGTCGGCCATTGCCTGCTCGAAACACACACTACACTCCTTCTGGCCCACCCCAGCATCTTCCTGAGAGAAAAAATAGAGTATCTTATATACGTACATGTAGGATCTTAAATGCATATAACAGTCATAAGCAGTTAAAATAGCATACTGTTTCTCATGAGCTCACATCTCGTACCTTACTTACAGATTTAAATTTCAAATGCAAACCCCCTGGGCCAGAACACTTAGATCAGCTCTCTTTGATTCATCTTACTTTTTCATAACACAAATGACTGTATGTTTCATACACTTTTAAAAATTGGGAATAATCTCTTGCAATTTGATATTAATTACATGTTATACAAAATAACATACAAAGATTGACATGTTTTGTATATATGAAAGATTTTTCTATCAATGAAAGTACTATGGTCAGTATTTCCCTTCCCACGGATTAACACTCACCTGATGTTTGAGAGCAGGCATGATCTTGGAATCAACCAATAACTTGGAAGGGCTCCTTTTGTGTCTGTTCAATAAAATCAACATCAATGAAAACTTTTAAATTCTTACATGTATAAAGTAATGTTTTTATGCAGGAAGAAAAAAAACATAAGTATCAAAGTTAAAACCTCTTCCTCTATCTGCTTGCAAATTCAACAGATGAAGAAGAGAGAGAGTAAAAAGAATATGTTGATACAGCTGTACATGTATATACACTCACTGTTCAATAATTGAGTCTTTTTGCCAGTCATGAACCTGAAGCAGCATTTTGGCAAGGTAAGGATCAATCTGCAAAACAAAAGAATGATGATTTTTATTAATCTGCAGAGTATATGTGTACTAAATTGCATATTAGATAGATACAGTACCGGTAACTGCTTGTAAGGAAGTGATAGGATAATTTTTAAAAAATTTGTAATATCCAATAAGTGTATATATGAAATAAATAAACAGGTGTATGTGACAATGTTAAACGTATCATCTACATGTTATCATATATATTTCTCTAAAGTGTTTATGAAAATCCAGTGACAGTTTCAACTAAAAATTGTATTCCGAGTCTGTGCTTGCCCATTGTATGTATATATAAGTAAGGTTCTTTTCTGTTAAAAATCATCATGATCAATGAATAAATAAAACACCTTCAATGCACTACACAGGACCTCCACTTCTTCATTTAGAAGACGTTCCACATCCTCCACCTGCAGAAGTTCATATTCAAAGTACTCTGGGTCTTCACTCTTCTTGGGCTTATCTATGTCAAGGTCATCAGTGTCGTTGTCATAGTAACCACCAAAATCATAATCATCATCTTCCATGTGATCAGAGTGATCATAATCGGAGTCGTCCGACATCGACATCTGTTAATAAGGAAATGAACAATTCAATGCTTTATTATCACCTATTAACTAGAAAGTCCTCATGATCACTTGCTGTATTTAATTTGAGCAAATTCTGAATATTATATGTAGCTTTACAAAGATTATCCAAGTCCACAAGGCACAATATTTAGGGTCTAAAATTATTTTATGATTTGCAACAATTGTTAAAATCCGACCTTCAAAAAAGCCATGTATGTGTCAGAATTGTTTAACTCACAGCATTCATGTTCAACATGCTGAAAAATATACCAGTATGCTTAATATATCTGTATAACTCTTGATCATTTTACATCAACATCTCTGATGTCATGACAAGCAGTAACACAGCATAGCTATAGTGTGTGCATTTCATTTGATTATATATATATAAATCCAGAAAATACAACAAAACAACTTTTTTAGGATACAGTATCAAACTATAAATAACAATTTTATGTGACAAGTGGCATTTGTTAGGGTTTACATATGTTTATGCTCAAAATAACAAAATGCACTGTGACTCATTGTTAATTATAAAATCAGGTCAAGACCAGTTAGAAAGAAAAGAGGGGAATGAGAGGGAGATGAGGGTTTAGCAAAGCTGTAGTGTCAGATTTCACAACTAACGTAATTGGCGTAGTGGGAAGGTGAAACCTAATACATCAACACATGTACCAGATAAAAATCAATCGAATCCATTTGGTGCATGTATCTATAACACGATTGATCACTTTTAAAGAACTGGAGCACAATTTTGGAACAATATATGTATGCTACATTTTAAACTAAACCATAACATTAATGATAAAAGAATGTTAGTGGAAACAGTTCTTTGTCTTTTTTCCACTAGATTCGACAGCTGATCGGGACAATGGTTTCCAACATAGATGACGCAAATCGATCTCGTATTTTTCATCATCTTCACAAATGATTACCAATCATATCAATTTGGGTTGTTTTCTTTAATTTACACCTGTAAATACCACTCTGTCATAGCCAAAACACAAGAGAGAGTAGTTAGAAGGCTCACAAACCTTTGTGGGTTTCTTGTCAACAATTGTCTGTTTTGTACGGAAATGACGTCAGAACATAGGGATTTAGTAGCTTGATCAAGAAATATTTCGTATATGCTATTTCAATAAGATTAACTTCTAATCCTCTGAAGAGCCATTTCGTAAATTTACAAGGCTATAAAAGACAAATGATTTTATTTTTTTAATCATTCAGATTAGAAATGTACGGCGGCGTGGAAGGACCAGACGGAAAAAAAAATTCGGACGATATAGGATTTGTTCGAAAGAATAAGTTATTTGTTCGGACTTATAGGATTTTTCTGCGTCCTTAGCTATTAATAATAAGTTATTTTTTCGGACGAATTAGCTATTTGTTTAGACGAATTGGGATCTGTTCGGACGAATAAGTTATTTGATTAAACGAATTAGGATTTGTTCGGACGAATACGTTATTTGTTCGGACGAATTACATGTATAGTTATTTAATTGTTTGAATTTGTTAGGACGAATTAGGATTTGTTCGGACGAACTAGCTATCTGTTCGGACGAATTAGTTAATTGGTATTTTAGAGAGAGAGAGAGAGAGAGAGAGAGAGAGAGAGAGAGAGAGAGAGAGAGAGAGAGAGAGATGCCATAATGCCGGGCATGATCATGGATACATAAATGTACAAAGTCTATAATTCAGTTTACAAGATCATGCACGGATCCAGAAAATTTCGCCCCGAAGGAAGTAATTTTGTTTGCCCGGGGGTGGGGGGGGGGGGACAAGCCCCCGCCCTCCGACCCCCTCTAGATCCGCGCATGGAGATGCCCACTATAACATAACGGCTCTAGCACCTGACTACATTATGGACGATTTCATAGCACCAGAGAACGACAATAAACTTTACATATGTGATAAAGAATTAAAGCGTTACTCCGAGGATAAAGTAAAAAATTCATTCGGAACAATGCTACTCGATATGTGCAAATCTCTGAAACTTAGAATTGTAAATGGAAGACTCCACTCAGATGCAAAGATTGGTAAATTCACATGTGAAACGGAGTTGGGAAGCAGCGTAATTGACTACATGTTGACAGAGGAGGAATATTTTCAAAACGTGTCGGACTTTTGTGTAGGAATGCATACACCATTTTCAGACCATAACCCAGTTATATGTAACATCAAAGCTGGATACAGCATTAAGCACACAGAAGAAGGAGATGTGTTAGCATAGAAAAGTGGAAGTGGCACGAATCAACCCGCAACGAATACATACAGAACTTGAGAACGAACATGCACAAGTTCGAAAACATAGTAAATAATAGGAACAACACAACCCAGGAAGCTATAAACGATATGCGATTGGTAAATTTTCAGACACACTGCTAAATATTGCGGAACCTTTCTGCAAATTAGTAACAGATATAAGACAGGGGGGATCCGGATTCAGATGCAAAAGACGTAAAGACGCACCGTGGTTTGACGCAGAGTGCAAAACGGCGAAACGGACGTGGACCAATGCTATCTACCGATACAACAATGAAAGATCTATGAATAACCGAATTGATATGTTTACGGCCAAGAAATACTACAAATTTCTTATTCGAAGGAAAAGTGCAAGCTACAAACTAAACCAAAGAGGTAAATTAAAGCAACTAAAAACCAAAAATCCCAAAGAATTCTGGAAATTATTGAATCCAAAGGAGAAGGCGCATCAAGTGAAAGTAGCACCTGGCGATTTCTTCAGTTATTTTCAGGATTTGTGTTCAAGCACTGGAAATGATGCATATGTCACCGTGCAGGAAACCCAGGAAACGAACCCGATCGCGACCGCCTTCCCAGAGCTTGACGAACCAATATTCAGCAAAGAGATCGTCGATGCAGTCAAATCTCTGAAAAATGAAAAATCGAGCGGCTATGACAACATTATCAACGAGATGCTCAGTGCAGATGTGCTGTCCCTTGAACCAGTGTTGAATGTGTTATTTAAATCGATATTTGAAAGTGGTTATTATCCTTCGAATTGGAAATTTGGTGTAATTGTGCCGATTTTCAAAAAAGGAGATAAAATGGATCCACAGAACTACAGGGGCATAACTCTACTAAGCTGCCTAGCGAAGCTTTTCTCACGTATCCTAAACAACAGACTACAAAGATGGTCAGAAGACAATAGTGTGATATCTGATGCACAATATGGGTTTGAGAAGGGTTATAGTACTATTGATGCATTATATGTTTTAAAAAGTATCGTTGACTTTAAAATTGCAAATGGTAGTAAGCTCTTTTGTACATTTGTAGATTTTCGGAGAGCGTTTGACACGGTTGATAGAAACGCATTGTATTATAAAATGTTTAAGCTAGGTATAGAAGGTAAAATGTTACGCATAATCAAATCTATGTATAATGATGTGAAAAGTTGTGTACGAGTCAATGGTAACCTTACAGATTTTTTTGAAAACAAACTTGGGGTGTTGCAAGGAGACATATTGTCACCTATGCTTTTTTCTCTATTCCTGGAAGACCTGGAAACAAATTTGCACGAGAATTGGTCAGCCGGCATAGAAATCGAACAAATAAACATTTTCTTACTTTTATTTGCAGACGATTTAGCTATAATAAGTGAAACGCCAAATGGTCTACAAAAACATCTAGACACGCTTCATACATATTGTGAAAGATGGGGCCTTACAGTCAATATCGATAAAACTAAGGTGATGATTTTCCAAAAGGGTCGAACAAGAAAGGGATACAAATTCTGTTATAACAACAAAAACCTGGAAATCGTGGACAGTTTTGCCTACCTTGGTACGGTTCTATCCACAAATGGCCTCTTCAATAAACATGTGAAAATAACTGCGGAAAAAACGCTACAGCTATATAATGCATTTATGCACAAAACTCAAAAATTGTCTCTTGATTGCAAGACAGCGATCGAACTATTTGACGTGGCCTGTTCCTCGAAAATGAACTACGGAGCGGAAGTGTGGGGATATACAAACGCGAAAGACCTTGAACGCGTTCAAAAGACTGCTCGGTGTAAAATCTTCTACATGTACCCCTGCAGTGTATTGTGAACTAGGAAGAAAACCATTGTTATTAACAAGAACATTACGCATAATTAAGAATAATTAAGTATTGGTTAAAAGTTTTAGTCTCCCAAAATTGTCTTATAAAATCAATTTATGAATTTGATGTGAAAAACATGCTATCAAGCTGGATTATTTTTGTCAAAAACACACCTTTGTCAAATGGTTTTGGTGATGTGTGGTATTACCCTGAGTCGGTAAATGAAAAACTGTTTTATTTATATTTTGAACAAAGATTGTCAGATTGTTTTCACCAAAATTTACGGGTAGAAATTGAAAATGCTCACCCTTTACGTTTATATAAATATCTGAACTTACCTATGCACCAGGCAGACTATTTAAATTACATATTATATGATAAACATAGGAAAGCCTTAAGTAGACTTAGATTATCTTCACATCGTCTACGAATCGAATCTGGTCGATATGATAAAAAATGTCCTATTAATGAAATGAAGTGTATTTACTGTAATTCAAACGATGTTGAAGATGAATACCATTTTGTCTTGGTTTGTGATTTTTATACAGAGTTAAGGAAATTATATATAAAGAAATACTATTATGTACGACCAAACATGGCAAAATTTATTATCTTACTTAATTCTGGCTCTATATTTACGCTAAGAAAACTTGGGAAATATGTGCACGAATGTTTTAATAAGAGAGATAACTTTACTATCAGACGTGAATAAGTATAAGTTTATAAAACTACTATTTTGCTTGTCTGTTTGATATTGTTCTTTTACTTTATACTTTATATCTATATTACCTGTCTCCCACCTTTAACCACAACAATTATTGTAAATTACAGTGAAAGTTATGCTACGGCAATGTATGTAATGTATACGCCAATAAACTACTACTACTACTACTAACATTTTTTTCGCGCAATGCCGATTTTCTTGGGAGACAGGACCTACGATATCTTCTTTCGTCTTTATATCAAAGTTATGCTTCGTTGAATTGTTATAATCACAATTACTTAAGTTAATTATTTTTTTAAAAAAAACAAATTTTATTTATATATACCCTATAATCAAAGTCACTAAAATTGCCTAACACCCTAACTATGATATATAATATACAAAAAAATAAATAAATAAAAATATAATCTAATAATAAAATACTGATCGTCCGTCAAATAGACCTCTGATGACGTAAATATTTACAGGTTAAAATTATCATGTCTTTGTAAAGTTTTCCTTTGTTTAGATTCTTAGGGCAAATAAAAAACGTTATTAATAATCATACAAATGACGAAATTGATACGTGATAAAACCAAGTTCTAGGGAAAATTAAATAATTGGACGATTGAAGTTGAAATGAAAGCTTACAAAAAAATTGACCAATACATTTTAGGTTAACTTTGTATTATAAATTGTTTATATTATAGAAATTATTCAAAAGGTTAAGTCACATTTATCTTTACTATTATTGAAAAATATATCGTTCATTTTATCTATAGCTAGAAACTGCATATGATGACGACTAACTTTGATTTGGTGTCGACGATTTTCGATGCTATGTCTGAGGTTAAAAATGGAATAGATTCAAAGTTGTTGACTAAAAAGACGATCATTAGGGTTAACGTTTAGTTTTATACTATCGGAAACCCAGGACGCCAG
Source organism: Magallana hongkongensis (assembly GCA_016163765.1). Classification (NCBI taxonomy): domain Eukaryota; kingdom Metazoa; phylum Mollusca; class Bivalvia; order Ostreida; family Ostreidae; genus Magallana; species Magallana hongkongensis. The sequence goes on along the minus strand of WFKH01003881.1, from coordinate 38,195,789 downwards.
GATAACATAACTCAAACCCTTTATCGACATGCAAAATATTGTGATAGATTTTGAGAATTAAGCTTGACATTAAGCTAGATTTGTCAGATACTGTATAAATGTCAGTTAATATACATGTATCATTTCTGTATATATAGCAATTGTATCATTTGAATGAAAGGGGTGTCTTGATCACAGATTCTTCATATAAACAAATAGCTTACTCGTCAGAACAAATAGCTAATTCGTCCGAACAAATCCTAATTCGTCCGAACAAATTAATTTTTTCATCTGGCCCTTTCACGCCGCCGTAGAAATGTTTCTTATCTTAGACTGATTTTTTTTTTTACTTATTCTTCAGCATTGGTCAGTCAAAGGATTAAGGTCTTCTAACTTTTTTTTTGCTCCTATTGCGACAAAACGCTGTCAATATTCCTCTGTCATACCATTAGTTACACTTTGGAACTTTTTTTATTTCTCAAGATCTTTTTGTTAGTGAATATTTTTCAAAATTTATAATTCAATCAATAAAAGTTACAAATACAAAATACATAAATAAGTAAGTAAGTAAGCAAGCAATTTATTTATCATTTAGTGATTTGTGTAAAATTGTATGTGTAAATATACATAGTATGTATACTGACAGTATACATTTAAAATGATGCACACCCGGTCCATCGACCATTAATGTGTTATAAGCTAATCACTTTGGAAAAATTAAGTTTATGAATAAATGGTCCCTACAGAGGTTTTTTTTTCAAACATTGGGAAAAGTAAATATATAAGGCATAATTTCAATTGAATGAAATACCCTTTATGTTATGAACCATATAATGTCTAGAGAGTTCTCTTTGAATATGTTTTCTTTATCTTTCTTTTTTTTATCTTGACAAAGTTGGTTATCATAACATGTTTTCGCAATCATTACACAGGAGCTTGACTGCGTTCAATTTTTTTTTAAACCGAATATTATATACTATTAATTCTTATTAATAATTAATGTATATGATTATTTTAAAACAAACCAAAAAACTAACTAAAAGAAAAAATAACAGTTAACATTATTTGATGATAATCTTTTTTTTCTAATCCATATCAATAACCATTTGTTTTCAATTTGACTTTTATTTAATTATCATTATTATCATACATGTAATACAATTCAAAAAATTTTATAAACTACAGTACATATACAGGTTTTATATATAAATGTTTATGGGCTAGCAGCAGCAACAGGAAAGATATTTACATATGTATATATTAATCTTGCAATCATTGACAACATTTTTTTTTGTAAACTCCGTACGTATAAAGAAAGAAGTTACACACCATCTGCGAGTTGTTATGAAATCATGATTAATATGAACTAAATTCAGATTTCATTCTTCAAATTGCTTGTTAGTAAAAATATCTGATGATACTTGCAAACGTAATAATCTCAAATAATAATAAGTAAATTGTAGCATTGTAGTTCTTGAGAAGTAGATTCTTAACCACTTCCCTATATAATTCTTCGTTAAACTTTGAATCCCTCGTTGGGCCCCATGGCCAGATTTATTCCGGGGTTCACGGTTTTAACAATTAAGAATCTAGTACACTATCTGCATAAGAATGTAAACAAATTCATTTTCATTCCTGAGAGACAGACAGAGAGAGAGAGAGAGAGAGAGAGAGATACACATATGTCAACGGAGAAATCTTGTTATTTTTCCTTTCATCGATTTCAATATAATAATTGTACTTGTATTTCTTTGACAGTTACGCGTATTTTCGTTAAAAATTGTCAAAAACTAACAGTATACATTTGGACGAACTTAACTTTCAATTTCCATCAAGATGTAAAATACATGGCATACTAGTCAAAATTAGAACTAGTAGAATCTATAAATGTACAAACATACAAAAACAGTGAATGGTGACGTCACCCATGAATATCATTTTAGAAATAACACGTGACCTGTGTGACTCGGGTAATTTTTAAAAAAGTTTAAAAACAAAACAAAACAAAAACAAAAAACAACGGATTGATGACAATTAAAAGTTTGTTAGAGACTCCACTTCAAAGTCCGATAGATTTTCTCAATGTTTATTAGATAAGTCGAGAAAATATTTGCTTAAAATTGCTCATATTGACATTTTTAAAACAACATACTTGTATTTTAGCATAATTATGCACAATTAAATTTGAAAAAATGACATCATTCTATGGATCAGGGCGTAAAACAGCAGCGATCTCCTCCCAGAATTTATCCATGTTCTCGTCTCCATTTTGCCATCTTATGCTGACAATGGACCACCAAATATATTTCAGGTCCCGCGGCAACCGCTCGATGGAAATATCATCTTTGATTATCACTATAATTGACCGTTCCCTTTAGTTATGAAAAGCATGAGTAACAACAATCTGCACAGCGTACGAGTTCCAGCCATTTTCAAGAAAATTTTCGGTGACAATAATGACAACTTTTCAACTCTGGTCGATGCATTGAAGAAGTTGTTTTGCTTCAGATATTCCGGGTAAAAAGTCTTTATCCGGTATACTGATTTTGAAACCCAGACGGGTGAGAGCTTGGTAAAAAGTAATGCAAGCGAGTTGATAGTCTTCCTCGGTGTAAGAGACGAAAGCATCAAACCGGAACTCTTCCAAATTCGCCATGCACATGACCCCTTTCCATCGACTGCGCAGGCGTAAAATGAACACGATATCGTATAATAGCTGCTGTCGTAAGCAAAATAATCATAACAAAAACCAATGCAAATGAGGAACCTATCAACCAAACATCTGACTGGCATATCAACTCAAACTTTTAAATGTCTCTTCGTGAAGAAAGTTCTACAGCAACACTTTTTTGTTGATGCAAAAAGTTTTATTCAAATCTCCAAACCTGTGATTGCTGTCTTTCATCCATTTCAGCGACCAAATGTGTGTACACTCGCAATTTATCGGATTTCCTTCAATGAAAACAACAGCCTTTCCCAATGTCGATATCTTTTCAAAATCCTTTCTCGTGAAGAATGGAATTTTATTATGACGTAAATACAAGCGAGTAAGGTTTATCAAATTTGAAACAGGAATTGTTGAAAACGGATTAGAATCAAAATTCAGAGTTAATAGCAATTTTTCTTGATCTTCAAACATGGCTGGTGGCAAATATGTTCTTGAATTGCGACTTAAATCAACTTTACAAAGGTTCTTAACACCACGGAAAAGTGTTCCATATTTTAAACTACTAGCAAAGCTCAGTTTTGTATTAGATGCCAAAAAATTCCGCAGTTTCAAGTCAAACATCAAAATTCGCATTTTTATTTCACTGCAGTCATTGTTGGAAATGTCGATAACCTCCAAGAAAGGAGCTTGAATGGGTGCCACATATTTGCATGGAAAGTTAGTATGCACAACATATAATTCTTTAAAATTCGTGGCATTAAAAGTTACATCAAAAGGTAACGGAAATTTTAATGGATTTAAATAGTTTTTGGAACACTGTAACACTTTTATTTTTTCGGAAATCTTAAGGTCAGACGACACGTTCCCCGAGCATCTTTTTTTTCTATCTCATCGTAATGAAGAGTTCCAATAAAATTATTATTCTTATAATTATTTTAAAATTATTTGAATTTACATGTATATGGATATATGCCTTGATGGCCGGGTGGTTAGAGCCGTGGTCGCTCACTGCCAGAAGAATAGGTTCTAGAGGTCGTGAGTTCAAAGCTCAGCCCCGGCCTAGATTGAATTCCAATATAGTGAATTTTGCTGTGCTGAATATTTATTTGTTTTCATTTCAGCAATTCAGGTGTATTATCAAGAAGATTATATAGGAAATTGAAAACTCTAGTATTTTGCAGAAATGCCTGGTAAGGTATCCTAAATTTTTGCAAGAAAGCTTGTCAAAGTAGTAGTAAACCATTAACAAATTCCTGGAAAAAGTTATATAAAATTGAGGAACGTGTCGTCTGACCTTAATCGTCGTTACCCCTCTCTTTTTCAAAAGTGTTTTACTTGAAATGTTGGATACAAACATATTTAAGGCAATTTGTGAAAATCTATCGATGTTATCACTATTGATAATTCTCGAAGCTGGAAGTGTTGGGCGATGGCTATACCTGGAAGCTTCACAATTGCACTTATCAGCATTTGAGCTATAGTTGAAGACCTGCAGCTTTGGATATCGTGTCAAAAAATCCAGCATGTACCAGGGATTGATAAATTTGATCGTGTTTGATGAAATATCAAAGTATTCCATGCACTGACCCATCACTGTGTTCATAATTTTGTCATAAATTCCCACAATACGATTCTTAATTAGCTCAACTCTTTTGGAACAGATATTGAATAAGTATTTACAATTTTCACTATCGAGATACACTGCGTTTTTGGCAATCAATGGATTATTGTTGTATGCAACAATGCGGTCCATAGTCCGATTTTGAAGACACTTCAAAGATTTTAATGCTACGTTCAAATCACACATTCCTCCAAACTCAATATGCACCGCTTTCAGATATGGAAACGAACAAAAAATATCTTCACTGACATCACTATATATCCTGAATTTAAAAATCATTTTCAGTTTGATTATTGGAGATTTTATGAACCCGCGGTAAGTGGAATTCGTTAGATGGAATTTAGATTTTCCGGTGATAAATTCAATTATCTTCAGTTTCGTTAAATTTTGAAAATACGAACTAAAAGTAAAACCATTAAACACATCGACCGTCAAGTTTTCTAACTCTTTTGCTTTTGAAATAGCAATATTAGGGTATCCATTGTCATAAAACGAGTTATTATGCAGTCTTAATATTTTTAATTGATTTAGATGTATAAGGGAATTTATTTTAAAAGACGTCCTCTGAAGGTGACAGAAAGATCCAATTCACAAAGACGCCACAGGCACTGAAAAGAAAACTTTCCTATTTATTGAATAGGGTTATTCTGTAATAAAACCGATGTAATGCGAGATCGAACACGTGGGACAATAATGTGAAACGTTTCCTCGGAAATTCTTGTAAACTGGTTTTCAGATAGAATTCTCCTTTATATTTCAATGGAATGTGCTCGGGTATTTCAGATAGGTTACGGTTGTCACATTGCTACAACAATCCACGATTTCCACATCCATCGGTGTGTTGACATGATACAAGGTTCTAATGAGTTTCCAATTACGTCTTTATCAAAAAAAGAAAATGTTGTAAAGTTACATTTTTAACTGAATTAAACAAATATTATCTGAGAATATAATCATATGAAACTAAAAAAACATACATGTACCTGAACTAAAATCCCTGCCAATTAAAGATAACAAGCAAAAAAGTAAAGAAATTTGCATGGCTAAATGATCGTTGGTTTTCTCTTTACTGTGTTTCATCAGAAAACGTACAAGGCTCTGATATTTTAAAGTCTAAAATTATAAAAAGAAAATTATTAAAAACTTTAATTTTCCAACAGGTACCATCTGAAAAAAGGATTAATTTAAAATTAATATTTTATGAAAATTATGTTCACCAACCTAAAGTCCTGAGACACAAGTAAAGTAATTACGATGGTGTGGTAAACCGCATATCTGAAGGATTGTATGCTTCTCTATAATTTGGCTGCAAATTTGATGGGGATTTTATACACTTTCTATATAGGAAAGAATGATACAAAAAACGGAAAAATTATTGTTGCTGAAATTTGAAGGAAGAATTATTCTCTTGTATTTTATACTTTATTTACATAAACAAATGAGCAAAAAAGCATTTCGTCAGTTTAGATTGTGTAGATCAACACCTTTAATATCGATCAATCTTGAAAAAGCCCAGAGCAAACAAATTCTAAAAGCTGAAAAATATATTTTAAAAAAAAGTGATAATATCAATATTGTTCATTACTAATAATCTACATGTGTATTTGATTAAAACTGACTCCGGAATATGGGTTTCTTGAAATGGTTGAGTGGAATTAATTAACGGATAAATTAATTTTTCATACCTCCTTGAAAGTTAGTTAAAGCGGAGGCGTCTTGGTAAACAAATTAGCTATCAGACCTACCTGAAGATTTAAGATATGATTTTTTGAGCAATAAACTGTCAATTAGGGAAGAGAAATGTCATACATACATTGTTTGTTTAAGAAATTTTTAACAAAGCTTTACTTAATAAGAAGAGCAGTATTGTTCAAAATGGTCATAACCAATTTCAAAAAAAAAAATACAAACAACCTCAATTTTGTTGAAGTAAAATGGACATCAGCTATATGTAATTGTAACTGTATTGTCCGCCATCAAAATATATGTTAACAATGAAAAAAAAACCAAATACATAGATTACATTATCAGGAGTATAAAAATTGCATATACACAATAAAAACACATGACTAAGGAATAGCAAAACGATAGGACTACTATCTATATTAAAAACATGAAACACACTTGTCAAAAACCAGCAGGTTACAGACAAGTATTTCGTCCAATTATTAAAAGCTGGACAAGAAATGCCTCATTATTCTTTTTAAGATTTCTTAAAAATAATAATTATATTTTTACCCATCATATATTTGAAGATTTACTGGTACTTGTTTTACATACGATGAATGAGTATTGCGATATAGACAAATATTAAAAGTTAACACTAAGATGTTTTTTTCCCTTAGCATAAAATGAAAACATGGAAAAGGCGCAGTTTTGCCGAAGGTTTACAATAACAACTTTATAGAAAAAAGGTGTATTATAAATACATGTACATGTGGTATCAAGATTGTAGTGTGTTTGAAAAATCTATAAATTTATTTGATTCGATTGATGAAATCTGATTATGATTTCATTTAGTTCTGAAAATGTGAGTGTTAATGTTGAGTTATATACATGTAAACTAATTAAATCGTAATCAAACATTAATTGTTGTAAAAATATTTCTAAACATGCGTTCTGCCAAAAATATTGTTAGCTGAAATCTTGTATCATGCAAATTATCCTGATTTTAATCACAACTAGCTGTACATGTATGGTATGATTTATTTGCAAAATCTAGTTCGTCGGAAAATCATATAATGTTTTTGTAATCTGGTAATGATATCTACTTCATAGTATAATGATGTCGAAGAAAAGTATCAATGCATTCATACTTAATAGAAATTATAGTAAGACTCAGTGCATTTATTTAGTAAATATTATTGACCAATATCATTGGTTTCTATTTTGAGTAAAATATATAATGAAATTATTCTAAATAATAACAAAATTCAATAAATTTTTCCTGTTTTTTTTTTTTGGGGGGGGGGGGGGATTAGTGTTTTTTGTTTTTATTGCTTTTTTTTTAATTTTGGGTTCTTTTAGTAGATAGGGAAATGAGGTATGATAAATTCCTTTACTCATATGCATACGTCGAAAAATTTTCGCTTATAGGACTAAAAGCCAAAAACTGTACATTGTAGTCCCGCTATTGCATCAAAAAATTGTAACTAAACCAATGATCTACTTGTCATGCATGTGCCTACATAAAATTATCGATAAATGCTTCTAAATTGTACATAACTGAACATAATTTTTTTAAAAGTAAATTAATGTCATTCATACAACTTCATGTCTTATGATAGTAAAAACATTGAAATACTGATAGTTTTACTATTAACGATTAATTTAAAACAATCAAGTGTTTGATTATTTTATGCGCAGTTTTTCTATCAAATATTCCACATGTCTTAATTAAGGTAACTCCAGTGTTTTAGAAATCTGTCAAACCAAACATTTTTTAATTTGAACAGTTAAAACAACTTATAAACTTACTATAGAGGCCAAAATATTTATACCTTTGCACGTTTGTTTTCCTACAGTGACCTTCAGCTCACAAGGTCCAAAAATTCAATATCCAAAATTTAACACCATGAAGCATGATCTCATAATCTATTAAATTATGCACCAAAATACATCATGTTGTGTTATAATTTAAGCAAATCAATTGATTATCATTAAATCATAAAAATTTATTTTATTGATTTTCTACAGAAAATATAAAATATATCACATTTTTTCTTGTCACGACCTTCCAAAAAAATCACAAAATTGCATATTTTTGGAAAATTCTTATAAATTATTCAGTTTACCTACATTTTTTAAAAAATATTTATTAAGAGTTACATATTGTGTTAACAAAAAAACATAGTTTATCAAAATTGACCATCCAGTTTTTGCTTGATAGTCTCTTGAACACGTGTACCCCAATTTTGTAAATGAAAATTTTACAAGTTGTTTTTTGCAAACTTTGGAAAAAATTGAAATGTACCAAAAAGACACAATCTAACAGTCACTAAAATTGATATACTCAATGAAACTGTATTATACATATAAGATTAAGGTCGAGATTGCCAAAAAAACACAAAGAATTGAGTGCAGTAGTACCTCCCCCCCCCTTTTCTGTCAAATACTTTCTATCTCAGTTTTTAAACACTTTTATCTGTAGATTAAACACCAATCAGTGTTAAATAGTTTTAATTAATGTTCAAGCTACACAAGTACTTACTTATCCTCTCCTTGTCATGGAGGACACATGAGGTCGTCAAGCTACATAAACGCAGTGTAATTGTAATTGAATTTTTGGCAATAATAGCTGCATCAAAAAGGGAAGGAAAAGTAAACAGTTTTACATGATTTTTGGAGAACTGCAACACTGTTAGTTTTTCTGATATATTTAATGTTATTACCCCTCTTTTTTTTAAATGTGTTTTTCTTGAATTGTTGGATACAAAGATATTCTAGGCATTCTGTGAAAATCTTTCGGTGTCAATCATTCTCGATGCTGCAAGTTGTTGGTAAGAACTATGCAAGGAAGCCTCGCAATTACTATTGTCATTATTTGAGCTATAGTTAAAGACCTTCAGTTTTGGTTATCGTGTCAAAAAATCTGCCAAGTACCATATGTTGATATATACAATCCTGTTTGATGAAATGTCAAAGTATTCCATGCACTGACCCATCACTGTGTTCAAAAAATTGTAATAAATTCCCACAATACGATTCCCACTTAATTCAACTCTTTTGGAACAAATATTAAAGAGATATTTACAATTTTCATTATCAAGAAACAGTGCCTTTTTAGCAATCATTGGTTCATTTCCGTTAGTTCGATTTTGAAGACACTTCAAAGATTTTAATGCTACGTTTATATCACACATTCCTCCAAACTCAATATGCACCCCTTACAGAAATGGGAAAGAACAAAAGATATCTTCACTGACATCACCATATACCCTGTATCTAAATTTCATTTCCAGGTTTATTATAGGAGATTTTATCAAACCGCGAAAAGTGGAATTGGTTTGATGGAAATTAGATCTTCCAGTGAACAATTTGATAATGCTCATTTTAGTTAAAGTTTGAAACGACGAACCAAACTGAAATCCATCAAACACATCAATTGTCAAGTTTTCTGTTGTCTTTGCCTTTGAAATAGCAACATCGGGGTATCCGCTGCCCCGAAATGAATTGTCATGAAGACATAAAATTTTCAACTTATTGAGATTTGCAAGCGAATTAATTTCAAATGATGTCATATGCAGACGACAGCTGGAAAGATCCAATTCACAAAGATTCCGTAGAGGTTGAAAAGAAAAGTTTCCAATAGATTGAATAGGATTGCCCCGTAAGGAAAGAGATGTGATGCGTGACTGAATAAATGAACTAATTGTGTTGAAAGTTTCCGAGGATATTCTGGTAAAGCGGTTTTCGGATAAGTCCAATGTCAATGATGTGCTTGTATATTCTGATGGTATGTGCTGATCATGGGGTATCACATATAGGTTACGGTGTCCGCATTGCCACATCCAGCCATGGTTTCCACATCCATCGGTGTGCGGAGAAAACTTACAAGGTTCTGGTGTGATGAAGTCTGAAAATTATTAAAAGGGATTTCATTTTATTCCAAATTGAAATACATGAACAAAGAAAACAATTTGATTTAAAATATACATGTATAAATAAACAAACGAACTTGAAATCCTCCAAATTAAGTTAAGAGAGCACAAGAGTAAAAGAATCCGCATTGCTGATTATAAAACAAAACAAGCTAACATTGTGTGAGTTTCAATGTGACACAACTGATTATTCCGTTTAGATAGTAAACGCAACAAAAATCAATTAAATAAATACATGGATTGCGCGATTTACATGAATTGATAAGAATAACAGGAAGATCATAATAAATTACAACGTTCACTCTATGGCAATGCGTCCTTGTACATAGTAATATCTATTCATTTAGATATTTATTATTTATTTATTTATTTATCTATTCTTAATTCAAATCTCTTTTTTTTTTTGCTTTGTGTTTGTATATAAGGGATTTTAAAGCATGCATGACACAGATTTACAGTATATAAGATACTTTCGATGTTTTTGTTGATTTTATCGAATTAACTTTTACATGTAGTTATCAGTTTTCAATAAATATTCAAGCAAGATAATTTGAAATTTTTTAAAAGGTTTAAGGGAAAATTCAACAAAAGATTAGTCAATTTTTTCCTTAAATCAAAATCATTTTATACTAAGCAATTTTTTTCTAGGATATAAAAAATAATAGATGTCTAGAGATGTGGTTTGAGTACACGACAAATGCGAAAAAAATATATAGCTGTGGAATGGCAAATATTGAAGGAAACTTCTTCATAGACTAAAAGTATCATACTGTCTTATACAAAAGTGTTGATCTCACGTTAAAAAAATCATATGTGAAGTAACTGGAAACTTATTATGCTCTTTTTTATTTGGAAAGGATAAATTAGTTTAAGAAGGCGAGATCTCTCTAATCCTTAACATTTGCAAAGTGTTTCTTCATGTTTTTCAATAGAGAAGTAATAGATCTTTCAACAATCAAATGCAAACGAACTCGCATACATGCATTTGATATCCATGCCAAAGTCTGTGGTCGATATAATATTCTACTAATCCATGCCATTAAACTTCTAGGTGGTCAAGAACATCTACTTATATCTTTAGAAATGATTTTTTGATAAAAATAAACTTCAATTTGAAAAGGTCCATACCTTTTAGCTTTAATATTTCATTTTTTTCTTGTATATTTAAATATCTTTTTTACTAAGAGAGGTAACAATAGAATTCTATTGTGACTTCCCTTAGAAAAAAATAACCCCTACCATTCAGTTCTCTTACAGGGGTGCTCTGATAAAAAAGTTCCCTTTGCCCGATGTGTCTAGAATACTCAAACATTGTCTGAATATTTGTTCCGTTAAAGATTCAAAAGAACTTGATTATGCCAAGTTGAGGCCGCACACTAATACCAGGTGTAAGAATAAAGTTAACTAGATCATTCTGTATCAAGATATACGATGACTAGAAGAAAAATACCTAATTATACTTCTTTTTTTTATAAAATGGTTCATGGATTAGCTCCACAGTAACTGAAAAAATTATTATAACAATATCAATGCTTAACCTTATAAGAGAAATCAGGGCCTTTTAAGTTTCATAGTTCGCATGCCAATACGACTACATTTATAACAAGAGGCCCATGGGGTCACCTCGCTCACCTGAGCAACAATGACTTTATATGGGCGTTCAAAGGATATTGTGTCATTTGGCCCCTCGGTAGAATAACAAAAAATAAATATTGTATAGTATTCGAATTTTACACTTATTTTTGCATACACTTAGTCTTTGACATTGTACCTTGATGGAATACCATTTTTACCGAAAATAAGAAAACGCTATGCAAGATATTAAACTAAACTTTTGGTAAGGGTACACTGTTAAATTCGAATTTCCTCTATTTTCGTTCTGCCCCCATGTAAAAGCATATACGTACATTTTATTCCTCAACTACTTACTAGTTATTGTACTTTCAAAAGAATTGTTGTAATGGTTTTTATATTTTATAAAAAAAAAAATTCCTATAGATGTGAAGAATAAAATTGTACCTCAATTTCTCAAATTAAAAACATTCAAAAATTCGTTTGGTCTTCGTATAAAAAGGGGGCCCCAGAAAGTAGTTACAGCATATCATCCTTTAATTTTTTTTGTACAAGTATTTAACGTTTAGCGAGACATTTCAAATGATCAACCAAAATGTCAGTGTCAATTGTAGAATTATAAGCAAGATACAGAGCTCACAATTCTGCTAGGTTTGAGTCATAGTTTGTTCACATGAGTTTATAACATTCAGCTTAAGATTTTTAACTTGGTATTTCCTATTCAGCATTTAAAATGTAAATTAAAAAAATATTAGCCTCAGATATGTGTACAAACATAGAATTGTGAGCAAAGCTCTGTATCTTGCTTATAATTCGAAGCTTAACACTCAAATATGGTTAGTGAATAGAAATTGTAAACAATTCAACAGAAGAAACATGCACTAAAACAAATAAAGAGCACAATTTATTTCTCATAATTGATAATTTCAGTCGGACCTTTGTCAAATCTATCATAAAGCCCTTCAGACTTTATTGGATTTGACCACGTCCGGACCAAAATTATAAACTCATAATACTCAAAGAATGATTCCTTATTCCTTATTTTTTAAAACATGTTGAATTTTGCAAAACGTTTGGGGGGTTTTTTCTAAAAAAAAAAACATCATTTAACAATTAATAAATTAGAAATGGATTTATTAAATAGAGTATAAATATTTGTTTGAACTACTATTATATCACATCAATATTTTTGCGCAAATTGTATGTTTATTGGGCCTGACATATAAGAATACAATTTTATGTCGTTTTTACTATTTCAATGGACTCAAACTTAAATTATGTGCTTTTAATTATATAAAATGATATCAACAAAAAAAAAAGATTTGGTAAAGTTAATGATAAGTTGACGGAATACTTTTCACGCTATATTAAAGCTCTAAAGCAGATAGACCCTGAAGAAATATTTCCGTAAATATCATATTTTGTCATAGTTTTCCGCCTAGGACTGTCAACAGTTTTTAATTTTTATGAAACCTTAATTGATTAATGATTGATGAAATACCAAGTGTCTTCTGCCTATAGAATTACACTGCTTTTAGATTAAGAAAAAAGGGAAAGGGTGCACACACATGTCAATCAAAACAAAGACAGTGTACATTTGCAATCAGGACACTGCTCAAAATTAAGTCTGGTAATTGTATCGGGATTGTGATGCTGCCAATTTACAATTATCGCTTTCATCTTTCTTCTTCAATGTATATTATGAATTGTTTGTCAGACATTTATGAAGGGATAATTGTCATTACGCTATGAATATACCAATTAAATGATACATTAGATCGAAAATAAAATGTTATATATAATTTCATTTGTCATTTAAATTCATTCACCTTTAGCAAACTTCAAATTTCTAACTTAAAACTATATATACATATATTAGGTCTCAAATTGGGTGTGTAGTGAAGCATACCTGTATTTCTGTTTAATCAGACTGGTGGTTTTTATCCCAAAAAATGTCGTTTTCTCATTTTTCTGTTTTCATAATTGAAACAAGGTTGATGTGAAACAAGCTTAGGTTCTGAATATTTTTTGATTTCTTCTTAATCAAATTTTATTTTAAAAAATGTGTTAAACATATACTATCTGAGAATATGATAAGTAAATATAAAAAATACCTGTACCTGAACTAAAAACCTTGCAAATTGAAAAAAAAAATGGAACATGCATAGCTGAATGATAGTTGGCTTTTCCGTTTTGTGTATTTAATTCTGTTCGGGGTTTTTTAGGGGTTTTTTGGAGAACGGGATATCGAGTATATAAAATTTATATATCTTTTTAAAAGGAAATTAATATTAGAACGCGACAAAAAAACCCTCCAAATTTCCGGTTTAATAAAATCAAATATCTTTGATAGTTTTTATATATGCATTTTACTCTGTCTAAATTTTAAAGGGATACCTGTATGACCAACTACCGAAAATAATCTGTCAATATCTAGCGTTAAGAATGTATAAAAAATGTTTACAACAAAAAATAAACTTTTATGTTTATTTCAATCAGGATATACTGTTTACAACCAGATAAACAGTAAATTAAATCAGTACTTATCAGAATTCACAGCAAAATCATCAGTAAATATCAGTAAATATCAGAACCAACAGCAATTATCAGTAACAACAGTAAAATTATCAGTAAATATCAGCAATTCTCCGCAATAACAGTACAATATCAGAAAATATCTGTAAAAAATGGCACTTTCAGTACTTTTTAGAGCCAGTAGTGGGTATGGGATACATTATCATGGTAAGTTACAATGTACATGTATCAGGTGGACCTTGATTCGTTGCAAATCATAGGTTTGTCTTAAAATATGGCAGTTAGCAAGTTAAATGCAAATGTTCAATTTTACAGCTTGGAAATAAAGTATACATGTATCTTAAAGGGGCATGGTCACGATTTTGGTCAAAAATTATTTTTCCGATTTTAATGTTTACAATGCTTTAGTAAGGCAATTTTAATAGGCAACCAAAATATGAGTGTCATTCGTTGAGTTATAAGGAAGTTACAGAGCTTGCAATTCTTTGCTATGTAAACAAAGTTTTTGTTTACATTTTGAATGTTGAAGTGAAAATTCCAGTTTTAGACCTAAATTGAATGTGTTCAACATTAGGAACTGTTTATTTATGCTTAAAATGAATAAGAAGAGAGACAAATCAGCTTGAAAAAGATTGTTACGTGTATATTGAACCTATGTAAACAAAAACAGGGCACGAGCCTTGTTTACATGACAAAGAATTGTGAGCTCTGTATCTTCCTTATAACTCTACGACTGACCCTCAAATTTTATTTGATGATTAGAAATGCACTTCTAAAGCATTGTAAAAAATAAAAACAGAAAAATAAAATTTGACCAAAATCGTGCCCATGCCCCTTTAATATTAAAAGGTGATTGTGTTTATCAACGTAAATACCTCCAGACCGAAGCTATAGTTGACGAATAAGATTTCAGGAGGGTGAGTTAAATTTAAGCGGAAGAAAGTGTTAAAAAAAGGTGTGAGGAAAGTGAGTTGCGATCTCAGGTGAGGTTGTGCTGGTATTTGAGTGGAAGTTTAAAGGGGTGGAAAGGGGGAGAAAGGGTTAAGAAAAGGTGTGAGAAAAGTGAGTTGCGATCTCAGATGAGGTTGTGTTAGTATTTGAGTGGAAAGTATAAAGGGGCGGAAAAAAGTCGACACTCCAATCTACCAAATCTTTTACCTGTAATTTCTTTCTATTTGATTATCTAAAAAATATTTCTTATATTCTCATAAGGTAATGATAGTACTTGTTCCTCTTGTGTGTGTTTGTGTTTTTATAGCTACATCTTTGATGTTTTATCTGTAAATGCAAAGAAAGAAAATTACGAAGCTTGATTATGGGAAATACTTTCATTAATACATTTATTAATTCACAAAATAAATTAAAACAAAAAAACCACAAGGAACTGACAAGAGAAAGTTTGGTTTGTTCCGTAGAAAGTTTGCAATAATTCAGGAAATATTTCAAATGTGATAGTGGTTGGGAATTTTTTGGGTTTGATTGATTTCCAGGTACATATTACAGGTCCTTGTTTTCCTGCGTCCGACCTAAATTTATTCAAAGACAAAGTTAAGACAAGCTTAATTACCAATCAAATAATCATATGACAGCCAGGTATTAATTAGAAAAAAATATATAAAAAGACAATGCGCAAGTAGTTTTACAAATGTAGAGAGTTTTATTTATCTATTATTTATTTATTGCATGTGACAAAAAGTACAATACCAATCACATGCATTTTGCACGTCCATATGAAAAAAATATAGTTGTACCGTTATTAACTGAAATTAATTCTTTAAAGTTAAAAAAACTTGTTACAAAACATCTTGATGGGAGGGGAATTCTAAATTGTTAAAATAAAGGGCTAAACCCTTTTTAAAAGGAAGATAATTGCGAAACAGTGAATATAGGGTGCGTGTGTTTCAAAATCATCTTCTCAATAACCACTGGGGCCCAGGGCGGGGTTCAAATTTATATATATAGAAATACTTAGGAAAAATGTTTTAAATCTTCTTCTCAAGAACCAAATGAGCAGAAATTCCAATATTTACACAAAAGAGTTATAGTGCAGATTCTAAATTGTAAAAATCATGACCTGCGGACCAAAACTATGGCTCCATGCGGTGTTCAAAGTTTAACATAGAAATTCGTAGGAAAAATGTTTAAAAATTTTCTTCTCAAGAACCACTGCACCAGCAATGCCAATATTTACACAAAAGCGTGTAATAATAGTGAGAATTCTAAATTGAATAAATCGTGAACCCGGACCAAAACAGGGGCCTGAGGCGGGGTTAAATGTTTAACATATATAGGAAAATGTTTAAAAATCTTTTCTTAAGAACTCCAATGCAACAGTTTTATAATCTTCTTCTCGGGAACTACAATAATACAGTGCCTAAGTTTAAAGTTTAACAGAAATTATAGGGAAACGGTTTAAAAATCTTATTCTCAAGAACTACAATGCTGCAGTTTGTGATATTTTTTATGCAAGCCTCTCAGATTGTGAAGATTCTAAATTGTGAAAACCGTGATCCTCAGACTAATAATGGGGCCCCAGAGGGGGGGTCAAAGGTTACATGATAGAAATATTTAGAAAACATGTTTGAAATTCTTCTTCTCGGGAACTACAATACTACAATTTGTGAGAATACTATGCATGCAACCTTGGATAATGTAGATTCATTATTTCTATAATAGCGAGGTTTAATGTAGAAGTATATATGGAAAATGTTTAAAAGTCTTCTTCTCGAGAACTCCAATGCTTTAATTTGTGATATTACTATGCAAATATCCTCAAATAGTGTCGATTCTAAATTGTTGAAGCCAACCATAACCCTGGACCAATACTGGGGCCCCAAAAAGGGGTTCAAAGTTTAAAAATAGAAATAGCATATGCTACGAAATAGTTTAGGTGAGCGATGTGGCCCACGGGCCTCTAGTTTTATTTTATGAACAACAACTTGAATGTTAAGATAGATACATAATCACCACAAATCGCGTTTAAAACAGACGAATAGATAAATCAATTTTAGAAAAATAAGAAAATGCATTAACAATGCTAATTTTTTCGTGTTTTCTTCTCTACACTTGAAATATGCATATATCACTCGATTAGAATGCCTGTTGTCTCTGAAGTAACCAACATTCGGGCTCCTGAACCATAATAAACTCCAATGCACGTACTATAATTTCTGATCCATAACAGGGAAAGTCTCCAATGGACTCTCGTGCTAGTCGTGCGTTAGAAAGATGTTCCCACTTGAAATGCGGGCTGTATCAACCGTTAATGATACAACGCCGCTTAATGATATAAATAGCATTAAGCGTTGCAATTGCAACGCTTAATGCAATAAATTCTTGCATTAACAATTGACATGTTCAACTGTTAATGATAAATCGCCGCTTAATGATAGAATTGTATCATTAAGCGGCACAAATGCACAGCAGCCTTAACGCTTAATGAAACAAGCAAATATCGACACCCTCAACCGCTAATGATACAAACTTTACATCATTAAGCGTTGCAGTCGCAACCGTTAATGATACAAAATTGTAAAAATGAATGGAAAATAAATCTTTTCATCATTTTCAATTTGCTCAATAATCCTAATTTTAGTTTTAAAGATTAATTCTATGTAAAAATCAAAATTGTATATAGGAGTTCCGGCACGCATAGTCACTAATTATCTTTATGTTGCATACAATGATACATATTGATGTATTCAGTAGCTAGATAAAATAAATTTGTTTTGCTAAGGACTACCGTTGCCATGGTACCGGAGACCAAAGATACGCGGCTATGTTAAGGCTGTCCGAAGCTAAATATATATCGAAAAATGATACTATTTTAATTATCGAAAAATGCTTTAACCGAGTGAATTTCTTTAAACTTTTATTACATAAGTTAACAATGGCATCCAACACTATATTTGATGTATTTTTGTGACGTCATATATTT
>WFKH01003881.1:38123467-38163778 GCA_016163765.1 Magallana hongkongensis | reverse complement strand
AGAAGGAGGCGTTAATCCGAACTTTCGATATTCGTTTTTAGGTTTTGAATATATTGGGGATGGCAATCTGTAAGCGTTTAAAGGATTACTCCGTCGGAACCGGTTACAAAATCAAACATCGGTTAATCGTTTGAAATAAAAATAATGTATAACAATATTCTTAAAGCAATATAAATCATTTTTGTCTTTCGAAACAATTACCTATTCAATTAAATTGGAGACCGTTCAGACCCCAGGGTTTAGCTTTAGAATGAAAATTGGTCGATAGGTATTAATTTTAATAATTATTAAAACAACATGTCACTGCCTTGTCTTTTCAGCTTTTCATTCATCATTAATGAAAGATACTTATAGAAAAATAGTAATAATACAAAGAGTGGTAGAAAAGGTGGATGATCATGTAGAGTACAGAGTTTAATTGTTATTCAATATACGCAAAAGAGTAATATTTATTACTTAAATAGTTAGGTTGGACAGCAGACTTGCTCCTGGATGTTCAAAATAAAAGTGCTTAATTTTTTCAATGTTTTTATGTTTGATGTTGTAAACAGTTCCCTAAATTTTAATGTATTTGGTTTCTGACAGTACCTGGTTGGTAAAAATTGTTTACGTAAATTTGAGAGGGATTTGCACTCGAGAATAAAATGAAATTCATCCGCTAATTTACCAATATTACAGAGTGTGCAGCTCCTGTCATTTAAAGGAATTCCATACCATCTACCGGTTTCAATCGGTAAACGGTGGTTAGATGTTCTGAATTTGATAAGTGGTTTCCAAAATGTTTTTGTAAGAATGCTAAAGAATTTTTCAAATCCAAAATTTTGTTTATAAATTTTATATATTTGACCTTTGGATGAGTTATCTATATCATTTGCCCATTTCTGAATAAACTGATCCTGTAATCTTTGTTTGATGGAGGTCGAAATCCACTTAACAGTATATGTTGCTGTAATTTGTTCTGTCCAGATATTAGAAAATCCACAAGAATCTAAAGTATGTCGTATAAAATCAGTCCATGGATTTACACAGTCATTATTGTACATATATTGATTAGCTAAAAATTTATAAACAGTAGACACAATCTTATTTTCTTGACCTTGGATCATTTTTGTCCAATAAGAAATCATTCGAGAATATACAGTGACATATAAAGGATAACGACCTGATTCACCATAGACCATATAAGATGGCGTACTACTTTTCAAACATAGAACGTATTTTAAAAATTTCAAATGGATTTTTTCAATAATATCTATATTCTCATAACCCCAAATTTCACAACCATAGAGCAAAACAGGTACTACTACTTTGTCAAACAAGTTAAATTGTTGTTCTATAGGTAGATTAAAGAGTCTTATTTTTCTAATAATACTATACATAGATTTCTGTGCTTGCTCGACTAAGTGCTTTTTGGCTTTTCAAAAAGATCCACTTCTGGAAAATACAATACCCAAATATTTGAATTCACTCACAATTTCCACAACATTATTATTATAATAAAATATATTTTTAGGCTTAGGGCCTTTTGAAAAAACTAATATCTTTGTTTTTTCTACATTGACATTTAGTTTCCATTGGGAACAATACATATGGAATTCATCTAAAGCTTTCTGAAGATCATCAGCGGTCTCAGTCATGATAACCGTATCGTCCGCATAAAATAACAGGCAAAGTTTCATGTATAACATCAACTCATCTTCAATTGAAGAGCTAATACTTTGTAATCCAGCAATATTTTTATCTAATAAAAAATCTTCTAAATCGTTAATATAAATAGAAAATAGAAAAGGAGATAAATTTTCTCCTTACACAAATATTGTATCTGCTAACAAAGTAAATTTGAATACATTGATTGACACATCATTCACCCAGAGCTTTACAGGAATGAAAAACAGTTTCTTAGGGAGATTTAAATTTTACAAATTTGATTTGTTTTCATTCGAAACCTCTCAAAACACCTCCAGCAAGGTTCTTGAGAGTGTGATGAATGCTTAGCATAAAATCATGCAAATATTTAGTAAAAGTCTAAAAGATGTTATACTAATTTTTTTATATTTCAAATCAAATTGTAACTATCACACTATTTTAAGTGCAAAAAAGTAAAAAAAAAAATTATGCAGCTACATACAATTTTTTCGTAATCTTTCTATTTAGTCTAATCATTGTGCATACTTGAAAACAATATTTGATGAAATATTTCTGCTTAGCTAAAAAGTACTGGCAAGAAATGCTAATCAGGCTTAAATTGCGTGTTAGGTGCAAAAAGATCAAATTAAATGGACCACAAATCAAAGGGATGAAAACTAATCCCCCTTTTCTTTGCATTTATTAGTATTTTTGTCTACAGATTTCAATAAAATACTTCACAAGAAATTCTTGGTACAACAACATTGAGGAGTTTTATACCTTAATTTTCTATTTAGTGATTTTGTGACTTGAATAATGTTTGGGTTTTGTTTTTCAAAGTTAAATTTTTAATGTTTTATATTGATAACGTTGAATTTTGTTAGCTTACAATTAAACAGACTTAACATTTTGTTGACAGTGTTTATTTTTGAAATTCTCGTCCTATAAATAGTATAAAACCAGAACAGTGGAGGAAAATAGATTCGGTGTAAAGAAAAATAATGACCCCCGTATAATAATGACCGGGTGTCATTTTTCGACGTAGAATGATGACCCCCCATCCCAACTGTAGAATAATTGGACTTTTTTGAAGAAAAAAAAGACTCAGGGTTCATTATTCTTCATGTTAAACATGGAGAGAAATGACCCCTGTAGAAAAATGCACCCCGCCATAAACAATTAAGATTAGATATGGGTTTCGCCATATCCAAGATATCTGACCTTAAAATTACTAGTACTTGAATTTTCACTCTGCTCAGATGATTTTGAAGTTAAAAACACCGAACTTGTTAGGAAATTGCTGTATATAGTTTTTCATATCCGTAGAAAACACACTTACATTGACACAAATTGATTGTTGACAGTAAGGTCTCTTCTCTCCACATGTGGCGGGAAAAATACGCTGCACTAGCGTAGAGATCTGCTGAACTGTATTTGTTACTTTACAATGAATAATACTTATTCACATTTTATATAGCTTTACTATTTAAAAACGATACTTGATTTACAAAACTTATGCAGAGCTTGCTGATATGTCCATGTCTATACAAGAGTGCGATCAGAAATCTGTGCAGGTGTTGCATAACCATTCCGTAATTAAAAAAGAAAAGAAATACACATTCATGCACAATGAATAATTAACATTCTCTCTCAGAGGAGATTGTGTCATAATTAACGAGCAATAATCATTTGTTGTAATGTTGAATTTGCTGATCATGAATAGAACTATATTTTCAAGAGCAATTGTGAAAAGAGAATCTGTCTATAGGTAATATAATTTAAATAGATAATAAACACTGATCGAATGTATTGTTTTGACTGCAAACAAGGTATTTTAGAGCTTAAGATTTGATAGATTGATCAATCGAGTAATTATTCTTAAACATGGAGAAGTTTTCATAATTTTGGCTAAATAATAAGTTTTGGGTGCTTCTCTTGCATACCCAGTAGTTAGAAGTAGAAAAAAAAAATTATAAACGTCAATGCAAGTATAATTCATGAACAATATGGAATCTACTCTTTCATCACCAATAAACAGAATTTTGTTATACAGTGACTTGTATCTCGAAAAATGGTAATAGGTTTTCACTCGTAATAATGAAATTCATGTACATGTAGCCCGATACCAGTACAAAATGTCAGTATCTTGTTATAAAGGAATTATTTTTTATTTCTAAAATATACCCCTTCTTTTAGTTTATTGAATATGTATTATAACTTCTGTTACTTTCTGTTTATTGAAGTAAAAAATTACAATATAAAAACTTTTTCACAAATAACAAGAAATGATACCGAAAACCTAAATTTATTAGGGAGTCATTATTCTACAGGGGTCACTTTTTCACGTAGAGTGTGCTCTTTTTTATGAAAATGACACATTCTTCAGACCGGGTCATTATTCTACGGAGGTCATTATTCTGCTTTACACTGCAAGAATTTTATTGATACAGGTATCAAAGAAATTGTTCGGCCAATCAGAAGCACAAATATATCGTCAAACTAATAAATATTTAATGATTTACTCATCAAGCAAATCTAATAATTATTACCAAATGTAAAATTAAGAGATTCAAGTGATGTCACTGCGCATGAAAGAAAAACGATATCAGGGTGTTTTACAACAATTTAAACAAAGTCATATTCACAAAAGGTTAAAATTCGCACAGATATTGTCGTCGATGACGAATTGATTACGATATATGTGCAGTGAAGGTAGATAACTCTTTTCTTCATAAACAATATGGACATAACCGTCACGTCAAAAACCCCTTGTTCATGCTAAATTGTTTTGACTAGTGTGTAAAGCAGTAGACATATTGTCTTATATGTGTTTAGGTCTTCCTTTATGCATCTATGATATTTTCACTGTAAATGCAAAGAAAGGAAATCACTTAGCCTGACTGTGGGAGACACATTCAGATGATTCACAAAAATGAGGAAGAAAAATGACGAGGAAATGAAGAGAAAATGACGAGAGAAAGCTTGATTTATTTTGATCCGTAGAAGGTTATCAATAATTCAGGAAATATTTTATGTGTGTTAGTGTTTGGAATTTTCTGGGTTTTAATGAATTAAAAGTCCTAAGGTTTATTTTCCTGCG
The DNA here is from genome assembly GCA_016163765.1 of Magallana hongkongensis. Classification (NCBI taxonomy): domain Eukaryota; kingdom Metazoa; phylum Mollusca; class Bivalvia; order Ostreida; family Ostreidae; genus Magallana; species Magallana hongkongensis. Next base: position 38,159,052 of record WFKH01003881.1, on the reverse strand, counting down.
TCCGACTAAATTTTCTGTCAATAACAAAGTTCAACAGTTCAGATAAGCTTAATTTCTAAGTAAATAATCATACGACAGGCAGATATTGATAAGAAGTAAAAAAAACGACACACAACTCGTTTTACAAATTTGCAGAGTTTAATTTATTAGTTATATCATTAAAACAATTGTCCTTAACATACTTCTGGCCCAAGATCATCGGGTTTATGTTGAATTTTTTCGAGCCCTGATATACCAGAATATACTAGTTACTGTTTCCATCACATTTTGACACGGTTTTTTTTTCTTCAAAAAATACACGCAGCAATGTTAAGGTGTCCCGGAGTAAAAAATACGGCTAAAAAACGGTATTCTTATTAATATAATCAACGAAAAACAGTTTGACCGGGAGTATTTCTTATAAATTTTATATCATATATTGACAAAGATGTCAAAAACAATACTTGATTTTTGTGACGTCATATGTACTTCGTCGTCACGTGACGTGCGTTTTCTGATAATGCATATTGCCTGATTAAATCCCATCGGTGCAGGTGATTAATCACATTAAATCATAGATATTTTTAAAGAAAATACCTTTGTTATGTCATATACTTTGAGGTTCTATATATATTTCGTTTATTGAAGATATTGTTAAAACATTTCACCAAATCATCAAAACAAAGCACATTTTTACTAATTAAAAGCGATTACATAAAATTAGGGTAAATCCGTAGATTTCCCGATCATGATTCACTTTCGTACCCGTATTTTCTACCACTTTTACATAAATTGTATTGATCTTTTACCTGCGCCAAGCTGATTTTTTTACATGCGTTAAAATTCCTTTATTCAGTTGTTTACGCATAACAGGGAGAGTCTCCAAACCGTTAATTTGTAAAAAGTCTTTTACTTTAAATTAAGCTTTGAATCTACAGATTATTTAATACTGATTATTGATTTGAATGAACTTTGAATAACTAGCATAAACGACAGCATCTATGTAAAGGAAATAAGCGGTTTCATTACAGTTCAATATAATTCACTTTTAACGTTATGATACATTCCCTGAGACCTATCGAAAGGAATACAGATCATGACGTTAAAGAAGAAGGTACAGGTTATTTCAATATTTGCCCTATAATTCAAAAGTTGTTTCAATCTCATGAAAATGCACATATGTCATCTTGAATATGTGTGTATATAAAGTACCAAGTGATACACTTTTATCGTGTTTCAAAAAATAATTATGACTTCAACATTTTGGCATATTTCTAAGATAAGTCAAAAATGATGAAAAAATGCACATTTTCTTGTTGTTGTTTTTTTGAAGAGGAAAATGTGTCCGCAGCCGGCGCCCACAACTAAATTAATATATTTTATGTGATATCACATGATATAGTAATGATGTGAGTTTCATCATTGGCGACAGCTGCGGACATAATTCTCTATTTAAAAAAAACACTGATGAATTGGTATCTTCTACTCAGTTTTATAAAAAATACGGGAAAATGCATTGTTTATGACGTCACAATTACCCTTGTGAAAAGTCTAATCATGTAACTATTTATAGATTCTTAGCTTACAGGTATTTTTGTGTTAATAAATGTTGCACTTCCATTTTTTGTGATATTTTTAAAAATCACTCTAAAACAGAGCAAAATATGAGTGAAACGTTCCTAGTTCTTTGATTATGACGTCATAATGTATGAAGTAAGACATGTTGACTTTCTACACATCGCTGTGGAAAGCCTTAACATACCCGCGCACATACATTGTATCTGCTAAAGAAGTACAGTTGTAATCATTCATTGACACCTCATCTCTTTTTACCCAGAGATTTTTACTGGAATGAAAAACTCGAAACAATTTCTAAGGGAGATTTAAATTTTTAAAATCTGATTTGTTTTCACTCGAGAGCCTCTTAAAACACCTCCTACAGTCTTCCAGTATTATCATCCAAACCTTACTTTTATCATTTACAATGCAAATCTCCAGAGATACTTATCTGAAGCTCGGGTTTTTCCCCAGCCCAATAAGTCATATAGAAAAAACAAGGAATACTTTCATTCTAGTGATGAGTATTGCTTAAACCAAAAGGTATTTATGAACAAGAAATAATTTAGCAAAATCCGATTTGAGGATATCTTGGAACAGATTAAAGCTGCATTTTATGTCATTTAGTCTCTATCTGTGTATGTCTTATTGTCTTTAGAAAAGTGGACAGGCATAACCTTTATCCAGTGAAAAAAGACTATATTTGACCACGCTTTTAAAAAAATAACTTAAATTGCCAAACTGTGAATTTTTAATTTTTAAGAGTACTTTTTACACATATTTAATATAATGGTAAATACCAATAGTACATCGCAGATCTCCAGATTATTTTTCAGCTTGAAGGATATTTACTTCCTTATTTTAAATTAATGCATAGTTTGCGTTATAAATAAAACATAACTTTATGAGTAAGGTATTAATTTTGTAATTAAAAAAATAATGTATTTATCTCAAAAACATTTCACTTGTGTATAAACCGAAAGTAAGATTGTTTTTGGTCCTTTTAACTAAAATTTGAAAACTAAACCTAATAATGAATAATTTTGGCGCATGAAGATACCACAATTCACAAAATTATGTCCTTGTATACTGTTCATAATTTTATCCGAAAAATATATCACTTTTATTGTGTAATGCATGTTTATGATCGTGCAAGTGCAGCGATCTGTACTTCCTTTTATAATTTTAGTGCATAATTTTAAGTATTAAATGAATACTTTTGCAAATAATCTCCCTGTTTCATTTTATTTGCATAACAGATTGTGATGGTTTTAACGTATTTTATCATATATTAATCATATACAAATTAAACCTTACTAAAATTTGAACTTCCATCCGCTCCCTGGTTTTCGATCGACGCGATATCGAAAATTGGGAAGCGGATGGAAGTTCTAATTTTAAATAGATTGAAACGAATGTTGGAGGTGTGGTTGAATAAAGGGGGGATGTTTTACAAGGTGTCTATCAAAGAAAATTGGTCGAAACTTGACTTATTTTTTGGTTTTGAGAAATAACGTGAACGTGGGTGCGAATCGACCAAAGTTCGAGTATGTCAGATTACGATTTGACGTGAAACCTCCGAACGGATTTTTTCACATTAAAAGTAGTTGAAAACGGTTTATGTTTTCAAAAAGTAAGCAGAAAAGCAAAATTCAATTAGAATACATCATTTTAATGAAATGAAACTGGTTTACTGTTGAAGTATTTTTGATCGAATCAGATGTCTTGAAAAACATTTGATCGGATCTAATGCACGGCTGAAAGTGGTAAAAAAGGAAAATTTGTTTCATTAATTAAAAAAAAACAACACAAGGTTTATTTGAAAGCATTTATTACTCATTAAGTATCTCTAACAATTATCACGAAACGTGAAATAGATACGAGATTCAGAATTCAACATGGATGCTGGTAACATGTCACTGCGCGTGAAAAAAATATCAGGGTGTTTTATTAATATTAAAACAAATTCATATTCACAAAAAGTAAACATTCGAACAGAAAATTTTCGTCGATGACAAATTGAATTGATTTTCGATATATGCGCAGTGAAGGTAGATAAATACGTAGACAAATACTATATGACGACTTGTCCAAATCCATTTTTATCTTATGTATTGTTATTACTTTTACGTAATAAAAATAATTAAGGAAACATGTCATTTTTCAAAGCATTATGCTATATTCCTTTTCAGTATCCTGCCTAAATTCCATTTTATAAATTTGTAGTGCACTTTTGTTGTCATTAACTTAACTGTTATATAAGGACCCCATTGGAAATAAGCTTTTTAACAAGGCTTTTATGGCTATCCTTAGGAAATAATTATCATGTGTATGTCATGTAAACTATATAATAACAATATTGAACAAATTTATTCCTATGCATGGTGCTATGATAAAGTCTGGGGTTTTTTTGTTTTGCTTTATTTGATGCATTTTATATGTGTAATCATGGCATTCTGTGCTATATTTACCTGAATAAAATAAAATGAAATGAAATAAATTTTGTCGTCAAAAATGTAGACATAACCGTCATGTCACACACCTTCTTTCATGCTAAATTCGTTTAATCAGTGTGTAATGCAGCAGCAATCTCTTCCCAGAATATATCTTTGTTCTCGTCTCCATTTGGCCATTTTATGCTGACTATCGACCACCAAATATATTTGAGGTCCTTCGGCAATCGCTCAATGGGAATGTCATCTTTTATAATCACTATAATCGACCGTTCCCTTTGGTTATGAAAAGCATGGGTAACAACCATCTGCACAGCGTATGAGTTCCAGCCATTTTCTAGAAAATTTTCGGTTATAATGATGACAACTTTTCTACTCTGATCGATGCACCGAAGTAATTGTTCCGCTTCAGATATTCCGGGTAAAAAGTCTTTATCGGGTAAACTGATTTTGAAACCCAGACGGGTGAGAGCTTGGTAAAAAGTAATGCAAGCAAGTTGGTAGTCCTCCTCAGTGTAAGAAACGAAAGCATCAAACTGGAACTCTTCGACATTCGCAAAGCGCATGACGCCTTTCCATCGACTGCGCAGGCGTAAAATAACATAATCGACATGGAAACGATATCGTTTAATAGCTGCTGTTATAAGCGAAACAGTCATGAGCAAAACCAATGCAAATGAAGAACCTATCAACCAAGCATCTGATTGGCACATCAACTCAAACTTTTCAAATGCCTCTTCGTGAAGAAAGTTCGACAGTCGTACATTTTTGTTGATGCATAAAGTTTTATTCAAATCTCCAAATCTGTGACTGCTTTCTTTCATCCATTTCAGTGACCAAATGTTTGTACATTCACAACTTATTGGATTTCCTTCAATGAAAACAACAGCCTTTTCCATTGACAATATCTTTTCAAAATCCTTTCTCGTGAAGAATGAAATTTTATTTTGACGTAAATACAAGCGGGTGAGTTTTTTCAAATTGGAAACAGGAATTGTTGAAAACAAATTAAAATCAAAATTCACAGTTGATAACGAATTTTTCTGATCTTAAAACATGATTGGTGGCAAATATGTTAATGAATTGCGACTTAAATCAACTTTACAAAGGTTCTTAACACCACGGAAAAGAGTTCTATATTTAAAACTTCCAGCAAAGCTTAGGTTTGTATTAGATGCCAGAAAAATCCGCAGTTTCAAGGCAAACATAAAAAGTTGCATTTTCATTTCGCTGCAGTCGTTGTATGAAATGTCGATAATTTCCAACGGAGGAGCTTGAAATGGTGCCACATATTTTAATGGCAAGTTAGTACAAGTACTAAGTACAATTCTCTAAGATTATTGGCATTGAAGGCTAAATCAAATGGTAATGTATATGGGTTCAAATAGTTTTTGGAAAGCTGTAACACTTTTATTTTTTCGGAAATCTTAAATGACATTACCCTTCTCTTTTTCAAAAGTGTTTTACTTGAAATGTTGGATACTAACATATATGAGGCAATTTGTGAAAATATATCGATGTCATCACTGTCGATCATTCTCGACGCTCCAAGAGTTGGGAGATGGCTATACCTGGAAGCTTCACAATGGCATTGGTCATCATTTGAGCTAGAGTTGAGGACCTGCATATTTGGATATCGTGTCAAAAAATCCACCATGTACCAGGGATCGATATATTCAATTCTGTTTGATGAAACATCAAAGTATTCCATGCACTGACCCATGACTGTTTTCAAAAGATTGTCATAAATTCCCACAATACGATTCTCGCTCAATTCAACTCTTTTGGAACAAATATTAAATAGATATTTACAATTTTCATTATCGAGAAACACTGCCTTTTTGGCAATCATTGGGTAATTTCTGTGAACAACAATGTGGTCCATTGTTCGATTTTGAAGACACTTCAAAGATTTTAATGCTACGTTCATATCACCCATTCCTCCAAACTCAATATGCACTGCTTTCAGAAATATAAGGAACAAAAGATATCTTCACTGACATCACTATAGACCCTGTATCTAAATTCCATTTTCAGGTTTATTATTGGAGATTTTATTAACCCGTGGAAAGTAGAATTGGTTAAATGAAAGTAAGATTTTCCGGTGATAAATTTAATTATCGTTAGTTTCGTTAAATTTTGAAAATACGAACTAAAAGTAAAACCATCGAACACATCGATCGACAAGTTTTCTAACAATATTGCTTTTGAAATAGCAATATCAGGGTATCCGTTGTCAGAAAAAGAATTATAATGCAGTCGTAATATTTTCAACTGATTTAGACTAACAAGGGAATTAATTTCAAAAGACGTCATCTTCAGATGACAATTAGAAAGATCCAATTCACATAGACGCCACAGAAACTGAAAAGAAAAGTTTCCTATATATTTAATAGGGTTATTCTGTAATGAAACAGATGTAATGCGAGATCGAACACGTGGGTCAATATTGTGAAACGTTTTCTTGGAAATTCTTGTAAATTGATTCCCAGATAGGTCTAATGCTATAAATTCTCCTTTATACTTCAATGGAATGTGATCGGGTATTTCAGATAGGTTACGGTTGCCACATTTCCACAACAATCCACGATTTCCACATCCATCGGTGTGCGTTGACGTAAAACAAGGTTCTGGTGAGTTTTTGATTAAGTCTTAAACAAAATAAAAAGATAATGTGTTTACGTTTTCTTGCCGAATTAAACAAATACTATCTGAGAATATAATAAGAAAATATTTTTAAAAAAACATACCTGAACTAAAAGCCTTGCAAATTAAAGATAAACAACAAACAAATGAAAGAATTTGCATGGCTGAATGATAATTAATTTTCCCTTTCGTGTGTTTATTTCTGTTCGTTTTTGAGAAATGGGATATTGAGTATATAAAATTTATATATCTTTTTAAAAGGAAACCATTCTAGAACAATGTAAAATCAACTCAGAATTTACAAGAGTTCCGGTTTAAAAGGACAAATTTTAGGGGAATAAAATCTCTCTGATAGTTATCATTTATGTATTTTACTCTGTTATAATTAGCAGATATACCTGTATGACCAACCACCTAAAAAATAATCTGTCAATAACAAGTGGCAAAAAATGTATTATGGTGTTAAAAATTAAAAAAAAAAATAAATTATTATGTTTATTTTAATCAGGATATACATTTAACAACCAAATATGAAAACCTACGAATCATCGATGTATCTGCCTTTATTCGTTATCCGAAAGTTTATCTTCAATGTTAGAAAACAAAATGGAAGAAATGTTCTCATTACAATAAAAATGAATAATAACGGTTTTAATTCAGATTTGAATAAATAATTAATTACAGTTAATAATAAACAGTAAACAATCCGAGAGCTCGAAAGGAATTTTTGATGTTCATGAGTAACTAAACTAATGCTAAGGGGGGAGGCACAAAAACTAAAAGGACATTTCTAGTCATTAAACAAATCTGATAATGGATAATAAGATAATATTTTTTAAGTTTAGGAAAATAAACTTTCATAACAGTGACAAGCATTTCATTGATTTAATGTATACTAAAAGGTTGAATATGTTAAGTAAAGGACACAATATCATAGTAAGTGAAAATGTGTCAGGTGGATATGGATGCGTTGAAAATCGTACATTTTTTCAAAATATTGCAGGTTTATTGCAATTAGCAAGTTGAATGGAACTGTCAAATTTTAAGTATAAATGTACCTTAATTTTTGCACCTAATGGTGGTTGCGTTTATCAAGGTAAATACCTCCAGTTGACGATTAAGTTTTCAGGAGGGTGAGTCAAATTAGAGTTGGAGAAAGGGTTAGGCAAACGGTGTAAGAAAAATAAGTTGCAATCTCATATGGGGTGGTGCTAGTATTTGAGTGGTTATGAGTGTGTAAAGAGGTAGAACAGGTCGACACTTCAATCTACCAAATCTTTGACCTGTAATTATTTTTTCTACTTGATTATCTGAAAAATATCGCTTATATACTCATAAAGTAATAATATTACTTGTTAGTCTTCTATGTCTTAGTGTTTTTATATAGTTGCATCTATGTTTTATCTGTAAATCCAAGGAAAAACATTACTTAGCTTGTTTAAGTACCATTTATCAATTTACAAAATAAGGAAGAAAAAAAATGACAGGGAACTGACAAGAGAAAGTTTGATTAATGTTGTTCCGTAGAAAGTTTGCATTAATTCAGGAATTATTTCAAATGTGATAGTGGTTGGTAATTTTCTGCGACATTACGCGTTAGCGGGTTATGTAATTTTTTTCTGCAGTGATCGCTACCTTCATTACCCGCATGAATCATCAAAGAAAACATTATATTGTTTATATTTACTTCTTTCTTTTAACAAATTAATAAATTGATTGTAAAAAGTTAGTAAAATTCACTCAATTACATGAAATGTTTATGTACATCAGTATGTTAGCTGAAAGAAACAGCCAAATCGTCTCCTGTGGGAATTTGAGTCTTACATCATCATGATTATTTCATGCAGTCCGTGATTTTTCTTAGGTCTCTGTAGGTTTCGACCAATCGATTATAAACTGTATCAAAATGAAATTAAAAAAAAAAACAATCTACATTAAAAAATCTTCAATGTATCTGCTCTTATTTAATATCCGAGATTTTATCTCCGAATATTGTAAACAAAAGGGAAGAATTTTGCTCATTACAATAGAAATGAGTGATAACGATTTTAAAATTTAAATAAATATCTAATTACAGTAACTTATGAAAATTAAACGATCTGAGACCTCGGAAGGAAGTTTTGATTTTCGTGATGAATTACACTACACGGGGAGAAACAAAAAAATAAGAAGATATTCATAGAGTGAACAAATCCGGTAAACAAGCACAAAAGAATATTTAATAGTTTGGATTTTTAATTATTTTGAAAATTTTGAAAACAAAACTAGATGCAGTCATTTGTATTAAGCTTTGAAACAAATGAAAGATAAGTGCAAATGTGTCACTACTAACCGACAAAAATGAGGTTGATATAAAGAAAATACGCAGGTGTTTACAGCAATTTATTTAAGACTTTTATACAAATGTTTTGTTATTTCAAATGAATGTACTTAAAATTACACCTAAACGCATTATTCTCTCTCTCTCTCTCTCTCTCTCTCTCTCTCTCTCTCTCTCTCTCTTGTTTGTTGATTCCCGAGACCTGTTCATTTCACAATTTACGACATACACATGTATCGACAGTTTACGGCGCTATGAGTGTTTATGAAATGAGAAGATGAAATTGCTAAGCATTTACAAGTACATGTACATCAAATGAAAATATCAAATCTTAAGAGATTATAAACAACAAATAGAATTAATAACTGAAATAAGCACACCAAAAACTCATATAAAGAGGTATGTGTTCTTATTTACACAGTACAGAATTTTCCAGCGTAATCATCGGTGGGTTTTTTCGTAGTTCTAATGTATTCTCCAATTTTATTTAATTCTTTTTTATGAATCAAATATATTAATTTTATATTAATATAAACCTCAATTTATTAACAACGAAGCTGTTATGCATAAATCTGAAGTAACAGATTTTACGTGGATTAACGGGCCCCGCATTGCCTGTATTGTACACTACAAGTACAGTAACAAAACAAGCAGCAGATATATATAACGGTATATCACACTGTCACGGTGTCATCACGGTCGCTATCATACCGCGATCAAAAACCGCGATGGTGTATCGCGGGAACGATAAAAATACCATGGCGATAACGCGGGCCAATACGGGATCCGCGTTGCCTGTACTGTAAATGACGAGGAACTGACGAGAGAAAGTTTGATTAATTGATTCCTTAGAAAGTCTGCATTAATACAGGAAATATTTCATATGTGTTATTATTGGGAATTTTCTGGGTTTCGTTTATTTCCAGGTACATTTTCTAAGTCCCTGCGTTTTTTCCCTGCGTACGACTAAAGTTTATTCATTACTGCGTATCAGTTTCAGTTTAGATAAGCTTACTTTCTAAGCTATTAATCATACGACAAACAGATTTTGATAATAAGAAAAAAAGACAATAAAATTCAAAACTACCTTACCAAAAGTGCAGAGTTTTACTTATTATCATTATTTTGCATCTGACAAACAATTTATCGCTAATTACGTGCATTTTCACAATTGAATCGTTCATTTGTTAAAAAAGTATATCTGTATCGTTAATATAATGATTTAGTTCTTGAAACAGAGAGTAGCAATTTAGAGATTTGTATTTTTATTACGCTGGTCTTTCTAGAAAGTAGAAGGTATTGACCTGTTAAAACGTTTCAAAATATTTGTAAAAAAACCCAACATGATTTAACATGTGTATCGAAACAATCTAGGATAAATTGAAATCGGTTCATTATGCGAACATGATATACTCGTACCTTTTGACTATAACCAGGTTGTTGTTTTTCACCCAATGCGGAGAAATTATGTTAATGTTCATATATTGGGTTATCTATAACACTTTCAGATCCGGAGAGACATGTTCTTTTTCCAAAACTACACGGTAAACCAAAATGAATGATACAGATATGTGTAAATGAAACATTCATAAGATATATATCAAATTTCATCCTATGTAAAGGATAGTTTTGCACAAATTCTGCTGGATATTGCAGTCAATACCGAATATATATAGAGCACTAATTTTATATCCACAAATTAAAAATTCCCTAAATCATTTATATTGCCATCTATAAATTGTTCTTAATTGTTTGAAGTGCATATCAATATCATTTTCCCATCAATCACTCGCGGTTTTTAAATATAAACCTTGTTGAGAAGTAACTGTATTCAAGAAATTATCGAAACCAATTCTTTTTATGACATAAGACTAAACTGTCAACAAAGGAAAAACGTCTTTGACCTTTAACAGTTGATATCAATGATCCTATATCAAGTCGGTTAATGTTGTAACTACTTTATCTTATGAAATAACAGTACATAGCCAAAAAACTTTAAAAACAGTTGCACTGTATTTTTGATCTCACATCAGATTTCAACCATTAATAATTATAATGTCATGTATACTAATATTGCCTATTTTCGTAAGGCCATTTTTCCAAAGGTACTTCCTTGTATTTAGAACTGATTTCTTTTTCATTCCAGTCGATTGGACTCTTTTACACAATTTTATAAATAAGCAATGGATGAAAGATGTGCAATAACTAAAGACATACTTATTTTATTTTTTTAATTATTCTAAAATTGTTGCCGTAATTATCATCCAACAAGAGCATATTAGGAAGACAATTGTTAGGAAACACTTTACATTTCAAGAGTTAAAATTCATCAAATGAATTAATGATAAATTAATTAAAATACAGCTTCCGGGAAGAACTATTTTTCTCTCGTTTTCCATAAGCATTTTCAATTTAATTGGATATCTTTAAATTGTTCAGAAAAAAAGTAAAATAGACTTAAGGTAAAATCTTTAAATATCTAGTAGAAGAAACTGCTATGCATTTCTATTAATATATCTTCATATATTCTATGCGTTTACGGATCACTCAAAGCTCCGTCCAATATAAAACAAAATGTCAAACTGTCCATTATGTGAGAGAAATAACTGATAGAGGTCCGTATGGCTGAGATTAGGTCTTTCTATCACATAATGGACAGTTTGAGGCTAATATCTAACTTAAAACATTACCTTCTTTGTTTTAAGAATGGACAGTATCAGGTAAACCTGTTAACAATGCTGATAAATATATGTTTTAACTTTGAACAATAAAACCAGTCTTGCATAGAACTTTCTGTTGTTCACTTAATGGACAGTTTCAGGTATGTGAAAGAGGTGTGCTGTACATATGAAAATATTCACTCTTTTACTAAGCATCACCATCTCTTCTCTACTGGGGAGAGCTTTTCTTATTAACAATATTTAAGGATGTAAAAGAGGTACACGTACTGAATATATTGACACTGTTCTAAGTGATTTTCTTGATATGGAGGGTGGGAATGTTGTGCCAAATTTTGATATGACTTACAAAATCATTTGTAGAAATGATTAAGTCGATCAAAACAAAGAATGCATTGACCGGCTCAGATGCAGAATTTTTTTTCAAGGGATGTGGAGGAGGTTGACGATCAAGGTTTTCTTTTATGAACTTTTTCCAAAGAAAATGTAGTTCGGATAATCGAGAATCAATTTTTAGATATGTGAAGAATATAATTTTCATATAGTTTCACAAGTATATTCATATTGTGTAGTGAAATATGTCTCAGTCTAGGTTCTGATTATATCTACTGTGATTTGCAGTTACAAGTCATTAATCTGATAAAGTGGATTAAATTTGATTCGTGATTCTGAAAAATGGAGTAGATATCATATATCATACTGAATAATATTTACTAGATTTTAGTGTTTCTTAGTTGTATCATGCTAGTACCTGTCTCATTCTCATAGAATATGTTGCTTTATTTGCAAATGTGGTGCCTTTATTCTTGTTTCGAAATTACCTGTAGTCGTCCAATAATTTAACAGTTTTACCTGTCTCTGTCCATTATTTTTAAGAATGGACAGTTTTCTATTCATTTTTTAAAGAATGGACACCTACAGATAGCTTATTGGATTGTTTTAAAATTTAGAAGTATTTTATTTAGAATAAAAGTAAAATAGAACAAAGGATTACGTAACAAAAATGTATTAATCTGGGTGAAAATATTTAAAAGGCCTTCGTTTAAATTCAGCAAACAATAGGCGCATATTTAAACTTCCAGAAGGACACATTTTATACAAGTAGGTAATCAATGTTTGTATTTTTTGAGATGCCAAAACAATTCATATTTTTAAAAACAGTGTATCTTCGTCCTCTAAAGTATATTTATCAAATTTGCAAAGGGCTATTTCAGTTACACAATTATCTTAACGTTTAAGGCTTACGTTACATTCATCAATTATGTATTTTGCAATTTTTACAAGGAATTCAAAATAGGTGCATAATAGTCATATGGTTGAGACATTAAAAAGCAGAATTATAATGAATCAAGTTATATGCGTAAGATTTATTATTCAATGTGATTCAAGCAATTAGTCATGGAGTTCGGACCGGCTGTGACGATGTTTCAAAAAAGTGAGTGGCTGCAATATTGTCCCGGCCAATCTGCTTCAGAACTTACTGTTTTCCATTGATAAAAACGATGCATCAATTTGGTAAACAGAAGTCGTTGCTAAAAAAGCTACAAGATTTCTCTAGCTTAATGAGCAAAACAGCTGTTCAATTTGCTTTTCAGTCATTTAAGTCAGATAATGCATTTTCACCAATTCACTATATTCACAACCTTGACGATGTCTTAGGCAAGATAGATTAGGCAACATCAGGTGATAGGTTAGTAAAATGTCAATGCAGTTCTCTTTCTCAAATAATCTTCATTCATGAGGCATATACATGACCAAGTACATGTATGTTGACTAGCTCCTTTCAAACATTCAATAAACAGATGCAGTGTCATATGCCCACGCCGCAGTTTTTAGAACCCTTGTCATTTGCAAATTATACCGTTTCAGCACGGACGTTCAATTCAAATACATACTGTTTCAGACCAGAATCACTGTCAATTCACAGGAGCTAATCATTCATAATTATTTCAATTAGTTCGTAAAGCATCGGCAATCTCTTCCAAGAATAAATCCATGTTCTCGTTTCCATTTGGCCATCTCAAGCTGACAATGGTCCACCAGATATATTTCAGATCCCTCGGCAATCGCTCGATGGGAATGTCATCTTTGATTATCACTATAATTGATCGTTCCCTTTGGTTGTGAAAAGCATGCGTAACAACCATCTGCACAGCATATGAGTTCCAGCCGTTTTCTAGAAAACTTTCGGTGACAATAATGACAACTTTTCGACTCTGGTCAATGCATTGAAGTAGTTGTTCCGCTTCAGATATTCCGGGTAAAAAGTCTTTATCGGGTGTGCTGATTTTGAAACCCAGACGGGCGAGAGCTCGATATAAAGTAATGCAAGCGAGTTGGTAGTCTTCTTCGGTGTAAGAGACGAAAGCATCAAATCGGAACTCTTCAAAATTTGCAACGTGCATGACTCCTTTCCATCGACTGCGCAGGCGTAAAATAACATAATCGACATGGACACGATATCTTTTAATAACTGCTGTGGTAAGCAAAACCACCATAACAAAAACCAATGCAAAGGAGGAACCTATCAACCAAGCATCTGACTGACACATCATCTCAAACTTTTCAAATGTTTCTTCGTAAAGAAAGTTCGACAGCCACACATTTTTGTTGATGCATAAAGTTTTATTCAAATCTCCAAATCTGTCTTGGTTTTCTTTCATCCATTTCAATGACCAAATATGTGTGCACTCGCAACTTATTGGATTTCCTTCAATGAATACAATGGCCTTTTCCATTGACATTACTTTTTCAACATCATTTCTGGTGAAAAATGAAATTTTATTTTGACGTAAATATAAGTTAGTAAGGTTTTTCAAATTTGACACGGGAATTGTCGAGAACAAATTAGAATCAAAATTCACAATTGATAGTGAATTTTCCTGATCTTCAAACATGGTTCGTGGCAAATATGTTATTGAATTGCGAGTTACATCAACTTTCCGCAACTCTTTTAGGCCGCGGAAAAGTGTTCCGTATTTAAAGCTACTAGCAAAACTTAGATTTGAATTAGATGCTAAAAATATTCTCATTTTTAAAGCAAAAATAAAAATGTTTGATTTTATTACGCTGCAGTCGTTGTTGGAAATGTCAATGATCTCCAACGAAGGAGCTTGAATAGGTGCCAATGTTTCACATAACAAAGTAGTATGCACTAAATGTAATTCTTTTAAATTCTTGGCATTGATACAGAGTCTAAGATTATAACGAGGTAAAGCATTTAACGGGTGTAAGTAATTTTTGGAAAGCTGCAACACTGTTATTATTTCGGAAATCTTAAATGTAATAACCCCTCTCTTTTTGAAATGTTTTATCGTTGAAATGTTGGTGAAAAACATATTTGAGACAAATCCGTTGAATGAAAATTTATTGATTTCATCATTGTTTGTCGTTCTTAAAGCTGAATCCTGTGGGTGATTGCGAAGCCAGGAAGCCTCACAATTGCAATGGTCGTCATTTGAGCTTATGTTTATGACCTGTAGATTTGGATATCGTGTGAAAATATCCACCATGTACCAAGGGTTAATAAATTCAATCCTGTTTGATGAAATATCAAAGTATTCCATGCATTGACCCATAATTGTTTTTAAAGGGTTGTCAGAAATGCCAGCTATACGATTCTCACTTAATTCAACTCTTTTGGAACAAATATTGAATAGATATTTACAATTTTCATTATTGAGAAACACTGCCTTTGTGACAATATTGGGTTTATTTTCGTATGCAACAATGCGGTCCATAGTTCGATTTTGAAGACACTTCAAAGAATTTAATGCTACGTTCATGTCACACATTCCTCCAAACTCAATATGTACACCTTTTAAAAAAGGAAATGAACAAAATATATTATCACTCACATCACAAAATACCGTGTTTCTGAACTTTAATTCCAAATTTGTTATTGGAGATTTTATTAAGCCGGTGAAAGTGGAATTTGTTAAATGGAACTTAGAGTTTCCGGTGAAGAATTCTATAATCCTCAAACTAGTTAAATTCTTAAACGACGAACCAAACTGAAATCCATCAAACACATCAATTGTCAAGTTTTCTATTGTCCTTGCCTTTGAAATAGCAACATCGGGATATCCACTGGCCTGAAATGAATTTCTATGAAGACATAAAGTGTTCAACCTATTAAGATTTGCAAGCGAATTAATTTCAAAAGACGCCGTATACAGACGACAGCTTGAAAGATCCAATTCACAAAGTCTCCGTAAATGTTGAAAAGAAAAGTTTCCAATAGATTGGATAGGATTGCCCCGTAATGAAAGAGATGTGATGCGTGATCGAAGAAATGAGCCAACTGTGTTGAATGTGTCCGTGGATATTGCGGTAAAGCTGTTTTCGGATAAATCCAAGGTCAATGATGTCCTTGTATATTTCGATGGTATGTGCTGATCATGAGGTATCACAGATAGGTTACGGTGTCCGCATTGCCACATCCAGCCATGGTTTCCACATCCATCGGTGTGCGGAGAAAACGTACAAGGTTCTGGTGTAATGCAGTCTGAAATTATAAAATGATATTCATTTTTTTAATCGAAAACATTAGCAAACAATTGTCATTTTGAATTAAAAAAAAATGTGTAATATTTTAAATACGAACTTGAAATCCTGCAAATTATGTTAAGAGAGCACAGTAGTAAAAGGTTCCACATTGCTGCATGAATGGAAATTAGTCAAGACAATGCTATTATTGTGTGAATGATATTACGTTTAAATAGTGGAGATATCGAAAATCAATTAAATAAATATATCAGTTGCACGTACACGGATAATGCATACATGTAGCATTAATACTAATTGATCAGAATAACAGGAAGATCATTCAAATTGCAGCATTTGTTTTATGACGCCACCCAATATTTATTTATTTTTCTATTTATTTATGTATTTTCTTATTTATTTAATTTATTCTCAATTCAAATTGACCCTTTCATTGTGTTGTGCGTTTGTGTATGTATGGGAGGTTGTTTTTTTTTTTAAAGAATGCAAAACACAAAATGGTCTATGTCAACTAATTCTTCCAATAATTTTTTGATTTTATAGATGCATTGTATAATTATATATTCTATGAATCCATTTATTGATAATTTTTAGTTTATGATCATTCGATCGTGCATGTTAATTGAAAAACAATTTTAACTTTGATATTTCGCCTTACGATAGAAATAAAAGATTAAGGTGAGTCCCTACTCGATGGACATCATCATTGATATATCTGTATAAACTGCATTGAAAATATGTAATTATCAATGTTGGAAAATCACAGTTATTTAGACCTTGTGTTGAAATAAATTATATTAATTTTATTAGTAGCAGAGCAATGTGTAGTTTTCTGCTAATTGGTTTTTTTTTATAACTATCATACGCTTCTTCATTCATTCATTCTTTAATTATTCACTTTAGGCTTTACATCCCATCAGTATTCATGTTTATACAATACATAAAATTCAAAAGTTTCAAAATACTGTTTTTTACTTTCACTGTTGAATGTTCATGTACATTTTCTCTTAACACAGTTTTCTGTCGACAAATTAATATGCATCAGGTGTTTTGAATAGAAGAATCGAAAGTAACGTAAAGCTATATCGACTTTAGATGAAATATAAACATTCTTAATCTTAAGATCCAATGCACAACCTCGTAAATACAAGTATACGTACTCTGTCTGCTTTTTTCTCTGAGGTTGGTTGAAAAAAAATTAATCAACAATTTATTTTTTTTTTCTTAATAATTTTGTTTTTTACTTTTAAAAATCATTTTGATATTTTATTATTTTTAACCGCTTGTTTTCTTTACACGATTTATAAAGCTCAAGTGTGCATGTTTCACACTTTCTAAAATCAGACACATAGATAGTATATTATACATGTACACTTGTTATTTTATGTATCTGTTCGAATGCATCATCTTTGACAGCTTTTTGTTCCTTCCTTCAATTTTGTTAATTTTTTTTTTTATCTTCATATCAGACCAGGACCAAATCTAGTTCACATTATATTTGATATTAGATATTCGCTTCGAATCCCGGTCTGTGCGGTCATTATATTTCTTTCATCAGTCACAATATACACTTGAAATACCATAACCCCTTAATTAAGGAGGCTGGATGGTCAACAAATTAACCATCAGATCTATCTAATTAAACTTTTCAGATATGATTTGTTTGGCTATAAACTGTTGTTTGGTAAAGAAAAAAAATCCATATATATTTCACCTTTTGAATTTGGGTATTTTCCTATATTTTTATGCAGAGCTCTCCTTCTAAATGAGATCAATACAGTCTAAAAATGGCCACGACCATCGAGCCCTCTTAAAGTTTTAAGCCCATATTAAAAAAAAAAAGAATTCTTCTGTAAAGTAGCGGGAAATAACCTTTTTTTTTCTTTTTTCATTTTTTTTTTTGAAAGGAGGAAGTCTAACACCTAAAATTTCTAATCTATTTCGAAGTAAGAACCTGGGGGAATAAGCCGAGGTATAAATTAAACCACTTAAGTCCATTTGAAAACCCCACAATTTTGTTTCTTACAAATATCACTTTTGTTACATTTATTAAACATATGTAATCATTTACATTCAGTATTGCCAAAACCTTAAAAAAATGACTTCATATTTAATTGATATTAAGACACCAAAATATGTATATGCTAAATGAGCAACAAAATGCTAATGAAATCGGAAGTTCAGACTATAGTTTTTTATAGAGTGGGTCATCATACCATTTTTTTTTTAACATGTAAATGTCTATTTTTGTCAATTTTCAAAAAAATGGTACCAAGACCCACTCAATGGTAAAAAGCAAGTTTTCTTCCTTCAATTTTCAAGATGATCATCAAATTGCCAAGACCGAATTATCTTTGCGCAATACTAAATTGAGTTTTGTTATTTAAATGGATTAATATTCAAGCATGTGATTCCGCACCGGTGTAGCGGTTAGCGAGGAGTTCTTGGAACATAAGTACACCTATGTTGAAGTAGGTGTTCGATTCTAATGAATCGTGTTGTAAATATTTTTTTTATATCTTTGTTTACTTCCTTTACATTAGAAAAACTCATTTGATGTAAAGAAAGTAAATATTGCGTTATTATGAATAAAACACATGCACTTAATCATTTTATTGATTGTTAGTTAACTGCTAAATTATTTTTAAAAATTAACATGTTACTTTGTTGAGGGTGTACAGATTATGGACCTTTAGACAAAAGATTGGAATTCTTTATTCTATGCACACGCACATAATAAATTCTCTGGAGATATATAAGCACAGGAATAAAAATATTTGAAGTTAATACACAAATCATACTAAATGCGTGATTGTCATTTAAAACATACAAGTATTAAGGTTGTGGCTACCTCGGCTTTTTCCTCAGGTTCTTTACAAATGCATTCGTTGTTGTTTCGCGGCGGGGTACGGTTTTTGACATTGCAGAAGCCCAAGTATTATTGTAACTATTATATTGTCTATTATCTAATTAATATCATCTAATAGTTTGTTTGATAACTACATTGTAAAATCTGAGTACATTTTTATATGATTGTGAAGGGTTTTTCAAATGACAATTAATATTCGATTTTTTTTAAAATAATTATTATTAAAAATTTTAATGAGTAATAGATTTATCGCCTCCTAGATTTAACAGTGAAGTGTTTTTATGAAAAGAAATATCTTTTTACAAATCTTTTCTTACAAATCAATAACAATTATCTTACACATGTAACACTTTCAAGACTTATCCAAATAGAAAAAAAATCTTTATAAAAACAATCCCACCCCGAGAAT
Source organism: Magallana hongkongensis (assembly GCA_016163765.1). Taxonomy (NCBI): domain Eukaryota; kingdom Metazoa; phylum Mollusca; class Bivalvia; order Ostreida; family Ostreidae; genus Magallana; species Magallana hongkongensis. Next base: position 38,139,635 of record WFKH01003881.1, on the reverse strand, counting down.
AAAAAAGGGGGAAATGGTTTTAATTATTCTTTTTATTTATCAAATGATCTTTCTACTATATTTTGTCAGTCTCGTGTTCTGTATATAGTCATGGGCAGACCCGGAAATATATCGACCACGGTTCAGATTTTATAAAAATAAAACGCTGCTTTGACCATGATGACGTCGATGATAAGAGTCTCGGGAAATCCAAAATATTAGGTATATACTATATATGTATATGTATTTTTCTCCCTTGATATATTAAACTGTTAAATAAAACCGACGCTCACAGTTCTTTTATGAACAAATATGATCATGCAAAGACTTAGTAAAGGAAGCATTTCTTTTTTGGAGACTTCACATCGGGAGAACTTTGGATTGGCCTGGTGTTTTCATCAGTGTTCATATAAAAACAAATTGCTTGAATATACGTCAGAACTAATTAACCATTTGTTTTATTTTCATTATCTCACTCGAAATTTATGATCTTCATAATTTCAGGTAGGGCCAGATGTCTGCTAACCAAGAAATGGACACTCTTGTCTGATGAAAAATAGTATACAAATAAATTTTAAGATATTCTCTGAGAGAGTTTCATTAACTTTGTTTGTCACTGGTCAGTGTTATCATCCACCTGTCCAACAATGCTGCCAGAAAGACAAGCCAAGGTAGAACAGCTGATTCGAATCATGGATCATGAGGGACCAGGAGGGGCATATGAACAAGAGTACTGTATTTGTCGCTCCAAGGACAGCACCCGATTCATGATGTAAGTATTACATGGTATTGATTTTGCCTCAAAATAAGCATTTTACATGTGGTGGGGGGGGGGGGGGGGCATTGCATGTTACAAATTTTGAAAGGATCAATTTCTGTGCTAGTCTTTGTTTTTTAATGTTATATATAGTTTATATTTTTTTAAATTTAAAGCAGTTTTCACTTTTTATAGTATACTAAGTATATTTGCTGCTTATCATTATTTTTTTTTTTTACAAAAATAGTTAAAGATTATCATTGATTATCCTTAAAATATACATAATTATATATATTATATATACATTTCATAGTCATTGGATATGATTTAAAATCCTGGTAATATGAGAGTGACAATACAGGTTTCTGTACCACACAACATTGTCTGTGGATGTTTTATTTTTATTTCTGTCCTCTCCAACAGTGGTTGTGACAATTGTGAGGAGTGGTACCATGGCGACTGTATTGGTGTGACCCAGAAAGACGCTGAGCAGATCAAGCATTTCTACTGCGCGTCTTGCCGAGGTAAGATCTGTGTAGCTTTAAGTGTTTGTTTTTGGTTTATACTATAAAGCAAAAATTTGTTATTTATAAATGTGATGACAGGTTTGTAAAATAATATAATATCAAAGGTTGAAAATATTTTGCAAGCAATTTCACAATTTAAGCAATGATATTGAATTAGGCTGATCAGTATTAATACCGTATCAGAGGAAATGAATATTAACCATATGTACATGTATGATATTCCAAAAGTTTCACATTTTGTAGGAAAATCTTGTGCATCTGTTTGTTACAATTACAGAACAAGACCAAAGCCTGGAAATCAAATACAAACACAAAAAAAGTTCTTCTAAAGATAAGCACTCTTCCCACAAACATTCAAGTGACAGAGAATTCCGAAGCCGAGATGTAAATTTTTATTTTGTTTTTATTTATTATTAATGACTATTAGCAACACACCCAAGTCAACGTCAACATTTTTAATATGTTTCAGCGAATAATTCAATAAAGAAACTGAAATATCATTTACATGTATGAGTTTAAAGGTTTTAAGAAAATTGACATACTGTATAATTTTCTCTTATTACGTTTATTCTGAAGGATTCAAGCAATAAAAAGAAATCATCAAGGCGATGTGGTGAATGTACAGCTTGTCACAGAACAGAGGATTGTGCAAGATGTGACTATTGCAAAGTAAGCTTTAATTTCATTTATACCCTCACACATGAAATTTACATCAAAAATGAAATATGATATAATTTTTTTTTTACTAATAGTCCTTTTTACTAACTAATAGTTCTAGCAATTTTCAGAATAATGTCCCCTTGAACCTGTGAAAATATGTCTGTTTTAGTGATAAATTCAAACATGGCTTTAATATGAATACTAACTGTGAATTTACTAATGTGACTCAGTTTTCTTTGATTTCATGGGTACCCCTCACCCAAGAGTTAACATCCCAACAAATTATAAAATCATAGTATTTATTTACTGACATTAAATAAAGTTCAAAACTGTTTTAAAATTTGATGAAAAATTATTTTATTGCTGCACACATGGTTTTTATATATACACATACTTAATTTCATTTGTGTTTTGCATGCATGTCAGAAATTGTCTCGTGTTGAAAGAGTTTTCCCCCTTGGGTTGCACAATACATACCGGTATTTTTATATTTTGACAGGACATGAAGAAATTTGGTGGACCAAACAAAATCAGACAGAAGTGTAGGCTCAGACAATGTCTCAATTTTGTATGTAAATTATGTACCCACAATCTATAATCTGTATTATATATATCCATTTTATTTTTTAACATATAGCAAATTTCTTGAACATTTAAATTAAGTAAATTTGTAATTTCAATTAATGTGTAAGTCATGTTTATTGTTTTAATATCTCACTGGGATGTTTTTTTTTTTTTTATGACACAAAAGTATCCATTATAATATCTGGGTAATTTAATTTATGCAAAGGAAAATTGATTGCTGAAATCACAATAATAAAACATGATTTTGAAAAAAAATGATTTCACTGACAGGTAAAAGGTAAATCAGTGTATCTTGCAACTGATGAAGAAATAAGCCAGTATTTTTTATAAAATATTGTATGTTAATTACTGGTATTAACTGTACATAGTACATTACAGTATATGAATAAATACAGATGTTTAAACTAAAGAAACAAATGAGTACTAAATCAAATAATTATTTTTTTCTCTGTGTTTTTTTCAAATTTAATATACATGTAAATGTTTAAACAAAGGAAACAAAAGAATACTCTGTATCGGTCTTTTTATTTTAGCAAAGAAGATTTTCATATTAATACATTGCCAATTATTTTCAGGGATTGAACATGACTAGCAAACGAACGGAAAAACAAGAATGTGTTTTGACCACGGAGACAGAGTCTATCAGAACAGAATACTACAGGTGAGGTTTAGATATAACACTGCTGCATCACAGAAAAACGTATTACTGTGTACAGTGTTATTTTCGCCTCATGTTATTTTCGCCCTTCTACGCCTGTAAATGGTTTTGCCCCGTCTTAAATTCGACCAGACACAGTCGTGTAATAAAAGACATAACTCTGTCTCATTACAATTCGCCCGGTCTTAAATTCGCCCACTGACAACAAGGGCAAAAGGGGCAAAAATAAAACGGGGGCGAATATTTCCCTGTATACAGTATTCACCATCCTGTATTTTTTTTTTTTTACACACTTCAATACATTTTTCCATTGTCACCCAAAAGTAAAAATTAAAAGCCAAGATCTAATATGTGAAAGGAGCCTACCGATTTCTGAAATTTGATATAGAAAGTCTTATAATGATGCTTGATAAAAATAGCTAGGTTTTGATCTTTACTATACCATCCTACGTAAAATGTATGTGTTGACTAATTCCATGCAGCATCCATCAATACATATTCACTATTCCACCTACATGTATATTACTGCCCAGTAAACAACTTAACATCATTACAACCATCAACTTAACTTCATTATTCATTCCTAGTACATGTTGTATTGATAAACTGTTCCATCTGTTGAGTCCTGCAAACTCACCATTTTATGCACTAATAAAACTGCACTATTCCATTCAACAATTCAACTTCTCATCATTTTAAACATTGCTACTACCTGTACTTTATATGTTTATGTACAGGAACTTTACCTTAAGATGTACATGTAGTTCAGCTACATGTACAGTCATGTATCTGGTATTCACATTTTATTAACCATTTGTCACTTCCTGATGAAGAAGACAAGGTGATCAAAAAATTACCCTTCATGCAGATCTACCTTTTATTATTAAAAATGATTTGTTTAGCAATAAAATATTATTTATTATTAAAGAAAAGTTCCATATATTTTAACTTTAAAATTTGAATGTTTCCCTATATTTTTATACAGAGCTCTTCTTTTTGGAGATTTATATACAATCATGTAGTCTACAAATGGCCACAACCATTCATCCACCTCCAAACAAAACCCATGTACAGTAAAACACGGTTATAGTGAACACGCTTATAATTAATTAAGGCTTACAGCGAAGTGATTTTCATTCCCTGAGACTATATATTACATGTTGTAAACTTGACGGATATAACGAATTATGTTTATACCGAAGTAAAATCGCCCGTCCCTGGCACTTCGTTATAAGCTTGTTTTACTGTACTCGTTTCACTGCAGCTCATTCATCACTTCTTATTTTTATCATCATTTGATTAGAAACAGATTTAAAGTGCAAACTTTTCTATTTAACACCTCATTGTTGAGATGCACTTAATTACTGTGTCATTAATCTTATGGATGACTTTATATCTATGTAAACTGTAGGATTTGATTTTTTTTATCCACATTGTAGAGTCATTAGTTGGTCAGTAGACATTTAAAATTTACGTATTCTTTACATCGTTACAGCTTTCAAATATTGTTATCAATTTGCTGATATGTGCATGCTGCGTACATTTTGTTCACACTTTATTTACTTGCAGTTAATCTTTTATATTTGCAAATTTTCATATACCAATGTATATTATACTAATATGTAGCTGTATACATGTAATTATGTGTTTTTATTTATGTGTACTTAACTGTACCCAAACATCGGAAAGTACGTTGCTTTTAATCATTTTATGCATTTTATTTTCATTTTATTTTTGATATCAATATAAAATTAAGGGAGGGAATATATGTAAATAAACAACATAATATATTATGTTTATGCAGTAAAATGAGAGAAACAGGCTCTCAAATCGCACACAATTTACACCTAACCGTGGGCTTTTTATTGTAACAGTTGCAAAAGGTGATTGAAATGCATGATTGTTTTCTTTGTTGAGGTAGAATATACTTGTTTTCTTTAATTCAATTTATTTGAATAATACCTACATGTCCCCTTGTCCCCTTAAGGAAGTTTTTTTTTGATACTCGGAAGATTTTTGCATCGAAGAAATCATGTTAGAGAGAGAGAGAGAGAGAGAGAATTTAAATTTTTACAATTCGTATTATTAGAAACTACATGTAATGTGTTTTTGATATAAAATTGAGGCTATAAATAAATTTTAATTAAACCTTCATGTACTAATATATTTATTGACTGATAAATAAAATGATTGAGCATATTTTACAACATAACAACATATGTATGGTGTTGACTCTTTTTACCGCAGTGGACCACATGATGATGATGATTTTATGGATGTGGACGATGACCCAGATTATAGCTCTGAAAACATTGAGAAATCCCCGAAGGTAATTAAATCCCATACATATATTCAACTTTATCCACCTGAATGCTACTGCCTATGTAAAACTGATCGACTTCATACTCTTTTATGGGGTAATTGGATGTAAAGTACACTAATATAACCATAAACAGGAAATCTTTTTTTTTACCTTGAAAACTTACTGCTTTGTGTATTAAAATTTGTCTTAGTTTAGAATGGCCAAAGAGGCACCAATTTCCCATCTCAGTAAATTAGTATGTAAAATGCATGTAAATTTCCTCACTTGAGAAAATCAAATTTTAATTAACAAAATCATTTGAGTTCTTGAAATGGACAGTTGTTTATAATCTTCTTTAGGGAAAGAGAGGGAGAAAGAAGAGCATGTCTGAGAGTGGTTCTGCTAAGAAGAAATATAAGAAACGGGGACGGAAGCACTCACCAGAAAAGAAAACAAAGGTAGGAGTACAGAGGACATTCTTCTGAATGAAGTGTCTTTGAATACCGTATATCTGGTAATTTTTGCAACGATCTAATTTTTGCGATCTCTTTCAAATCGCAAAATATTGAATACGCAGAAATTATATCCTGTATTATTTTCTATAAGAAACTTATAAAATCGCAAAAAATGACTGACGCAAATTAAAAATGCTATGTATTTCCCCCATTTTTGCAAATTTTGTGACATGCGAAAAAAACCTGGATATATGGTATTCTTAGACAAAATTGGCATATGCTTAACATATGATACATGTACCACTTTTATCAAGACAGAAAGACAATTTTAAATACTTTTTGTTCTTAAAAAAATGTATGGTTGAATTTTGATACCTTTTTATTACCAGAAATACAGATAAATTGTATTTGATTGTTTTTACATTATATTATTGAATGTGTTCTTGACATTTTGTAGAAAGCCAAAGAAAATGCCTCAGAATTAAAGAGAAAGAGGTCGGAACTAGAAGAAGTCCGACAGAGTGAAATAGACGAGCCCCGGCAGTGTTTCGGACCAGGATGCATTGAGCCTGCTCGACCGAATTCCAAATATTGTTCAGATGAGTGTGGTCTCAAACTAGCAAAAAGGTACAATAAATAGCATATTTTGTGTCTGATTTATAATTTACTATGTGTCTGTAATATAAAAAAAAATGACTACTGCTTTATGACTGTAATAATGTATGGGTCCTTTGTCCATAAAAAGTTACAAGTTTTTTTAATTATGAAACTCTGTCATAAACTTGTCAAAAAAATATGTAAAATGTAAAAAATGTTAAAAATAAATTTTGTGATGTATATATTCCGCATGTTATTTCTTGCAGTCGTATATACGAACTCCTGCCCCCAAAGATCCAGCAATGGCAGAGCAGTCCGTGCGTGACGGAGGAGAACAACAACAAGATGCTGGAGAAAATCCGGCGCGAACAGCTGGAGTGTCGGCAGAAACTGGCACAGCTGGATCTCAAACATCAGGAACTGGACGGAGTCATCGAACGAGCCAAGAATGTCTCCATAGCCCCGGAACAAGACGTAAGACAGCATGGAGAAATTTGATAAATTTGACTTTACGTTAAACTTTCTGAGTTTGTGTTAGTTGGGGTAATATTTCAGAAATAAAAGCAGTATGAAAGAATTTGATGTATAGATTTTCAGCTTCAACTTTCAAAAATTATGTTAGGGGTAATGTTTGCAGATACAGTGTCAAAGTGTAGAAAATACTTATTATTATTGTTGTTCACAATGAAATGAACTTCTATAAAATTAATCTGTTTATGTGGGGATATAACGTACTAAACATATTACCGGTATATTAAGGATGTACGATGTTTCGTGGAAACTGATTTTTCAACAAATTATTGTGAATTTGAATTAGCATATTTCTGAATGTACCAACATGTATTCACACACACATATATCTATGTGTATGCATGACATTAGTGAGGTACTTGATTAAGTAGGATCTAATCTTTTCAAAAAGCACAGTATAGAAGTTCATGGGATTTTCAATATACCATGTGAAACCTTCTAAATATAAAAGCTTCATAATTCAGAATTTCTGCTATCTGCTATGTTACGAATGATATTGGTAACTGATTTAACAAGTTTCTTTTTTGTTTGAATCAGGAAAAAGACAATGAAGATGATTTGGAGTTGAGTTTGTACTGTGTCACTTGTGGAGCCGAGTTAAACCAGAAAGGAGCACTACGACACATGGAGAAATGCTTCTCCAAGGTTTGTGTACATCCTTCTCCAAGGTTTGTGTACATCCTTCTCCAAGGTTTGTGTACATGCATCACACATCAGTGTTTGTAGTACATGTACTCGAACTTAGCATTTAAAGAATTACACTGTACAAGTACCTGCTTCCCATAGACAGATGAACACAAGTACATGTACATATATTTACATGTACAGCAAAAACTTGTTTAGTACGAACACGGATATAGCGAAATCTCGGATATAGTGGAAGTTTTTTTTCGGAGTCCCCGTTAAAATTCTTAACAAATCTTTGCAAAATGTTATAGTTATAACGAATTCGGATACAATGAATTTACGGATATAGGGAACTGATTTTGGGTCCAATAGAGGTGAATTACATTTATGACAAAATTTAACACTTTTATAACAAATTTCTCTACAGTTTAAAAAGTTTGCACTACCATTTAACATAATAGTTTGAATGAATTTATTTTCTCGTAAATTTTTCAATTTACAGTCCGGTAATTAAAGGTATCAAAAGAATGTATTTTCATTCTAAGCCTCAATTAGCAAAAATTGTAGTCTGGTGAAAGAAAACATGTATATAGTGAATTCGCTATAGTTATTATTATGAATTCATTATACGGATATAACGAATTACGGATATAACAAAGTAAATCTATTGGTCTCTAGGACTTCGCTATAACCGAGTTTTACTGTACATGTACATGTATGTCACAAAATACATGTTCATCGATATGTATATGAACTTGCTCCTCATCTATAGACTAGCAATCATTTATATGTATATGTATATCTCTAAATAATGCCAGTATTGGTATGAAGACACCTGATATTGTAGAGGTGCTGTACCAAAAAAATTTAGTCCTACATCTGCATTTACAAGTTTATAGTGAACAATCTGCAATTACCTGTATTTTAGCCATCACATTTCTAAATTTTATTATCATCATATCAGAGAATGGTATAGCTTTATGTTCCATTACTGATTTTGAGTATGCTGAGACAGGTCTTAAGACCCAAAATTATACTAGTTTATGGAAATGCATACAGTACAACTTACTAGGAAACTTCATAAATATGTAATTTGCATAAAAGAATTCATAATTATGATAGAATGTTCTGGATCCCAAAATATTGAGTGAAGGAGCACACAAAATTGAATACCAGTGACAGTTTTAAAAGTTTATACAGTATTCAGGTTATTTATTGTCCTATTGTATATTTACAGTTTGAGGCCCAGACTTGGTTCGGTTCAATCTACAAGACGAGAATCGAAGGTAACTCTATGTTCTGTGACTATTACAACGCACAGCAGAAGGTTTACTGTAAACGACTGAAGGTCCTGTGTCCAGAGCACACCAAAGAACCCAAGGTATATTTTGTTTGATAGATTCCTAGACAAAGACGGAAGTCAGAACAAAGTCCTTGTGCATACACAAAGTTGTAGTACAGTGTTGGTGTCTGACAAGATATATGTACATAAGGAGATTAGTACTGCTTAAATTTGAAAGCAATGGCCTAAATTGTTGAGTTTTTCAAAGTAAAGAAAACCGATATGAATTTTTGAATCACGAGTTCTTGCTGTTATTTGCATGTGTTATTATAGTACTATTAACTAAGGTTTAATCAGCAATGTAAAACCACTCTAATAATGCATTCACACAATACATTGATTTTAACTCTAACAATGCTAGGCCTGTATTTTGACTTTACCCCTGTGTCATTTGTTCTAGGTGGGACCAGATGAAGTGTGTGGTTGCCCGCTTGTTATCCATGTGTTTGAAGAAACAGGAGAGATTTGCAGGGCCCCCAAGAAGAAGTGTAACAAACATTACTGCTGGGAGAAGTTACGGAGAGCCGAGATTGATTTGGAGCGGGTTAGACAGGTACTGTTATGGACAACTTTACGGTTTTTATGCCCCAAGATTGACCGATTTGGATTTACTCTCTACTTTATGAACTTAATAATATGTAGATATTAAAGGTGAAAACATACATGTATATTGCTTATAATGACTCGTAGTTAAAAGTTTACATACTGATTACATGCAAGTGCATGGTCATTGAGTTCAAGGTCAAATTAATGTAAAAACAGTGGTTTCTATTATGGTACTGTATTCAATTAACAGGGGCACAATATTTAACAAACTTCAGACATAATTTTGATTTCTATGATATAGATGTACATATAGGTATTGAAAACTGGGAACTTTACCCCTTTACATACTTTGAATGTATAATGCATTGATGTGTAGATAAATATACCCCAACCTCAAAATGCATGTACTCCCAAAACTTTTAAACCACATGTACAGTAACAAATCATATTTTAATTAAATGGATCTTGACTTGATTTCTCTGATCTTGGTTGTAAAACAAAAGCACTCTTCCTTTATAACAGTGGCTGAAGCTGGATGACCTATTTGAGCAGGAGAGAAACATCCGAGTGTCCATGGCCAATCGTGTGGGGGTACTGGGGCTGATGCTCCATCAGACGGTGGATCACGATCCGATGAATCCAATTCGCCCTCCAACCATGGAATAACATCCAATCCACATCCACACTAATCCAACCATGGATAAGGGCATTACATCCAGTCCATTTATTCTTGTTATGATGTGTTCACATTTTACTTAATATTCAATACTGACTCAAAATATATTATATATATTTTTCATTCATTCATAAAGGTCTCAATTTTTAAATCAATGAACTTGTACTCTAATTAAAATACATGTGTATTTTTTGCTTGACGTATGTTTGTTGTTTTTTTTTTTTTCATTAAAATTATTGATATTGAATAGAAAAGTTTTTGTCTTCTTTTATTTCTAAACTAATTTTTGCACAATCTGATATATATTCTCATTTACTTTAAATTTGAAATACATGTACACGATCATGTTATTAGTTCCATTGTGGGCATCAATTCAATAATAGGTGAGCCAGTCATCGTATTCAAAGAGATACTGGTCTACATGTATTAAGTTTATAACTTTTTTGTTGGTTTGAAATACAAAATCAGCAGAATCTACAAAGTTTCTTTTTAGAATGTTGACTTACCGGAATTTGTTGATCAAAGTGAATTTAAATAGAAATGTGAGAATAAATAAACAAGGCAAAAATATTTACAGTACATGAATTTATTCTATTAATAAATGATAAACTTATTTAACACTCGAGAAGTTGTTCGACCAAGATACTGTCTTAATTCCTTGGTGGTCACCCAGGCATAATCCAATACACTTATATCTTCATTTGGAATCACTGGACCACCTCTATATTCAGCCTTATAAATGAAGATCTGTAAAAAAAAAAAAAATCTGTCAAAATCATTGCTTGCCAAAATTGGCTCAAATTTTACCAATTTATATACATGTACATGTACCCAGTACCTGGCATATTAAGGAATAAGGAATTATTCTTTGAGTATTATGAGATGATCAAATACAGTCAGGGGGGATCAAATCCAATAAAACCCGAAGGGCTCTATGATAGATTTTATCACACCAGACTGTATATGATCACCTCATAATATTCAAAGAATAATTCCTTAATACTTATATTTAATATATACATGTAATTTTCAACAACTGTACGATTAAGTATTAAAAAAGTCATTGATAAAATGAATTGGACCATAAATTACCCGGTACAAATTGATTTGTAGTGTTATCACAGACAAAGACATTGGAAACTGTAAACATTTAGGTTTAAATCGCTGCCCAGAAGTATTTGTTATTTGAAGAGATACACATGTATAGAGAGTATTAAAAGAAGAACTATAAAACGACACATGGAGGAGGGCCATTGAAACGGAGACAAAGGAAAGGGGAGATGACTGGTACTCACTTTGTGACCATTTAATTTAGTTTCTTCCCTCTTTTCTCTTCCGTAATTCTTTATTTGGTAACCACTAGGGGCATTCCCAAAGACTCGGAATTTTAAGTCGGTTCCACAGCTACTGGTGAGGGCTTGTTCTGCCACCTTATAGAAAGAAATAAATTTCTGTTGTTAACAACTCATCAATTGACCAAATGCCTCTCTCAATAATTGTTATCCATTGAAAATGAATGGATTTAATCAGAATATATCCAATGTAACTGGTATATTATTTAATACAGGTTTTTTTTTTCAACACTATGAAACATTTTGTCCATTGTAACGGTTAATTAAGGATACCAAAATTGTGATATTGAGTTTGTGACATACATGTAAGTTTAGTTTGGGGGGGGAGTTTTTTTGTACAAGATATGTATAATAAGTACATGTAATTATTTTCCCATACTAAAGGAACATAAGAGTTAATATAAAACTTGAGACCATTTCCTGGTATTTCATATGAATTATGAAATTTAACCATGTGAAAAAAAAAAAAATCCAGGTACCTACATTCAGTTTAGAGTTCACATTTCTACAGTGAACTTGTACATGTAAATCTAAAGCTATTAACAGCCTAAATGCTGTACACCTCGACACACTTACTTCTCTCATGGATAGGCCTGGTGTGTAACTCATGGTGGGCAAATACCACCATTCCTTGCCATCTATGACCTGCTTCAGTAAGAGAACGAGTGACTGGTCCAACTTCCTGTCCGTCGACCTCATATCATTACTCTTGTCAGCCTCTAAGAAAAAAAGTCAACTCAGATATTTAAAAAGTTTTTTGGTTTTTTTTCCAAATTCAATTTGTGCCTTTTGATATTCTAATGATACACTTTCGATTAATGCTGGTACATGTAATAAGATACTGATGAGAGATTGATCATTTACACAGAATAAAATGTTTATACAGTTTAACTTTGTTATCTTGAACAACAGAATCTCAAATAAGATTGATTAGAAGTCCAGACCACTGTTTCTTTATATGAATTTCAACTTTAAAATATCTCAAACCCTTGCATATCTTGATGTTTTTCTTGGCATATTAAAACTTATTATTCACCCCTTTACCATTTCTGCTAGACAGAACTGCTCTTTTGCAAGACAAATTTACATAGTATGAATAATATGATGTAACAGCAATTGATTTATATACCGGTACAATCATGTGTGGATCTAGGGGGTGGGGGGGTCAAGACCCCCCCCCCCCCCCTAGAAAATTCAAATTTCTTAAATTTACGTGGCAAGATTACCGAAAAAATGCCTCATACCCCCCTTGACAAACTTAAATATCCCTCGAACCCCCCCCCCCCCACCCCCCAAAAAAATTAAATGTATATCAATTCACCCTGCAAAAGAGCAGTATGACAGTTATCATGAAAGGGTTAATTGCACAGCACAATCATTTTGAAAATAAATGAAACATTAGCCTGTTTACCAGTCTCTCTATCTGCAGGTGTAAACTGAGCTAGTTCCTTGCTCCACAGTTCTTCTTTATCCTGCATAGTCTGTATTGGTATGTTTCTGAGATGGAGTGGGGTATCTAAGACATTCTTCTTCTGAATGGCTAGTCTTTCTCTGAAATCATAAATACATCGTTTGTTTTTATTTGATGGCTCCATCCAATTGTTACGAAACATTTCTTTCTCTACCGTTACATGAATGTTTTAAACAGCCAAAGAGTAAAAATCAGGAAAGAAAAAATTAATTCAAATTAGCTGTAATATACCAGTAACGTATTGCCCAATGAATAATGATAAAATTTCTAATGATTCCATGCTTGCTACTTTTTTAATTGCTTACATGTACATACAATGAATTTTCCATTGTTTTTTTGTTATTGTTTTTTGTTTTCATTCTTTACATGGGATGGGAGAAATAAGAACAGACCAGACTGGGATCAAACCAGGCCCCCTGAATCTCTAGTTAGGTGCTTTACCAACTGAGTTATCTGGCACTAGTATTCAGGCTGGTCTGACTGTCACATTCCTCTCCCCTTAAATGATCTTTGCCCTCAAAGATCACCCCAGGCTTTTTCCCCTGGCAGGAGTTAACTTGTCAGTTCTAGGGTTTGGCAAGACACCAAATGTAATAGGATGAGAAAAATAATGACAGAAAAGACCGGGATTCATACCCAGGCCCCCTGAATCTCTAGTCAGGTGCTCTATCAAGTAACCAACTGAGCTATCTGGCGCCAAAATTCAAGCCTGTCTGACCGTCATATTCCTCCCCCTAAAATGGTCTTTGCCCTCGAAGATCACCCCAGGATCTTCCCGTGGCAGGAGTTAACCTGTTAGTTCCAGGGGTTGGCACGGCATAAAAAGTAACAGGATGGGTGAAATAATGACAGACCAGACCAGGATTTAAAACAGGGCACCCTGAATTCTACCCATAGTCAGATCTTCTTAATTTTTTGTAGGTTTTGGAGGTCAAAAAACAATTTTTTACTTTTTCTTTCGTAAAATTCTTCATTAATTTATAAAACAGAATTTGCCAACTATGGTTTGATTCATTTGTAACAAAGATTTACATACATTATAATTTACAATTCTACACTGTGATAAAGACTTACTCTTCTTCCTTTTTAGTTATCTCATACTCCGAGAGCAGACTTTGTTCAACTTCTTGTTGTAACTTGTACTCTTTGTATTCCTGTTCAAGCCTGGTCATTTTCGGGGTAATAATCGGGAGTCTCTCTAGGTAAAGTGCCCCTGCTAGTCCCCATTTCTCTGTCGTAGCCTCCGTTGTCTTTGCAGGTGAGCTCTGACTGTAGTTTCTATGTTGTTGTGACGCTGGAACAAAATAAATAAATATATGACATCAAATTACCACATAGAGATCTATCTATACATTCAAAATGAACATGTTATCTGCAATAAAGTAGCCCTATCTGATTTTTTTGGAGTCAAGTGAAGTCGTACCCATGCCGACTCGTACCCAAACATACTAATAATCCATTTGTCCGGTGGTAAACAATGATGCTTGGGTTGTAAATGTAAAAGATAATCTGTTAAGGTTAGGTTTTGATATAATTAAAATAATTAAGAAATTATGAGATAAATGAATGAAGAATTTTTGATAATATAATGTCATCTCCTATAAGTTTGCCAAAAGAGGTCCCTATATCAACATTTGATAGAAAATTTCGGTTTACATGCAATCTTTTCTATAAAAAACGATTAATTGGACTGACAAATTTAAAAATTCTTCTCACTCTTTGAAGGCAGGCATAATATTATAATTGAAGTCATTTTTTTTACTCGACAATTTGATTACGTCTGTTTGGGTACGAGTCGGTTTGGTTACGAGTTGACTGTAATTCATTTTTTTTTATCTGCCCCCCCCCCCCCCCCCAAAAAAAAGGGGGGGGGGAGAGGGCTACATTATTGCAGCTATGATTATGAACATGTTGAACACCAACTATAGAAATTTTATGGGTCTTTAAAATATTGAATAAACCTCTCACAGGTCTAGTTGGTTGGTGTCGTGTAGAGAAAATTCGAACTACACACTGCAGATCTATGCACGGCCACACAGTATCATCTTCGATGAATCTAATATGTGAGCAAATGATATGAATTTCCTTACCTCTAACCAAGCAACTTGGTCTGTGTTTAATAAGTTTTGGTATCGCTGCAAGCACAGCCTGTGTTCTCGACGAAGACATTTTCATAACATAAATTTGAATTATCTCTCTTAGAGGAACTCTTCTGTTAGATATTGGCGGATCTAGGGGCGAGATATACATGTCTTCCGGAATACAGAAACGAACTGAAATATCGAAAAATAATGTATTTCGATTTATAAAGACACACCTCGGTTTGGTAACTTTTCCCGTAACACATGGTTAGAGTCCTGGAAAAATAGTGGTAACGGGGGGGGGGGGGGCACCTGAAACATGGATGCCACGCACACACACCCCCTTTTTGGTTTCTTTTTACACTTTAATTTATCACGTTCTAGAGATCGGCGATCGATAGAGCGATAGACCATCGAATTGCCGACTGGAAATGATGCTAGAAATCTGCATGAATCTACCGAAATATATAGTGTATATATCCTTTCAAATATATTTAAATTGGGGTTTTTTTTCGGGGGGGGGGGGTGTTTTTTGGTTGCTCACAATATCTCTGCAACCTTGCAACACTATATATCGACTCAGTCCTATATACATGTAAATAGCTACATGTACATGTACATATACAATTGGTGAATAAAAAAAAAAGAAATTGTTATGTAGTTTATTAGTATGCCGGGTCTCTCCATCCACTTTCTTTCATTTCGCAATACGGTGTTTTCAGTACAACTTCACCTAACGAGTAAGTACCTTGAGGATGTACATGTATAGCACTTGTAATGTGAATATCTAGGCCATTGCCTGCATTCAACAGCGGTCATCTATATAGCTAATTAAAATGGACCGACTACCAAAACAGAAGGAAACAGCAACTAAATGCAATTTACAATAATTGTTAAATTCCTGCGTGGCTGTGTAATGTTATATAACTTGAAGAACACTCAAAACAATTTAAAGATTGCCAAAAAATTCAGTGGCATTCATTCATTCATTCATTCATTCATTCATTCATTCATTCATTCAT
>WFKH01003881.1:38084216-38105662 GCA_016163765.1 Magallana hongkongensis | reverse complement strand
AATGTTATCATTATGTAACGTCTTTTTATATGTCTAAACATGCTAAAACACACTCATAGCTGCAGAAAAACATTGCTATACAGTATTGTAGAGCAACGAGAGAAACCCCCTCAGTTGAAGATAAATCATAAAATTTTGCCTTGAACTTGATGTAGCTTGCCCTACAAAAAAATGAAAACAGACAAGATTCAGTAAAAATACAACATTATAAAATATTTAGGTGAGTACAAATAAAAACAAATATGGAACAGCGAGGGAATTTCCTTTTTACTTCAAGATAGATTGCAGGATTATCTGGTGAACTCAATGATGATTGCCGTTTGAAACATTGCGAAATAAAAATAACAAAAAAAAATAATAAATACAGTAAGTAAGTAAGTAATTTATTTTATAGTGATATGTGTATTTACAGTACATTGTAAAATTGACAAAAAGAAAAACTCGAAAAGGTCAACACCCGGCCCTTCGGGCCTATATGTCACTTTAAACACAATAATGTACACAATAATGTACAGAATACATAAAGAAAGAACGCAATGCAAGATGGGGAAAAACCCCAAAAGGACAAAAAGCAAAAAATACATGTTTAAATGCATAATACAACAAATAAATCTTTAAGGAGTTTTGGGATATCAGTGGGTATAAGTATTATTTTTATATATTTGCTTACAACTCATTACTTAAATACAATTAATTGTCTTCTCTTAATAGAGGAGTATAGATATTTGGCAACCTGACGAGGATAATTGACAATGAGAAAACGTAATAATTCATCATCTGAAATTTCTTCTGACTGATTAAGACCAATATTTTCAAATAGTTTTTACGATAATCGTTATATAAAGAACAATGTAATAAAAAATGAAATTCATCTTCTACACTTCTATTGGAACAAAAGACACAAATTCTTTCTTCAATAGGTTCCCCTTGAAATCTTCCAGTTTCAATTCTTTTTGGTATAATACCACATCTAAATTGAGCCAAAGTTGATCGTAAATACTTAGGCATATCTAAAAATAAGTAATTTTCTCTTCCAAAGACTGTTTTGAATATTACGAAAGTACGTAATTTAGAGATGTTAAGTATTTCATTATTCCAATAGTTTGAATAGTAAGTGTGTATTTTCGATTGAACTAAATCTATATCCAAGATCAACTTTAATTCAAATTAATTATCTAATTCTAAAATATGAAAAACTTCTTTTAAGTCACAGCACCAGTTATTTCTACATCTATTAATTATAATCAAATTCAAATACAATTCTTGTAATTCGTTCCTCGTCAAAGGACAACACTCTATTCCAAAATCGAATCATACTTATACATCGTCTGAATTGGCTAGGTATCCATCCAGTGTCTCCATAAATAGCCAATATTGGCGCAAAACGGTGAACCCCCATAAAATATCGAATAGCTCTATTTTTAATATTATCAATTGATTGAAATTTTTTGAAAACTGGATGCATAATCCAAAACTGGTATCACACAGGAGTAAAACAATTTCTCATACGCATTAAACCTAAAATCTTTATTATTATGAATAGTTGATATAATTTTCCGAAGGGGTCCCCCCCCCCCCCCCCCTGCTTTGCCAAGATTTTCTGCATTTAGAGTAAAGTTACCCGTATGTGTAAATTTAACTCCTAGATACTTATAGTTATCAACCTTTTCAAGCTTATTTGACCCGATGGTGAAGTTAAAACTGGTAACTTTTGTCCTATTTTTACGAAAATGTAAACATTTAGATTTGTTAGTGTTAGTAAGCACTCTCCACCGTTTACACCACTCATGCAATTTATTTAACATAGTTTGTAGATCTTCTGGAGAGTTTGCTACCAAAGCAATATCGTCTGCATATAACAGAATGGACAGTTTGCGATTACCAAATTCTATCCACAAATTCATATTGTTGATTTCCTGTACTAAATCGTTAATAAAAATAGAAAACAACGTAGGTGATAAGTTATCTCCCTGTTTGACACCAGTTTTGCAATCAAACCAATTTGTCAGTTTTCCGTTAATTCGTACACAAGATTCTGAGCTCTGATATATATTTTTAACAGATTTATACAGTTTACCATCTATATCATTCAACAAAAGTTCATATAGCATCATGTCTCTATCAATGAAGTCAAAACATTTCTGAAGGTCAATAAAAGAAACGTAAACAAATACAAAACCTCATCTAGATTTATGAGTAGTAACAAAAACGAAATGGTTGAATGCATCCTATAGAAAAAGAAGGAAATTGCTACTTTCTGTAAGATCAATTACCAAATTCCGTTTTGAAACTCGGTGAAGGTTTTAAAAATTGCGAAATGCACAATTGCCAGGATTATAGGATACATGTATTTGGATTTTTTTTTCTGATAAACTCTTTACATCTTAAGATTTTAACCATAAACTTATCGCTCCTCTTCCAAAATTGTTGCATAGGGGAAGCAGATCAAAATGTACAGAGCTCGTATTGATTGAGTGTAAGCTTTACTGACAAAATAAAACACATCATGTACACTTTTCACGAAGATAAAATCTAAAATATCAGTAAAATGGAAATTAATGTTCCCTTTAGCATTTATCTTGATGTTTTGCTTTGAAAAATGTCGAGAACTTGGTATTCACTTTGTTTGAATGTAAACGGAACTTTTTTAAATAAAAAAGTTAAGTGCAAGCTTTATTCCCGATACATTTACCAAAAATGTTATGATAAATGTACGCAGAAAAAAGACAACAAAGACAAGCTTGCATCTTTTTTTTGCATCAGTTTTACTCTTTTGAAGAGAACTGTACCTTATTTCATCTGGAGGTAAAGATCCAGTTTATTGAATCTTTCCGTGCTTTTGCGATCACTGATTTTGAAATTCTGAATTTCACAACGCAGTTTCAACGATGTTTGGTTTTCTTATGCCCATATAAAAAGTATGTGAAATTGATGGATGTCAATTCTTTCAACTGTCTAATGTGTTCGAGATATTTGCGGATAAAAAATCGTTATAAATTAAAGCCCTGCAAAACAACTGAATAAACAATAAAATCTATACAGATTTAGATGCAACGCTTTAGATTGAAAGAATACACCTACAATCAATGTTTCCTACAATAACAATATTCTAAAATACTTTTCTGAACTAACAAAATCAAAATGGATACAAATGATATAGGCGTGCTAAACTATCAGAAAACACCTTAGCTTTAAAAGCTGATAACTGAAACGGATACAACCGTTAAATATGACAGAGAGTAAGGTTTTACAAATTTATTTGACAGAAGCCAACAGTTTGAATTCTTTTTAAAAGTAATTTATTGTATTGTTTACTTGTCACACAACAAGAAGAAATATCAAGTCAAATCAGTTATTCAGTAAACTTTTACATTTGCTAAAGTGTCATTGAGGTTTTGGACTAACGACTATGATAATTGTTGTTGTTTTTAGGATCTGTAATTTAAACGTTTAGACATTAAGAATATAACAATTGTGTGACCTTTTTCAGTAATCTTTAAACAATTTAATAGTTACAACGTTTAACGTATTTCAGTGTTGGGTTTATTCCTATACTCTAGAATTATTTTTTTAAGTATTTTTTTGTGAAATAAAATTAATTCTGATAAAGATCTCATTATTTGGTAGATATCCAAACAAGCAAAGTAATAAGATATGTTTATATTAGATCATTCACTCTGGTAAATAGACTAACGCAAGAGTTGTTGTTACTGTTTTGCATTTCTGTGTCAGATTTGCCTTCACAATACTATATGCATAATCATCTTTTTGAATTCCGTGATACAACGAAGATGTCAAAAATAGTGATACTCTACCTTTGTTTTGCTGCAATCCATCAATGTGCTGGCCAGATTGAACAGGTATGTAATTGTAAATGTATATCATTTAAAATATTCTGCTAACATAAAACGACCTAGATTATGCTCGTAGTTAAGCTTTTGCATGCAGTGGAGATGGTTATGTAATGGAGAAAAACTGTATTGGATTGTAAAGAATAATCTTGACTTCTGTTTATTTTATTGGAAATGTTACATGCAAGTTATTAGTTTTTAAAATCAAAAATAATAAATTAATTTAGATTCCTCGTAAAATGTGATGATGTGATTAAGATTAAGGTAGTTGTTTCTTGTAAAGGTAATGTATGAAAGCTGATTTCTGCCAAGGCCATATTATTATTTTGTTTTAGAAAAAAATTCCTTAACCCAACCCTAAATTCTGAAGATGGGTAGGCAGGGAGATAAGTAGTTTTTTTTCTGCCTAGGCAACATTAAAAATACATTATATATTTTAAAAAATTAAAAAAATGAATAAACTCCTATATCTTAGAATATAAAAAATTACAATTTAATATTGTTTATTTTAATTTTAAACATGTTTGATTCAATAACTAGATGTGCATGATTGGATTCATTATTATTTCAATGTCAACCTTGATTCAAATAGCATTTTAATGATCATGTACATGACTACTAAGTATCAATCAATTTCTCTCAAACTTCGGATTATGTTAAATTTCATAAAAAAGAACAAAAATCTATACTGAGTATTGTAGCAAACAATTCAGTCGGCGGGGTTTAATTGGGTCGGTCGCATTAGGAGAAACAAAGTTATTTTTTAAAAGACGTAATTTTACTTTTATAATGTTTATACATACAACTTACCTTAGGTACGACTCCATTGTCATGTTGAAATGACTTATAAGCTTGTTATTTTCCATCATTACGTTGTTTATGGAACAAATTTACTTGAAAGACTTGCCATACGTTGGATCGAGATATCTCGTTCTTAGTATACTAGTATTTATTTTCCCATAGTTCAGAAATTCAAAATGATTTAAGTCGACGGCAATACGCTTCCGTATATCTTTAAAAAAAATTCCGCCATTTGTTTACAAATGTTTTAAACTCTTCTATCAGAGCAGAAAAATTTCAGTTATTTATTTGCCTGATCTTGTCTCTGGAAATCTAAAGATTGAATCTTAATGTTGTATATACTTGTAATTCCTTCTACTGACAATCTTCATAACATCTTTTTAAATACATGAGAAGAACTTGCTTTACAACTTTCTTTTTTGAATTTTGTTACTTACACTGCAACAAATTTATTCTACATCAACAAGTGAATGATTCTCATTAAGCGCCTTCAGACACAAGTTTAAGTAGATCAAGTGTAAGATTAGTGTATGTTACAATGAATTTGAAGTAGGATTTGTTTTATTATAACATCGCCCTTGAAATAATAGCCCCTTCATACTACACCCTAACCTGGAAGCCTGAACTAAAGACATGAGAAAGCGTTAATATCTTAACACCACGTTCATGCCTGTTTAGATGCGTATTATCAAGACGTTACAACATCATTGTTGAAAGTGTTTTGCAATCTAGGGCATGTGTTACGATGTCAGACTTTTTCGGACGTGCTTATTTGATACATTCTTAAGTAATTTTTTTGACTTTGTGTAAATTGCTACAAAATCCTTTCCTATTCTGCAACTGCCGTATTCTATGTTTCGTACAGTCTTATTCTAAAATGAGCTACCATGAAAGATCGGCAGTTAATTTCTTTATTTATCAATAGCCCTTACTTATATCTGTGGCAGTTTTATCGCTTATCTATATAGAGAACCCTTGCAAACATTCCACAAAAATATCATGATTAACGTTTCACTAGAACTGTTTCAACAACATTCCTCCTCTCGATTTGTTTTTGCTTTGTTGTATAAGTACTGTTACATGCAAGTTATTTGTTTGTATGTATATTTTGTTCTTGAAAATATTTTAGACCGCAGGTGCTGGTACATACTAGTATACTAATACATTGTATATGTAAATCCGAAAAGTTTTAGAGTATACAATTATATCAAAGCTATGACGCGTGTTGGCCTGATTTGTTTGGAGTTTGTATGTGTCTGAGTACTAATATCAACAGATAAAACAAACAAGAATGCACAATGATTACAAGACGGTGAAATCGACCGGTAACACATTTTCCATCCAGATACTAGTATACTGACGAGCGGTGTTGAAGAAAATTTTTTTTTCATTTTGTATATCCATTAAACAACAAGTATCATCGCTGTGTTTATTTGGAAAGGAATTCAAAAAAAATAAGACTCACACACACTTCCAGTTATTTAAGAAAGAAAATACAGAACTAAAAATAACTAGACATCGTTGAAATGGTGACCATCTCAAAGGGCCGCGCTTAAATAATGAAATATAGGATAAAGCATTTCAGAGGATTTTTACGTGGTTTGATATGACCTTGACTCTTGACCTAGAAAGATTATTCAAGGTCATACCCTTTACCCAAAGTCTCTCTGTAGTTGAAGTATGAGCCAGATTTGGTCAAGGGGAAAAAAGATATGCCCTGAACAAATGATCTCGGACGGACGGACAGACGGAAGGTAGGACGGACGGACAGACTGATCAATATAGAGCGCCTACAGAGTGGAACACTAATAAGTCAAGAAATTATGATACAACAAATATACAAGTTTGATCAAAAGCTGCTGACTATTCACATTGCATTTATTTGTAACCACATCGGGCTGTTATTAGTATACTAAGTTTGCAAACAGTATTGAAATATAGCAAAACCAAATACATGTACATGTAATACTGTACAAAGATACACATTTATATAATAAAAGTTTAACGAATTCCATGCATATATACAAAACAAATATATGCAAAATGTTGATTGTTCAACACAATTGATATTAATTTTCACCCTCAAACATATGCCAGTGTCATACATTAACCTGTCAAAACTGAAGGTTTATAAAAATATCTTTAGATCACTGCTTCAAGAAATTATTGATGTATCTTACCTATCGTGCAGGTGAGATATATATAATCTTAACAGAAAAATATTTCTCATAAAAATTTGGATTTTTAAAAATGACAGGATTTTCTTTCGATATTTTATGACTTCCTATAGACATTTTATTTCAAACTGCCGTAGGAAGGTCTGATTTCCGGTAGGAAACTTAAATACAGTCTCATTGGTTTTTTTATGTTTATCTTATAAATAACAATCTCTGAGAATACAAAAAATGATAATTTTTAAATATAAATTTCTACCATATCAATAATACATACCAAAACAAAAGTCGCTTTATTTATTTTCAGAAATATGGTCTGTCTATTGACAAATTATAAATGGATTTTTGATTAAGTTAAACAATAACAAAACAGCCTTTAAATTTATGACATATGCACATTCAGAATGTTTGGCTTCAACAGACGCCTTTGCATAGTACACTGCAAAACAAGACTTTCTCTATACATGTAATTACATTATCATAGTAAATCTTCTCTTTGATTTTACTTTTAAAATTACTAGACTTTGACCCGTGCGTGCACTGGTTGAAATTGCATATGATATCGGAAATTTACGAAATAGATACATCGACATACCGTATTGTTGACATTTACATAACCAAGCTTTAGGCCTACAATATTGCTATTAATAATTTCACTACACTCTGCTTAGTTAGAATAATCTAACTGTGTCTCGGGACAGGCCTTTACCACAGTTAAAATGCCTCCCATATACCCGTAATGTAGCAAAGAATTGCAGAATCGCTCCGAAGCGATTTTGAAGAAAATTAATGAAGCTTCATTGAAAATAACAGTCAAATTATTCATAACAAACCATTTTGAGGCTGTAAATACCTTTCATCTGAAAATCTAATTCATATTAATGAAGAATTCAACACTTTTTCACCAACTTTTTTTTTCACAACATGTTGACATTCGGAACTCTCGGGGTTTTTCATATTAAATGCACTGAGTTAGAGTTATCTCCCGTATTTTCTTTGATGAAGAGCAAATTTCCAATGAAAATTTACACGTATTTGTATTATCGTTTCTGAGTTTATCCATGCAAATGTGATATTGTGGAAACATGAACTAAGGAGCCTCCGGTGATTAAGCGTGAATGTAATGCGCATGCGCAAGATTGTAAAATCCAAAAAATCCAGGTGATTTCCGGATTTTTTAAAGGAATTTTTGTTGATTATTAATTAGCGAAGCTTGATTGAGGAAAAATAAAATCAAATTGGTATTCTTCAAGCACCAATGATGTTTAAAAAATATAAAACAAAAGACAGTACTTCTCCGATTTCTCGGTATTAAAGCCCAAAAATTCGAGTCTATTATTTTAATATAGTAGTATAGATCCTTAATATGCTACTGTAGAATCATGTGGTGGTCAATGTTCGTGGGTAGCCAAAAGTTTCCTGGTTAGCTGGGACGAAAAAGGTATAGCGCCTTTTTCCCATCATTTCGCCTACACCTATGTTTGGATGGAAAGTACCTGTAACTAAAAATTTCTTCAGGTACCAAGCTTTAGCAATATGATTTTCGAAACCTAGGTACTGATTTTATAATGATGTCTGTAACAACTGATTTGTCATAAATTCGGAAAACTCTGTAAAATGCCAGTTGATATTCTGAACTGTTATAAGTTCAAGCAAAATGCAATGGATATAAGTGTAAAAGAGTATATGTATTATGTTAATGATGATATCTGTTTTTATTGGGTGTGCTCATACTCAGACTGAAATAAACAAGATATTTTATTTTAAATCAGATAATTAGATATACGTAACTTAATCTCTCTATTCTTTTCATGCTTCAATTAAGTCAAAAATATTTACTACTTTGTATCGCATACTAACTCTTTTCCTATATATCCCTAACAAAAGCTGAATACTTTAATGATGTTGTATAAGATAATTAAGACTCTTACAGCATAGTAAATTAAATAAAGTAATCCGTTTACTATGCATGCGTTTCTTTGAACATATCTAAAAACAAGAGGCCCATGGGCCACGCTCACCTGAGCAAAAATAGGCATGATAAAATCAGCTTAATGGAGTCATAATACAAAATATCTGGACAATGTGGTATAGTACATGTCGATCCTGTATAAATAAAAATCCATTTTCCCCCTGGATATTCTTATGTTTATAATTAAGTTCTTTTTCTAACAGGAAGATTTTATAGTCATATCACATGTTGAGCATTGCAGTTCTAAAAAAGACCCTAAACAATTGTTTATATAAGGGATATAAACATACATAATAATAAATAAATATTAGTGTTAAATCTAGGATTTGAAAAGGGCATGTTAAATAATGGTGAAAAGGGCACTTTTCTCCGCGGTAAATATTATTAAACCTTGAAAGGGGCACCTTTTTCAGCGGTAATATTATAAATCATTAATCCTTGCAACAAGCGTATTTTAAGGAAAATTTTGCATCGTAATCAAGTGTGACCTCGAGATCTGTAATGAAACAAGATTATTGAACAATGAACGATTTGCTTTTGCATTCACATGTCTTATTCAGTATTTTATTTTCAATCTTTTTTTTCTTTCTTAAATTGATTTACATTTCTTTTTATCCCTTAGAACAGTCATGGCATTGGTCTGACTAGTTTTAAAGTATAATTCATTAAAAATTCTTTATTTCATTTAGGCTTTATGTAATATGTGAACTTAAACACATCTGTATCCAGTAATGAATCATAGGACATGTATAATGTAGACAATTTTATTCTCTTTTGAGAAGTGGGCAGGCATAGCATGGATGTAGGCTACCTATGCCTGTCCACTTCTCAGTCAAATGAGAATATGTATAGACAACTGATGGCAAAATTATTAAACCCTTTTTACCACAGAAATTTGGATATTTAAATTGTTGTTTTAAGCTTTTTAAAAATCAATTTGCATTAAAATCTGCATAACAATCTTTTATTATGAATTAAGTTTCTGCATTCTTCAAGAAGAGTTACGTTTTTTGGAAACAGAGAAAATTCTGGTTAATCTGACGATTGTTTAAAAGCTTAAATCAAAGTACTTAAAGTACTGAAAAGTGCTAAGCTGTCCCTACATCAGAAAAAAATAATTGCATTATAGAAGTGTCATTATGAATGAATTGAAAAGTTTAAATTTACATACGTCATGTATATAGCCAAAATTTTGCATTTTGGTATATTAAATTGAACTACATGCGTGCATAGCCGATAGGTTATAGATATCTAGTTACGTCTATGGAATGATAAGTTAGCCTATTTTACCGACATCACAGACCGTGTACTTATGTATGAAACCCCATTGCAACATGCTGTTTACAAAACTAAATATGCTCTTTGACCTTTTAAATGCACTGACAAATATTCTTTTATTCTTTTATTTTAAATCTTTGATGTTTAAGAAAAAAATAATTGTGATAATTTGTGTGCTGCTGCAAATCATTAGAAATATTTTGCCTTTACACCGATACCGCAGCCGAGTACCTCTCTGCATTCTATTATTAAACATCGAGTCATCAGATTGTTTTTGATGATAATAGGTGGCACTTATTCGGAAGTGGCATCCCCGAAAAGCAATGCCAATAAGCGCTTTGCGTACTGCGTACGCTTAAAAAGAATAAGAAAACTTCACATCTAGATTTTTATTAAAATGTTTCATTAGTCTAAACATGGTTTAGTGTTAAAATTTCAAATTATCTCCATAAAATATATTATTTTGTGTTAATTCTATTTATAGATAACCTTACGATGTCTCATTGATAAGCTTGTACAATTACTAATTTCAAGGAGATAATTCAGTTGTTATTTATCAAATTATTGTACCAGTAATTAGGTATCAAATCACCCATTTATATAGGACAGCTGTGTATACCCCCTCAGCTTGGGCCTCTCCAGTTTACCTGTATCGTCTATTGTCTCAGGTCAATCGTGCGTGAAGTCCAGCGAGTTTTGGTTTAACTTTGCAAACAAAACATAGGCTAGGGCAATGGTGGTTTGAATTAAATTTACTTTCAGTAAAAAGGGCATCACTTTTATTTATTATTAAAAGGCATGGCGTTTGAAAAAAGGGCATGGCGCTGATAAAATGGGGCATGGCGCCGCGCCACGCTAGTTTACTTTAGATTTAACAAAGTTTAATATAACATTAAACTCTGAACCCCTTGTGAGGCCCAAGAATCGTCCAGGGCCCAGAGTCTAAACAATTTTAAAGAATCAGCAATATGTCAAAATGCTTGCATATAAGTAAAACCCTATGTGATAACATTTCAGTTTTTGTAAACACACGTAATTAAAATGTTTTCCTTTGTACAATTGGATCTTCAATGTGGCCCCACCCTACTCCTCAAGATTTTGACTTTAACGAATTTGAATCTACACTATCTGAAGTTGCTTCCCCTAAAGTTACAGCTTTTCTAAGCAAATGGTTTTTTTAGAAGAAGATTTTTAAAGATGTTTTCTATATATTCCGATGTAAAAATTTGTCCCCCCCCCCCCCACCCGTTGTTAGCCCATCCTACCCCCGGGGATCAACATTTGAACACATTTGAATTTTACCCTACCTGAGGATGCTTCCACACAAGTTTCAGCTTTCCTGGCTGATTGGTTTCGGAGAAGAACATTTTTTAAAGATTTACTCTATATATTCCTATGTAAAAATTCGACCCCCCCCCCATTGTGGCCCACCCTACCCCCGGGGGTCATAATTTTCACAACTTTGAATCTAAATTACCTAATGATGCTTCCGCATAAGTTTCAGCTTTCCTGGCTGATTGGTTTCTGAGAAGAAATTTTTTTTGGAAGATTTACTCTATATATTCCTATGTAAAAATTAAACCCCCTATTGTGACCCAACCCTACCCCCGGGGGTCATGATTTTCACAATTTTGAATCACGATACTTCCACATAAGTTTCAGCTTTCCTTGATGATTGGTTTTTGAGAGAAAGATTTTTTAAAGATTTAATCTATATATTCCTATGTAAAAATTCGACCCCCTATTGTGGCCCCATCCTACCTCCGGGGGTCATGATTTTCACAACTTTCAATAATTTGTAATTATCTCCCCTTGTAAAAGGGTGTGGTCCTTAATTTTCACAACTTTGAATCCCCTATGCCTAAGGGTGTTTTGTGCCAAGTTTGGTTGAAAATTGCCCAGTGGTTCGGGAGAAGATCTTAAAAATGTGAAATGTTTACAGACGGACAACAGACAAAATGTGATCAGAAAAGCTCACTGAAGTTTTAATTTCAGCTCAGATGAGCTAAAAATATTGTATATTATTGAAAATGTCTTATCTTTGCAAAAGTGCTATATTTTAGGCGAAATCATATATCAAGTGCACTGTACCTCTTTTGTTGGTAGCAATTCTATTTTGTAGATAAATACGCTTGTATTAACTACGTAAATGGTTTTATATACCTTTTAGGGAATGTAAATTCTTGGGCAAGAGTTACCCACAAAAGCCACGAACATTGCTCCCCCACTAAAAATGATGATTCCCCAGTATACCATTGAACTCTTCTACAAATAGTATTCTCTATTACACCTTAGAATTTTATTTAAGGGGGTATGGTAAGGAATTTGTTTTAATTTTACTTTTCAAATGTTAAATGTTTACAATGCTTAACTAAGATATTTCTAGTTGTCAGCCAAAATTTTAGCGTCAGTTGTCAGGTAATGAGCGAGATAGAATTGACGCTACAATTTTGGCTGTATTATCTTATTATATTACCTTTGGCATTGTGCATAATATAATTGGAAAAATAAAATTAGAAAAATTGACTATGAGCCTTGAATAAAAATGATCTCTGAATATGAATGAGATAAAAGTATATAAAATGAATTTTCCAGTTAACCACATTAGATAACCTTAAAACACACGTTATTTAACATTACTACACATCAGAATCCGATATCCTTGTTAACAATTGTTAACAAAAATTATGTTTCATTGCTTGATCGTAAATCATCCACAAGTATTTAAGGTGCAATATTTTCACAAAGCAAATATATTTTTTTTAATTTAAATGAATTTTAATTTTTATATATCGTATATTAAATTGATTTTCACTAAAGGCCCAGTCTTTATGTCTCAATGATCTACCTTTACACAAAACAATAATTTTGTTGAGTTAATAAAAACATTTGTCAAACATGTGTGCCTATTGTAAATATTTGATTTTTTTCACATTGGCACTGCGAGACTCAGACACAAACATATTGTCATTATTGTCCACACATAAACCATAAGGATACTTCAGATCACAGTTATCAATGTAACGAAGAAACTGTCCATTCTGATCCAGAATGTGGATACAATGGTTGTCAGTGTCTGCTGTCAGGATATGACTCTGACTGTCTGTTGTGATACCCCAGGGATTAAATGGTTTGTTCTTGGTAACTGAGGGATGACCGGTGTATCTCCATCTGAGTTTCCCGTCCTGATTAACCACCACCACTGCACCAGCCTTATAATCAGCTACACATATATCACGATTACTATTCTCGGTTATGTATTTGATATAACTATTCCCTGAGTACAGAGGTTTACCATTATCATCAAATTGAATTGTTTGTTTTTCTGTAGATTCTGAGTAACGTACAACTTTGGATTGAGTTCCATCATCACTATACATGGTAACCAGGAGATCACCACTAGAGGAGATACACAGCTGAGTAGGCACCCATCCCTGTAATCTAATCAACTCTTCTGTCTGTCCATTCTTTAGTATATTCACTGTATTTGATGTATCATCAGAGTACAGAAGATCTCCATTAATGTCTACAGCTATATCTCTAGGCTGTTTCCTCGATTTTGTGGTGTTTGTTTGATGCAGTGAACCATTAATGTTGAAACATTTGATTGCATTGGGGTGTCCACTTGTCCATATCTTGTCTTCATTCCGACATGCCACACTATGTATATATTCATACCCCGTCTGTATTGTGGTAACAAGAACAGGTTCCTTCAGTAATTCCCTGACGAAAGGTTTCGGTTGATTTAGTGACTGGACATTTTCTTCTGTAACACTAGATAATGGGGTGATCTGTCCAAACAAACTATACAGCTTCTCATGGTCTATTGGTTTTGGAATGAATGTTGGCATTGATAACTGAACCTTGGGTGGAAGTTTGCTGAACTCTCTGATCTTAGAGCTGTATTCAATGGCTGGAGATACTTCAGTAGATTCCTTAGTTTCCTTCATAGCCAGTAACGCTTTATCTATGAGAGACTGTATCTGTTTAATTTCATCCAAATGTCTCTGTAAAATGTCTTTGTGTTTCACTTTTATCTCGCTCAATTCGGTTTTCATCTTGATGATAACGATGTCGATTTCTCTGTGCCATTGTTCTCCTTGTTTGGAAATTTCTGTTGTAAGTTTTTCATATCCTCCGTCAAGACTAGCAAGGTGATTACCCAAGTCGAGTGCAATCTCTTCATATTTAGGAGTAATACGATTTTGTAACTTCTCTGTATCCTTTTCAATAGCTTCTTTTTTCGCCTTGTAAACTTCTAAAATGTCTACAAATATATGTCCTCTGTGTTGTTCAGATGCAGTACAGGAAGAACAAACGAAATTGTTGTCACAATTCTTGCATTGATATTTACAGTTTTTGTGTGGGTGCGTAACGCATTTTGGATAAATCAAGGTTGATCTTCGGTCCTGAAATCGGACTACTTTGTGTTTATCATATTCATCTGAGATGTGATCAACTACACAAGGCTTGCAGAGGTTGACATGACAAAAGTCACAGTAGCTGTGTACTATGGCGGTCTCACAAAGGTCACATCGGTGCACATCCTGGGCACTAGAGCGAGGATCCATAGCTGTAAAAAAAAAAAAATCAGAATAAATTAAGTTACGATAACAAAAATTTCAAGCTTTAATTTAGAACACTAAAACGAAAGTACACACATATATATTTTAATTTAGATATATACACAATTATTTTAATTTGGATATGCACAGCATCACACTTTATTGATTTGTTAAAGTAAAAATGTAGAATATGAATACATCGAAATCAGAAATATGATAGAAATCATATATTTACCTAATCAGACAGGTTTGTTGTCTTAAACATGGCTGGGCTTGTCACCTGACGGTAGATTTTAGTTTTATTTAGAGTTACTTCCCGTGTCTCACAATTCATATTCGTCAAACCGAATAAATATATACGAGTTGTAGATGTCAGATCTGTTCCATTCTAATATCCCAGTTACATTAAAATATCAGAATCGATCGAATGCTCTCCAA
The DNA here is from genome assembly GCA_016163765.1 of Magallana hongkongensis. NCBI lineage: Eukaryota > Metazoa > Mollusca > Bivalvia > Ostreida > Ostreidae > Magallana > Magallana hongkongensis. Next base: position 38,090,583 of record WFKH01003881.1, on the reverse strand, counting down.
AGAGAGGGGCATGTGGTTACTTTTTAGAAATATTTGTAAACCTAATTTTGATAACTAAATGGTCAAAAGTGCCTATTTGTACACCACCCACCCCCACCCCCCTCAAAAATTCTAACGTACAATTTCCAAATATCCCACCGCTCCAATGGACAAATAAACACCGTAATATTATTTGATATCGATCTTTATTTATCACATGTTAATCTCAATATGCGGTGGATATAACTCATGGGATAAATGTTTGATATTCCACGGCGTGTTCTTACGCCACGTGACGTCATAATTAAACATTATGTAGCTTCAGGCGGATGATTGACGTAGAATAAAAAAAGTAACGAAACAATTCAGTTGAAAAGTGTACAGTTGTAAAATTAATGTAAAGCATTAAATTTTTCAATGTATTGATAAAAATATGCTTGAAAATGAAATGTTTTTTAATATTTAAGGAACTTTTTTTTCCGTGCGTAAAGTTGTTGACGTGTTAGTAAATGTGTTGTGCGGCACACATTAGAATGGTAAAACATGTGATAAAAAGAATCTCTCATGATTTGCGATGGTATATGATTTTTATCCAACTCGTTGTGTGTTTATCATCCCCTCGCCAAGGCTCGGGGATAAAAAACACACAACTCGTTGGATAAAAATCATATACCATCGCAAATCATGAGAGATCATATATTTATGACATAAATATCATTTATTCATTTTTTTTTAATTTGATTTTTTTTTAAATTTAATTCGTTATTTTTTTTCCTTTTTTTTTTTTTTTTTTTTGGCAAAATCTTTGGGGCGGCAATCATATATGCATAAAATAACATTTGGTATTGCAGAAATGTTCTTGCACAAAATACCTGCGAAACAACCGTCTTACTGCATGAAAGAAACATATAATGCCCGCCAGATGCATAGATTTCAATGTTTTATCTCAGAAATATTTTTTTTAAATTAGTCAGCTTGGTTATTATAATATCATCGTGTTTTAAACAAAGCAATACTTTTTAAATCAAGCAACGTCATTACAATGTAATATAGTAATTCTGTGTAATCATTTATATTCGTGGGAGTCAATGTTCGTGGGTAGCCAAAGTTTTCCTCGTTTGTGAGGACATAATTTCGTTAATTGTAGTTATTTTATTTTGTTGATAAATATAAATTATATTATGCTTTTAATGGTTACCCATTAAAGCCACGTTATTGGTCCCCCACGAACAATGATGATTCTACAGTATATCTCTACATTTTATCGATTGTAGAAGCCACAGATTTATTACCTTCATGTGATGTCTGACATCCGGTTCCGGTTTGCCACCACCCTGGTCACCAGTAAAGTTGCTAATCCTGCCAACACGTCACAAGAAGTCAGATTTGACGTCACACTTCCAAATGAAGCTTTCATATCAGACTTCCAAATGTAAGTCAGCTGTTTTACTGATCAATTTTTTGTTCAATATCTTCTTAGAATGAACAGTTTCATCAATGATGCATTGAATCCAAAATGTTTGATGATTTTACAGTTATGTATAATTTTTTTATTTACAAAATTCAACTATTGCCCAAGATTTTTTCCTCATAACCGATACTGACTTTAGCAAATTTATCAAATATTATTATTTAATCAAAATATTACTTTTATTTGCATTTTTGGTTATTCGCCTCAACATTAAAGTTTTTTCAATTTGTTTATATATACTATAACATATACATCCTAATCGACTTTATATATACCGGTATATACGAATCTAATATATAATATTAATATATAATAATATATGCATCCGTATCGACTTTAAATTTAAAATTGTACTTTTTTCATTGTTTATAATGCTTTAGTAATACATTTCTAATAATCTACCAACATTTGAGTGTCAGTCGTACAGTTATAAGCAAGATTTTATGCTCACAATTCTTCGTTATGTAAATAAGGCTCGTGGTTTTTTTTTTATTGGTTAAATATACCGGTAAACTTCTTTTTGAAACTGATTATTCTATCTGCTTATCCGTTTTCAACGCATTTTGTAGCGTTTGTCACATTCATTTTAGGTTTAAACTTGGGATTTTCTTGTCAATATTTAAAATGTAAACAAAAACATGACCTGGAGTGCGTTTTGTATTGAGAGCTCTGTATCTCGCTTATGCATGCATCATGACGGCTGACACTGAAATTTTGGTTGACTATTAGAAATGCGTCACTGAGGCATTGTAAAACAAAAAAATGGAATTTAGTAAAATTTTGACCTTGGCAAATGCTTGTCAATATTGACAAGTCTAAAAATAAATCCAAAGAGGGTGGTACGTCGACCCTTGTACCAATGCAATAGGTTTCAGTAATGAGACGGTGTAAGCAGTAGACTAATTTATACCCCCTCTAAAAGATTATTACTTTAGAGTAAAGGATTATCTACCTATTTATCAATTATACCCAGTGGATGCAGTTTTGCATCTTTGATTAAGATTCATTGAGTTATAGTCATTAGCAAAGAGGGTAACCTATTGCCTTTAAGTTTATGAATAAATTTTGGTGATTTTTTTAAGGTTTAAAGCGATATAAAAAAAAAATGATCTACTTAATGATATATAGTTTTACAACATAATTATGTATAGACATTAATCTTTTTATTTTAATATGTATTGTGGTACCCTTTAAGTTATTTTGTATTTTATAAAAAAAAAAAGATGTTATAGTCATTGCAATATGTACTCGAAATTTTAGGGAGATTGGCGGAAAGATTTATCCCGGTGAGGTAAACGAGAAAGTTGCTGCACAGAAGAAATATGATGCAGCCAAGAAAAAGGGACAGAGTGCTGGACAGGTCAAACAAAAGTAGGTCACAATATTCACCCGTCACTCATAATGGGCCGTTGGTTGAGTAAAATGAGATCGCGTTAGAATAAAGTGGTTACACTCCCTCTTTCTAGCTTTTTAAATCTTTCTTATCCTATCCTATCTAACAATTTCAATAACCCTATAGAGTGTTATTTCAACTGACCACCAAACACAAGAAAATAAAAATACCAAAACAAAATGATATTTTCACGGGTTCCTTTGATATTTTAAAAATTATAAGCCCATTTCCCGTCACATGTTAACACATTATACAAATGATATTACGTACAAATGTGCGCGTATATTGATATTGAAATGAAATACAATGTATTGACATTCGAGTATACATCCCCCAATAGATTTTGGTGTAAACTGGACACCAATTTTAATTACTATACAACGTGGTTGGTTCTATTAGGACATCACTAAAAAAAAAGTAGATATGATATGTATAACATTCTAATTTCAAATGATTCACAATATCTGTCCTTCCAGACCACGAAATACAAACAGATTCTCAGTGGAAGTCAATGTTGGGGCTCAAGAAAAAGTAGTCTTCAATCTGACCTATCAGGAGCTTTTAAAACGCAAACGAGGCTCGTATGAACACGTGATATACATCAATCCCAAACAGATAGTGGCCGACTTTCAAATTCACGTTTCTATTGAAGAATCAAGGGAATTGACTGAAGTTCGAGTCCCTCCAATACGTAATGAGTTGGAGCAAAACTTGGAAGTCAAAGGTATGATTGTGCAAAAAGACGACGATTCATTCAGTCAAGCAATATTGTGTTCACACTGTAACAAATGTACTTCCAAAGATAAACTTCTGTTCCGATTCGAACGTCTTCCCTCTGCAATAAAGTAATCGATAATTAAAGGAATGTGTTAGTGAAAAAAAAAAGACTTTTGACACACATTTCTAGGATTAGCATGTAAAATAAAGCCTTTTTTCTTTTATCTAAAACGAAAAATAATCATGGCGCGATAACTTGTTTAAAATTAATTTAATATTAAAAATATCATTCACAGGTGACAATACATTAGCGGTTGTGAGTAGGCCAACCACAAAATCCGCTAGGATTTCATACAGTCCTTCAGAGGCAGATCAAAGACAGAATTCGGAGCAGGGAATATCCGGGCTCTTCATTGTAGAATACGACATAGACAGGGAAACAAACGCAGGCGACGTTATGGTACGTATAATCAATCCAACTTTCTTAAAGTATTGATTATTTAGATTTCTAACATTGTATATTTTTAACGATAAGACAATAGATAGCTTTAAAACTATAAATAATAGTATTTTGATGCAAACATTAATCGTACCGTATGAATGATAATATTTCATGCTTTGGTGCCATAAAACATGACTAGGCCCACTTTAATTTTAATCTAAGCCCACCTTAATTTTAATCTAAGTCCAAAAACAAAAGTTATCCATAGAGGAAAAATGAGGCAAAGATCATCAGTAATCCAGCTCAGATTGATGCTCCAAGTCTCAGGTGTCAAGAATTTATTTCAGGTCGTTGATGGCTATTTCGTACATTTTTTCGCGCCTTCGGACATGGAGGAAATTCCAAAGGACGTACTCTTGATTTTGGATGTTAGTGGATCTATGTATGGTATCAAGTTAAGGCAGATGAAGGACGCGGTATTGGGTATTCTCAGTGACCTGCACGAAGGCGACCGCTTTAATATCTTGAAATTCAGTACTAGAATTTCTTTCTACAAGGAATCGTCAGTGATAGCTAACACGGAAACTGTGAGGGAGGCAAAACAATACGTGAAAAACATGACCGCAAGTGGAGGTACTGTATTTCATGCATGTAATATATATGGTGTTTTATTTTGGCGTCGAAATAGTTTGCTAAATTCAAATTTTTTTTTATAGAGGAATTTAAAACATCAAGAATTATAAATTAAACTTTTGTAGATTTTTATAGCTCAATTCATAAGCGATAATTTTGTGAAAATGTTAGAACTTTTTTGTCTATTAAAGACCAAACTTTTGCAACGTTAAGTGCTACTTCAATTCTAGATTAGACAACAGCCTGAGAGCTTTTGAAGCGATCGTTTATAACTTTATTATGATGTAAAGCTAGTATGAAGAATGACAACATTTATGAAAGCATGAAGGCCATAGAAGAAACCAAAAGTTTAAAAAGTTGTCGAATTTTTCAAAGACGAATAATTGTCGAGAAGAATACAATGGTTTTTAAATAATATGGGTGCGAGTTTGAAGTTTTATTTTTGTTCTAAACTAGATATTCGGCGCAGACGTTTAAAAATTGCCATAAAATTTATTTTAAAATTTCTTTAGGGTACAATACGTGAAATAAATTCTTTAAAGCAAGAAATGTAGAAAAAGTTGAACGTACGTTGATATTATAATCCATTATTGCATTGAGTTACATAAGAAACGAGTTCTGGGATCTCTAAGAGAACCATTTTTCTGAAGAGTAAAATTGCACATAAAACTTATAAAAAGGCTGTAGTTGGTGTTCGGAATTATCTTTTTTTTCAAACACGACCGCTGCAAGAATTCATATAGAAAATATTTCTTGCTTAGAATCAGGCTTGGGGTAATGCTAAATGTAATGGTAATGCATTGCAATGCATTACATGTTTTCAAAGTAATGCTAGTAATGTGTAATGCCACAAATTTAGCATTACAAGTAATGGTAATGTAATGCATTACTTTCCAAAATCTAGTGTAATGCTGGCATTACATGGCATTACTTTGCATTTCTATGCTTTTCTATGCATGTTCATTTTTAAAATTGTGATGAATTGAATAACTGAAATTCTATTTGATTAAAAATTGTTTTAAAGAAAAAAAATAATTCTTGAGATAAAAATATTTCAGTTGTATGATTAAAAAGAAATTTAAAATCCATTCTTAAATTTTCAATATAACTAGCTATAAAAACACAATTTCATAACATTTTAAAAGTGTTCTTATTAAGAATTTTATATCATTTGAAAAATTTACTACAATTAGTTGTGCATTCAATAAATTCTTTACTGTGAAGAATGTGTCAACAACACACATGCCCCCAGGTTAATCTAAGTATCAAAACAATCTATTGTTTTAAGAGGTGCTAATTAAACACCCCAATCCCCACCCTTCTCTTAACTGTGTTCCATTAGAATAGAGAACAGACATACACCCTTAAAAGCAAAAAAGAATGCACTAAAAAGAATGCACTGTCCAACCATGATCTCTGGAAGCTTAAAAATTACTTCCAGTATTATAACTAACCCATTTGAAAATAATACCTCTCTCTCTCTCTCTCTCTCTCTCTCTCTCTCTCTCAATATCTGTGTTGTATATTAAGTACAATTGTTTGGACTGATAGAAAATATAAGATTCATGTATTTTCTTCTATTATTGCCTGAACACTTCAGGCATGTAGCATCCTTTTTGGAAGTGGGGTGGAGGACTCATCCAAAAAAATCTTGACAGGCGTAAAAAAAAAAATAAAAAAAAAACTTCCCAAAATCTTCAAAATCCTAATCCGTGGAGGAGGGGGGGGGGGG
>WFKH01003881.1:38057727-38082598 GCA_016163765.1 Magallana hongkongensis | reverse complement strand
TATATATATATATATATATATATATATATCAATAGAAAGCTAAGTGCAAAAAGTTAAAACTACCTGAATCGAAAACAAAATTTAATCTATGTCGTATATGGTTATTTCCATTCAATGGACAATCACTCTAACGGCAAAAAATTAATAGAATTAGAACTCTTTAGAATGCAGTATATAGAGGGTCTTTACACAAATTTCAGCGTTAAAAATTCGTACTATTTCTAAATGTTACTGTTAACTAGTATAAAATGTAAATTTTGTTGTCGTTTTAGTACAAGTTTGTGACCCCGCTGACATCTATGGTTGTCGTCAAACCCGAGAAGAAAGAAACTTCTAGTGTAGACGAAGACGACGACGGTTTGTGAGATCATGTTAGAGAGTTTGGTATTGTTTACGTGCACGGTTACGTGTACTTGTAATAGGTGAATTCACTAAAATATGGTCAAATGTTTCGTCCAATGTTTCGTTTCGTTTCTTTTCAGTACATTTAAGTATTATAATACTTGCACTTACCCGTAAATACATGTACCAACAATCTCAACCTCTCTTAAATACACAATGTTGCTCTTCGAATTGATTTCATTTCATGTGAGGGCGACCAAACCGATAATGCCTGCCATTACCTTTTGTTAATGTTAATATAAGGAATATACACTGTAACAATACTTCAGATTTTTCTTTTTCCTTTTGTTTTTTTTTTTTACAAACCGTATTGGTATATACATGTACGTACATAAAGAAATCAATTATGGTATAAATCAGAAGATATGAAAAAGTTTAAAAAACCACTGAAGTTGCAGTTTAACAATTTTGATTTTTTATTAGTTGCTACCAAGTATTATGAATATTAAAACAAGATAAGCTGTTTATTTGTAAAGCAGTGGCAGACAGTAAATCCCCTCCACATGGAGGGGGCTTACCATCATCACTGAACCGTGGTCCTAGGCCTCCTGGAACTTCGTATGGGGGAGGGGGTAAGTATTGCACGATATCCTGACCGCTTTCAATTACAAGTACTCAAAAACCATGTTCACTTGACGTTCAGCCTGAATCCATTATCAAATCAACAGAAAAGTAATATACTATTAATAATAATCACTACTTTTGAAAATCGAAAAGTTCTGAACTTAAAAAAAAATAATACTTAAGAGCAAAAAAGACTTTGAAAAACCATTGGATTTAAGGAGGCTCGATGGCCAACAATTTAACCATCAGATCTACCAAAAACTTTCAGATATGATTTGGTTTCCTATGAACTATCATTTAGAAGAAAAAAAATCCATAACTTTTACATTTTAAACTTGGATATTTTACTATTTTTCTATATATATATATCTCTCTTCTTCTAAAGGAGAATCATCAAATGATCACGACCATCGGGCCCCTCTTAAAAAGAATTTGAAACCCAGTTTCAAAGGTTTTTTTCGTCATTTTAAGGTTAAGATGGGATTTTACTACTTTTTTACTTATGTTTTAGCTGGTGGCGATCCTCACTTTATGATAAGAATCCATGGGATGGAGTATCCACTGTGTTTTGATCTGCATGCCAACCCAGGGGAAGTGCTGCGTATACTTGCCGATCAGGAATCAGGTTTACACACTAATTTAAAACATTACATTTTTAACTATCATTCTATTTATCTCATCATGTATTATATATACCTGCATGCATTTACCTGCCATCCTCGCCCTGTGTTAATTACAAGTACCGATTGCGTTTATAGCTCCGTAAATGCAATTTTTCTCATCAAATATTAATTTAAACAAGTTAATTTGAAATATAGTGTAGATAACCCTTTTCAGTGAACATTGCACTATATGAACTGCAGTTGTTTTGTTGGTATATTTACCTCGATGAATTAGAGCAGATCATAAAGTAAGAAGAAAAAACCAAGATGAATGTTTCAATTGTAATCACCTTTGTTAATACTTATAGCTCTGAACAATGGAGTAATAATATATTATAGTTGTTTTCAGACTTTATTAAACTGTATTTCAATTCCTTAACTTAAAAAAAAAACCAGTTTATTTTTCTTAAACTAATGAACCTCCTCCAATAATAAACTTATTGTATGTGTTATGTACATTTATTTCTTTGAACATGCATAATGTAAAGAAGTGTAGTATTTTCAAAATGTAATAATCGGATAAAATTGGACTTTTTCTTCATTAGTGTTATATTGTTGCTGCAGGTATATTCATAAACGCAGGGATTGTTCCGTCATTTAAGTTTGACACTCATCATCGTATGAAAACATTCATGGGAGAAATCGTTATTTTGTTCAAATCACACGTGATGAAAGTGACACCGACCAAAATTGTGTACGAGGGTGCGGAATTATTCTGGGGTGATGAGAATCCTTACTTTATGAATGAAGTCACAGTTGAGGTTGTAACCATAAAAAGATGCCGAGTCCTTCGAATCGACTTCGGTAATAGTGTACAGATCGCCATTAAAAGGACGATTGCTTATGGTAACATGGCAGTCGATTACTTGAATGTGTACATTGAAAACGAGGTCGGACTATCGAAAAATTCGAGTGGAATACTCGGTAAGTTTCACGATATCTAAATATAAAAATCAATTGTATTTTTCTGCAAGAAGTGTGCACTGTACCAGTTATTCATGAAAACGTGAAATTGAAAAATGTCATTAGCTTTTTGTAAATTTAGTAGCTAACTATAACTAAATAAAGTTTAAAAATACATGTACGTGTAATAATGGGTTTTTTAAAGGTTATTTCCATTTTCCACAAGCAAAATTATAAGACTTGTATATTTCAATAGGAAGCTAAGTGCAAAAAGTTTAAACTACCTGAATTGAAAAACAAATTTAATCTATGTCGTATATGGTTATTTCAATTCAATGGGCAATCACTCTACTGCAAAAAATTAATAGAATTAGAACTCTTTAGAATGCAGTATATAGAGGGTCTTTACACGAATTTCAGCGTTAAAAATTAGTACTATTTTATAAATGTTACTGTTAACTAGTATGATGTTTAATTTAAGAGTTTAAAAATACCTACAGTGTTTATATGAGCAACTTACATATGTATGTAAACCTTGATGTATATTTGTAAAAATCTTGTAACAATTAAAAAAGAACATGCTAAAATATGAAACCTTAGTGTGCGAATATATTAATTTTCCAATTTAACTTGTAAAAAAAAAAATCAATTCCTAGAGAAGCAAAAAAGCATGCCAATATTCAGATGAGTGGGTTTTTTTTCCAGGTCAGTTTTTACATCGACATGTTTTCGTCCACAAAATGGGGACAAACAGGAAAAATCAGATCGTTGGGGATATTCTCATCGAAGAGTCCGGGATGCCAACCAAGCACGTTCGTTCTTTTCTCAAAGAAAAGCCAGACGAAGTCACAGGGAATCTGGAACTGTGCTGGAACGCTCACAATGGCATTACCAAAACTGACAAAAGTGTCCAACATTTTTTCGTGGATGACATCATGGAAATGTAGAGACATGTGTTAAAACGCCGATATTTGCGTGAAACTAACTGTTCTCTCTGTTTCTGTTCTTAATATTTTAATATTATGAACATTTATTTTCCTCGTATTGAACTTCCTGTAATTGTACATGCTGAGCTAAGCATACATTCCGCTTAGTAAAAGACTGAACAAACATTGTGTCTTTTCGTGCTTCGTACAGTTCATATCACTTTAAAGTAATTTGAAATGTGTGTTTAATCATAAAATTAATACACGTTCCAAGTTCAAATTACCTACATGTACGAGAGAGAGAGAGAGAGAGAGAGAGAGAGAGAGAGAGAGAGAGAGATTCTTTGCATGCTTATTTGAACTTACACTTACAGCACCTATATGTTAGTACACTTAAGTATTGTATAAACAATACATTGTACATGTTTATATAATACTCGTGCACATTCAATTATGAAATCGTAGCCCTGATGAAATCTTAGTCAATAAAAAACGAGACGTTTGTCTTAAGATATTGTAATGGGAATTTATTGTAGTAATAAAACAGTAACAACGGGTAAACCCGTGCTAAACCTACTCTATAACCCCGAGTTACGGATCATTTCACACACGGGTCAAAGGTAGGTCACGACCTTGTCCTTCAAAGCAGAGTATAACAAAGTAGAATCACTCAACGCCAAAGTGTTCATACGAAGCAGCTCCTCGAAATGAGAGAAACAAAACTTCACGATGGACTTTTCACTTTCATTCGGTCACACACAAGGATCAAATAGTCCGCATTCAAAACAAAACGCGGATTAATACATCCGCGGTAAATGGTTTTTCAATTTTGTACAGAACATGATGTTTTGAAAAAATGAGTTACACAAAATAATGTGTTTAAGGTATTACTAAAGTATCTGACAAAATTGATTTTACTAAGTGGAAAAGAATTACATATATATTAATGGAAACAGTGAAGAAATTCGTTTTAGAAAAAACATACCATGAATGACATTACAATTCAAATAATCCGCGCTGTAAACATGTGGCGGAAAATACATTTTGTGAGACATCTATATCATTTTTTGTTGATCAGATCTAAATGCGCCCACATAGTTGTTAAAACTTCTTGTTTTGTAGGAGATGACACATTTTCATTTGACCTGTGAGTTGAATACCAAAAAAAACCCTTTATACTTGAGTGCCGCTTTTCGCCCTTAATGATTATCTAAGCTGTACGAATTAAGAATCGTCGCTTAAAATTGTAAATAATATAATAATAGCCTAGCTTGGTGTATATTCTTAATTCTGTAAAAAAAATTTTCATGGGTGAGACACTGAATGAAGTAAAAGATTAAAAACCTGAAAATACGGGTGAACTATATTGGGTAATAAATGCTTAAATGGTTATTTTAGCCCCGTTTTTTTTTTCGCCCCATTCAGCCTAATTGACAGTATGGGAAATTTAAACGGGGCAAATTAAAAACTGCAATTTATTTCTCTATATCCACAACTGCACAAGAGCTACATGTAATTTAAAATGAGACGAAATCTTTTACAACCGTGATTGGGCAAACATAATACGGGGTGAAAAAAGCCCTGTATGCAGGAATAATTCAACATTCAATTTTTCGCATATGGTAATACATCCCTTTCTCACGAACATTTCAAAATGAATTCTCTTTTGGTACTAAAGGTTGATATCGAAGTGTGATATCGCAATTAAGGTCTATGTACAAATGAATAACGATATACATGTCAATGAGCGGTTTTTGTAAATGGTTCGTAGTGCTTATAATGTTATTCTGTTTCTACTAGTAGAGTGTTATCGTGAAATTCAAAGTCTATTCTTGTTTCATTTTTTTTTAACTTTCGCGTGGCAAATAGTATAGAAGATATTGAACACCACAATTAATACACAGAGAAATGATGTTACATGTATTATTGAGTGTTGATTTTTTGCCTTCATATAATTATACTTTCGAAAAAGATCCTTTTCTATTTTCTAAACCAAACTATTTTATTCTAATGTAAATTAATCAAAACAGCTGTACATCCTGATGTATATAACTTGTTCTGAAAAGGATTTTCTTTAGTCTTTGGGTTTTTTTCCCTTTCCAACAATCCCCTAAGTCTACTATGCATAGTAGGAGAGACATCAGTTTGTTTTTTGAAATGCTGAAATGATTCAGAGGTTATCGCTCTTTGTATGAATAAGGATGTGTGACAAGAAAATGATGTGAGATCTCATGCAAATACAAAATTGCAAATTCTACACACCTACATACTTAACACTATACGTGAGCAATATTTTCTATAGACATAATTTGAAAAAAAATCAACCAATCATCGCTCTGGAAAGTATCACGTGATAAGTTTGTCATATCCCAAGTATTTTCTCCGCGGGAAAAGGAGAATCACGTGGTAAACTGGTGAAAGAAATCACACTAAATAACATTCCGCAATATCTGTGGTCAGTGCAATATCCATTGAAAAATGAATAAAATGGAATTATTTGGGCAGATTTCGTAGCAAATTCTTCACGCCTCTTCGTATTTGATTTTTTTTATCCGTTTTACTTATTTTTCGTCATCGCATAAAGATTTTGATTAAAGCTCCTCCATTGACGCCTTCACTGTTCATTCTTTAACGCTGAGGTATAGTTATCCAATAATTTTCCGTAATAAATCATCATGATAATCATTGCCGATTCGGTGCAAGTGTTTTGCGATGTCCATTTGTCTAGAGTTGCATTAAAATATTATTAAAATAGCATTGTGAGACGTTAAGATTTTAGCTAACACACAATTAATTATCACAATGAGGATATTTTGACCACATCTCCAGGGTTTTGTGAAGTGTACGGAGTCTGAGTAGAAGAAGTCTGTGGATACGGCGGCGGTGACTGATCAGTTTGCGCCAAGAGTGATTCGGTCTCTGGAGTTGTACTCGGCGTTGGTGGTGTAACAATGGCTGTTGTAACAGTCAGATTATTGGATTTGCTGTTTGGAGTTGTCGCCCCGCCGCCGCCGCCGCTGACGGCGTTTAGATTCGATCTGGAGGATCGGTTGATGGTTGGAAGTCGAATTTGAATATCGTTCAGGTCATCTTGATCAGAATCAGTATTTCGTCGCTGCAAAGAAGATGAAAAAATAATACTTAATAAATAAATAAAAGAAATTTTCCAATCAAATATAAGTTCAAAAAATCCCTTTAGAGAGGAGTTGGTGGAAATGTCCTCCAATAAACGACGACTGCCGACACACCATAAGACTTTTACATTTACATTTCAATAACTAAACATAATTAGGTTAGACTATTACAAATTGAGCACAACAGCTTAAAGCATTAGAAGCCAAGCCTTGTTAGTAATACATAAGCAAACTATACACCCTTCTCTACAACACCAAAAGATACCGAACAATTTATAATACACAAAACACTCCCAAACCCGTAAACATTGGAAGCATACAGCTTAGAGGCATGGTACACTGTTTGGACTCTCAATTAGACACTACATCGAAATCATTTTTTATCTTCTTCAAAATCGCATAAATGATATCTGTCAAAATGAAATGTTATGAACAAATTGTCACCATATATATGCATCATGAGGTTTTTTTTTTATTATTATATTACGAATGTTGATGAATGTGAAAATATTGAAGATAACACGTATTATATTCTGGCAAATACCTGCACCATTAGCTATATTTTGATTTAGATACATGTAACATTCCAAAATGGGTTTTCAAAAAAATTAGTCAGGGAAGTATTGGATTGAAATAAAAAATTCTCAGTGTGTTTCACAACATCAGGTAAGAATAGGGGTGTGGTATTGGGTTTGTAGCAACCGCTAAAGACTCACAAACCACTATTTTAGAAAGAATAAACAAAGTGTGCAGTTTTGTGCAAGAGTTTACATTGGTATATCGTTACGTGGTGCCTTTAGAACTGTACCATGCCAATCTGGCAAAGAAAAGTTTTACCTCCAAATGTATTCATTCCACATGCGCCATTTTGAGGTTAACATTGAACTCGGAAATATTAATGCTCCCGAGAGAATTGAAAGCAATAAACGTGATTATTTATTTATTTCTCTATTTTGGTTTGCCTGATTGATAACAGGTGTAGAACATATTTAACGCGTCCATAAATAGTGGTTTTCGGGTCACTTGTGGTTGCTACAACATGGCTGTTCGTCCCTCAGCCACTTCGGATTCCCTTTGGGTCTTTCGCTTACCTTTACGAGAAATCTTCGATGTGGAGAAAACCTACGACCGCAGCACCCAGTGCCTTTCCGCCGGTCTAGTGACGTCAGCGAGGGGTCCGGAGAGGGAGGGGGTGTCTCAGAGGGTTTGTTAGGAGCCCCATTATACGCCATATCCAATTCCACGAATTCTCGGTCCTGCAAAACCACGCCTTATTCAACCTCTCAAATTTAAATTTAACCTTTTTGGGGAATGGATTGGGGGTAAGGAGAGAGGGGGAGTGCTTTTATTTTTTTGTTTAGAATGATCACAGATTATATATGTTTGTCACTTATGACCGAACTACCTATCAATTAGTAACACATAGCGACTTTTAAAATTAGTAATATTCAACTTTAAGCTTGGACTTTTTTCCTCATTTCCATAATGATGCCATTAGTATTTTTGAAAAATAAAAAGGTTTAGGTTCTTGTTTTTACTCACGATTGCAAAAGACATCAAGTTACAGATTGATTGAAGACGACGAATAGTTTTGCTATATATGAATACTAGTAATTTAACAAAAAGGGTTCAATTAAAAAAAATCTAGAGGGTAAACTGTTAAATAAGACCAAGCAAAAGCTATACAGATACAGTTCTTGCACGTCAGATTTCATTCAGTTCTATGCAAAATGGCTGTTAAATGCTAACATGCAAACCACGGCAAACATTCAAATATCCAAGAGATGGTAAATTCAATTACTCTAGAGGCATTGCCCCTAAAATTCATTCAGTGCAGTTTTTTTTTTCTGTTACCCTTTGTTGTTTCAATTATATAGAAATTTTGAACGTACGATTCTTAGCGTGTTATTTGTTAAATGTGATAAGCAATCTTTACTGATTAGAAAAGGAAATACAATCTAATTAGTTTTCTTGCTTAATTCTTTTTTTTTTCAGATTGTAAGAATTAAACGTTATGATATGATCTTTGTACTAGCTCTAATGGAAGATTTTTTTACAAAACAAGAGGAGGGAATAAGCACTAATTTCTTGCAAAAAGGACGTTAAAATTTTAAAACTAATACTTCAGAAAGCCTAAATTTTCATTAAATAGTCTGAGTATATGTGAATTGAAACATAATCCATCGAATAATATTGATTATAATAATGACGCTACAAGCTGGTCGATATATAATTATATACAAATGACGTAATGGGTTAAAACACGAAATGACGTAAGCTTAATGAGAGAGGATAAACTGTCCTCTCTTAAAATTGATAAGAACGTACTGTGGTTTTCTCCAGGCAGCTGAGTAAATGGTGATGCTGCATCTCTAATGTGTCTTGATTTTTCAGGTCCTCTACCTCTAGTCCGCTCTCGCGGGCTCGCATGGCCTCCTCTGCTCGCTTTTTGCTGCTGATGAAGGCGGCACCACTGGCGTTTTTGGCCATTCGAATACGTGCGATTCTCGCTTTCTGTGAAAAAAAAGAGTACATGGTTATTTCATATATTAGTTCATTGATTATTCCAAAAATACACGTAGTAAGGAACTATACAGTTATGCGGTGTTTAATAATTTCTTTAAGAAGTGCAATTGGAATTTGACCTTTAAGTCTTTTTCTTTATTTTCCCTGATCCCTTTGAGGGAGTATTGAAAAACTGACAAAGGTAAAAAAATAAAGGTCCATAATGATTGGATATATTTCACGTTCCAAAGAGTATTTTTGTATATGCAGTGCATACCTCCCCTCCTTCGTATAATAACACATGTACTAGCTAACTTTCACAAATACTAACATTAAAGCATATTTATGTAATAAACAATAATGTAATGATATGTGATCTATACTGTATATCACCATTTTCTGAAAAGCACTGGTTTGTTTTATCTAGGTCATTTTCAATAGAAGATCCAATTTCTAACAATTTACGACTTAAAATCGTTTGACAACTTCTTCGCATGCAACGGTTTTAATCGATCGATTCAAGGAAATGCCACAATTTTTGTACAGGCACATAACCAAGATTTATAATGATAGTTACATTTGTAAAAGAGGCCACAGATTTTGGTATTCAAAATCTATTCGGAAAATTGCCCATATAGACATTTATGTATTGCGTTTCTTCTCGGGCCTTTCCGGCAAACAGAAAAACAAGTTTCCGAGCTCTGTCGGAAAGGCCAGAGAAGTTGCGATTGAACCCGGGAAAAGATGTGGGTAAGATAGTTGCCCGAATAAAACAAAATGGTAGCTACGGACCTTAACATGAAACTTGATTTCTATGATGTATATACATGTATCTAATAGTATATAATTGCAAAGGTCAAATATGCAACCTGAAAGATTCAAAATCTTTGTCATAGTAGCAAGAAGACAGTGGACAACACAGTGGAATCTTCATTAATGATCTGTTACATGCTAGTATATATACATAATGATATAAACATATACTGTATACAGCCTATAGGGATGGTTTCGCCTTGTTTTAATTTATATTCCTCAAATCACACTTGTAGAAGATCTGAACCGGGGCCGTTTTTTCTGTACTCTAAAGTAAAATTCAATCCAATTAGACCCCGACTATTTATATTTATATATATAAAGTTTCAAATACACAATGATGTAATCATAAAAAAAGACCAGGAAATAACATACACGTAGGGGGGTATCAAATGCATTTATCTCGAAACTAAATCGCACTGACATTCAATTTTGAAATAAATCACATCTGCAATTATTCTTTCTCGGGTTTAAACGCCTTCACAAGCCTATTGTCATGTTGTATTGTTAGTCAATATACTGGGTGGTTGTCGATGTATTGTTGGTTTTTTTTATTAATTACATGTGGGAACCATCTATTATATTACAACCCCCCACCCCTTTTAAAATTCCCTCATGGCACTGCTTTATTGGAAACCTGTTAACATTGGTTTCTAAAGATTTACATGTAGGTTCGCACTTACGAATTTTTTTAAGGAAAAAAAAATGACTGCATATGTGTGTGTTATTCTTCTCTGTAATTGTTTATAGTTAAAAACAAAGGGAGAGTCTTTAGCGAAATATGATTTAATTATCAAAGGCTGTTAAACTTCGGCAGGAGAGAATAATCCTTCAGAGTTGTAATCGTTTAAAACGTTTTTTCCCTTCTTCTACTGGGAGGGGGAGGGAGGTTGCATAACGCAAACCGTTAAGTTTACATAAATCTCCATTCTCATCTTCCAATAAAACACGAAAGGAAATTATGAAATAGAGACTATAATAATAATTCTTTCTGACATTCTCATAATATTCTCACCAAACCGAAACCTTTAGAAAAATGCTTTTAAAGATAATAAATGGACGTTAACATTTTCGTCTTAATTTAACAGGGAGTCTCATTTTAAAATGCAAGAATATAATTGGCTGGATTTTCTTCTATGCTTCAATATTCGCTTATTAAGCTACTTATTTTAATGAACTGTGACTTGGTATTTTAAGCAGACTCGTGGGAAGTATAAGTGCTGCTTTGATCAATAATAGGATAGAGAAAACATCTTGCCAATGGGATTTTTTGTGCTTTGATACAAACCTTCTCCACAACGAGATTCACACTACCAAAGATATGGCGGGCCGCTTTAGTCACATCACTGTAGTATCTTGTGTAATATATATTAAAGGTTCCAATATATTAATTTCTTGATTTTGAAACACAAAATTCATTAGTTTCTGTTTGTCACATACTTGTATGTAGCTTTTTAATTTAGCTTGAAATGTATATTAAAGGTTCCAATATATCAATTTCTGGATTTTGAAACACAAAATTCATTAGTTTCTGTTTGTCACATACATGTATGTAGCTTTTTAATTTAGCTTGAAATGTACAAGATACTCGCCAAATTTATCGAAAGCAAAAAGTGACATAAATTCTCCATATAATCACTGAGATGTTCCGAAAATATATGATAAGTCTAGAGAATGCCAAAAACCCGCGAAAAGATTTCTCTTGGTTTATCGTATGTTTTCGGATATCCTCAGTGATTTAATGAAGAGTTTGCATCACCTTCTATAATAATTGCTTTCGATAAGCTTGGCTGGTACATTGTACATTTCGACACGATGCGTTTATTATGCGACACTCAGATATGGTCAAACGATACAGGGATAAGTCATTAAATCATTTTTCAACCTAGATCTCGTCAGAAATCGTTGGACAAATACATGTAGGAGAACTTGTTAAAAAAAAATAGCGTGAACCGAGGACCCCTACAAATTTAAGATGGCGAGTGTCATCCCTTTGCTTTTTTTAAATGTACATTGAAACACATTTTTAACATGATTAAAACAGGGGGTTTTTAGTGGATGTTTTTATTACA
This sequence comes from Magallana hongkongensis, assembly GCA_016163765.1. NCBI lineage: Eukaryota > Metazoa > Mollusca > Bivalvia > Ostreida > Ostreidae > Magallana > Magallana hongkongensis. Next base: position 38,070,617 of record WFKH01003881.1, on the reverse strand, counting down.
ATACACAGAAATACGTGTAAGATTACCAATTTAATCATGTTTGTCTTTGGGAACAAATAATAAAGAACTGCACTATCTGACAAGCGAGCCCCTGTGACTGTACCACTATGCGCCTTGATACACGTATGTAATTTAGTGCAGATTCATATTTATTAATTAAATACTTTGCTTGTGAAGTCATCGTCATTTAGCCTTCCTTGCATATTACCTTTTGTGCTTTTCGTTTATCAGCTCTTTGGTTTTGATGATAAATTCTACTGAAGTTGGACACAATAACAGGAACAGGAAGTGCGATGACTAAAACTCCGCTCAAGGAACACAAGCCGCCAACTATTTTTCCGGCAATCGTCTTTGGCACCATATCACCATAACTGAAAAAAATACGAAACCAAATAGTGTACTCTTATCGTTAACAAAAATATGCAGCAATTTGTTTTCAGAACAAAATAACAGCATTACTGAAGTACTGGCAATTCGCTAGAGACCTGCTTCAATTATTGCAATTTGGGGAAGAAAATGCACTTTTGCAAATGGTTTGGGTTGCAATGTTTTGATGTACCGACTCTCGTCATTATTGACAATAGAGTAGAGACGGTGATGGATAGATAGATTTACTAGATTTTAGAAGATATACGTTGATAGTTCGAAAATATGCTGGTTTGATAAGGAAAAACACACGAGTACAGTATATTGATTCATAAAGATAATCGACCTTACTCTTAAACAACTATAAAATTTGTGGAGTTTTTATGAGTGTTTCTTTTTTATCATGAAGGCATGCTTCGTAGAATATGCATTGCTTGGTACAATACAATCAATTCGTTCCCCCTATCTCTTAACAGCAGGCAGAGTCAAGCCCAGCTCAAAACCAAGCTTTTCACTATTATATTGTATTTTTGTTTTCCAAATGCTTGTATTTAATGTCTAAACAACCAGCACCTTTCACATTAAATGTAAACAAATATATTTTTTAAAGATGAGATTATTTACTTAATTTTATCAACTACATACTTTTTATCGTTTTGTCAATTTTTCTTACTAAAAACGAAATTATATTGCAAAACCCAATTTGACAAAACAAAATTATCTGTCTTAATATTAAATACGCTAGCTAGATTAACGAGTCTTTCTGGGGACATTAATCATTTATAATTGACACAATCATCTAAACAAACGTGTCACCGACATAGACAGATATTTATCCCATTCAGGTGTATCGACATCCTCAGATAGCAGGTTAGAACAGCAGCACTACTTAGCGGCGGTCGGGGATCGATTGAAGACAAAGTTTAGATGGACAGATGCCATTCAATGACATGTCTGCATCTGTATGTTTTGTTTTGTCTGTTGGTTTTTTTTTCTCTCGTTTTTTTTTTTAACAGGAACATTATCATTAAGTAATTATTACGTAAACGTTTACTTTAGAACTGTACATTATTCTTGATCCAATAAAACGTGGCTCTTTTGACATCATTCTGCTTTAATTCTATAAGATTTTCCATATTTTGCAAATTTCTTAATTTTTTGATATGGCTCAAACTTCACTTGCTGCGTTGGGGGAATAGTAGGTATTGTTGGTCATAATTCGAATCTTTTTCATTTGATTGAAGTTTAAAAAAAAAACTATTTCATTAGATCTTGTCCTTCCCCTTTTATTTCATACTTAATATGTGTTCATTTTTTTATCATTTTACATATGATTTTCTAATGCTTTGCATAACAATCCACAAAGGATTTCAGATCGATATTCATAATTTCTGAGAATGTATGAAATTTTAATCTTATCGAACAAATCAGAAAAAAATCATAATTTATTAATCATTTTTTATTCTATATCTCATGATTACAATCAATCAAACTTGGTGAGCGAAATAAAAACGAAAGCTATAAAGAACTTTTCCGGTCGCTACACATTTACGTACTCTATTCCCAAATTACATCTACCCCAAACCACGTGACCAAAGTACTCTAGGAATTAAGATTTCCAAAGCATCCAACTCCATCATATATATTTCAAATAGTTAATGGTAGTAACAACTACTCGGGGGTGCTTTTAGAACATATAATAATTAAAATAATGTATCATCGGGAGGGAAAATCAATGCGGTCAATAAAGAGAGAGGAGATTGGGAGGTGGAAAGCAACAGCCATGAGTCACGAATTTAGTCCAACACGCTGCAAGTTTTGACAAGAATATGCATATTGGATCATTCTTTTAATTTGAAATCCAACGATAATGCAATTACTTAAACCTGACTCAATTAATCACTCATACATTCATACAAAGCCGAAAGATTTCATCATCCTAGTCATCAATATAAAAAAATAAAGCAACTAAGAAAAACTTGAGGCTTTAATTCACTCTGACATTAACTTGGGTGCATGAATGTACATGAAGAAAGGGAATTTCATTTAAATTGGTTTTGTCTTTCAAGGCCATTCATTCAAGATTCATGAACGTGAAATATACCAGGGTCAAATGCCACTAGAGCACTATCGCGTGTGTGGCGTTGATGCACCATATTATACACACTTTAATCAGAAAAAAATCGACCTTTACATCACACATGTAATTTACAACGATCTAAATACAGCTATAGGGCAGGTCGAAGACGCATTATGATTATGTCAACTACAGAAAAAAAGATAATGATACAAAGTCGAGAAGGCAAGGTTTTTTTGTTGAAATTAACGACAATTGCAAACAAGTTCTGAACTAACTTCTCCCTTTCTTGTCTTGAGATGTCAAAAAGAAACACTTCTGGGAAGATTGCGGAAGTGTACGTTGCATGTATGTTTCGAAAGCAGATGTTATATTCGGAATAGATAATTACGCAATATCTTCTTTGATCGTAATTGTTTGCAAACTTCTGGCAGTACAGATAGAGTTACAAAGCAATGAGGAATTCGAACACGATTATAAAACAGAGTCTTAATTTCGAAAGATGCTTCCAGCAAACCTATGATTTAATCAAACTCAAGGATGAAAAAAAGATACCAAGATTATTTCTGTGAAATACAAAGAAAAATGGATTGAAAAATAGCCAATAATTTCCTCTAGTGCTAGTTTTCCTTTCATCATTGAAAATGTATCAGAGTAATTTACTTGAGTATATAATCTAGATTCTGCACAATGTGGATTTTTTTTTTGCACTCGCACATATGCGATATTTGTGCCAGAGTTGAATTTTTTTGGAACAAATTAGAATAATTAGAAATAATACTAAAATTTATTGTACTGCACTAATAACAAAAAAAAAAAAAGAATCGATGGTACTTTTTTTCAATATTAATGGATCGTTCGATAGGTTTGAAATCCTACTGACCCATATTGTACCTCATTGGTTCTTGTTTATAACTGAAAACAATACATTTGCAAAGACCTCAAGATATTTTGGAGGACAAAATTGGTCCACACAATCAAAATCTCTTTATTGACAATCAAATCGACATATGGTGTTGGGGCCAATTAAAACACCCATACAATTTACACGGTATTTGTATTGGGTCAATGCTAAACAATTTTGCATAACTCTCCTAATATTGACTCAGCATCCATAATAGTCCCTTAATGACGTCAAAAGTACCATACCATACAAAAACATAAGTGGCCCCCGAGGCCCCTTATATCACGAAAAACCCCAACAGAACGAACTTAACAAAAATCTTATGAGATGCCAAAAAGCGACAAAATTCTATATTTGTAACGTTCCATCGAGTAATTCGATCGCGATAATTGTCAAATACTCCAAGGAGTCTCTGGTAGACAAGTAATTGTATTAAACTGTTGCAATCGCGAAAAGGTTCGAATTTCTTTGCCTCCAACTATTATGCATGGACAGAGCCCTTTATCCTCCCCGACTAAGTCCATGCACACGCGAGTTTCCGAACATCCTGATTGTACATGATTAGCAGCCGTCTGAAAAACTCGTTCTTTTCTTTATAATGAGTTCTAATGAGATGTCAAATTGAGGGCAACTAGCGCTTGGTGCAAAGAAAACCATTCCATAGAATCAACTACAATGCATTGTTGGTTCGCAAAATTGCAGAGTCGGGAAAAACATAATACCATGTAGTTAAGATGAAAACCATGAATGCGCATTATATTTTCTTATCGTTCTTACTGATGTCAACGATATTTATGGCTGATGACTTTTTTACGTTATTTTTCATTTGCTGTTCAATCAATCAAAATCTTATAAAACTTTGGTATTGTTTAGCTACATAGTGTCAATAGTATTTAAGGTGGCTCATTACACTCTGAAATAGTTGCTCAAATCAGCAGAAAACGACTTGATTATGAAAGAAAGCATGATGCATAAGAAGTAATGTAGGTCATATAGGCGAAAAGTAAGTAATGTTTGGGGAAATGGGATTATCTAAAATATGATTTAGTAAATATGAACAAAAGCTTCAGGCGAACTTGAACTCAGAATATACAGTTCACTAGCCCGATACTTTAACCATTGAGTTATGATGATATTCAAACAAAATGATCGATATAACATTTAAATCGCCATCTTGTGACGTTGTGTCATATAAAGTATATGCCTTGATGTAGCGGGCTACCTTAAAACTTAAGAATCTTAAGACGCATAACATATAACAATAAGATACTTGCATGTTGTGCATAATATTTTTAAATTAGGAAACGATGAATGTAAAATAATTCATTCATGTCTTAACATACAACTTTTGTTATATTTAAAAAATATACTGTTATACAGAATACATTGAGCTGAAACGCCGGGACAAGTATAATTTTACGGTTAGCTCTATCGCACGTGCATAAAATAGAAGCCATATGGTGAAATACCAGCAGCTATTAACAAAATATGCCACCGACATATCGCTGACTCGTTAGAAGGCTCATTCTCATCACAAACCACTTAATAAAACCTGCAATCCGTCTGTTTCCCGTTAATACACAGAATAAAGCTCTTGCAAACGTCAGACTATAAACAGTCTCAGTCGAAATTACAGGTTGTTCGTATGTATGTATATATGTATGTATGCGGACTGGGGGTGAGAGGATTACTATAGGTACATGGAAATGGGGTGGTAGAACATACACTACCTGGGACCAAAGAAGAAATACCCACGTTCATTGTACCAGGTTCTTGAAACACCCCCACCCCCGTTCCCCCGTTCCCCCTCCCCCTTATTGTTTCTGCATTGCAAGCAGTATTTGGTCGACCGAAACTTTATCTGGTTTTCAAATGTACAAGGGGTCAGATGTTTCGTGCAAAAACCACCAAATCTTGATGCATGGATATATTCGTGTATTGAAATGGATTTGTTGGAGATTTCATAGACAGTGTTGAAAAGTCAAGGTTCTGTGTTATTATGCCTTAACTAGAGCATATGTTACGTGCATGTTTAATGTATTCATTCTTATGAATCACGTATTAATTAATTAATTATAAGTACGTGGCCATTGTATCGTATTCATAAATATTTCATTCACTCTATTCCCCATCGTACAATTAAAAAATACGGCATGATTTAACTTCTAAGTTTTGTATTTTTTTTTCCAAGTGATGACTCCTTGAATTGCAAGGTTTTTTTTAATAGCATGTTATTATGTAATTTAACCTCATTCAACAATGATGAATTAACAATGTATTTGTGAAATTAATATGCAATAGTACATGTAAAAAAATAGTTAAATGACAGGCATATGGTTTGGCAGTTAACATCAAGTAAAAATATTCTCAACAATATAGAAATCGTGTCTCGTAGTTTGCTCGAAAACTTTTTTTTTCTGACGTACTGACAAACTCTAGACTAAGAACTGTAGACTCCTTATTGATTCCGCGATTCCACAGGATTAAATCAAATCACGAGAATATAAAATCGCGAGCACCAACTTTTTGATATGAATTCATATAGTTCAAAACCGTCTGAAAAATGAAAGCGAGATTTTAGAATCCGCGAGGAATGTGTTTCGCGATTTTACGCGGATATTTATTCCACGCGTTTAATTGGGATTAATTGGATTATTAGATTTGTCTTGACAGTAGGGGGAAAATAGACTTCGAACTGTTTATAAGTCATCCCTTTCCCTTTCTCTATTCAATGTTTACAAAAAAGCCGAATCCCGATCCATTGAATTGAGTCGGAGAGAATCAATGGAGAGTTTCTCTACACTGTTAATGGTATAGGGAGAATGAAAAAAAAGAGAGTATACTGAAGAGTCTCTAAAATATGCACCAAGACCACATTAAATCCCAAGCACCTGCTGACATTTCCAATCTGAAAGTGGAGAGAAAGACAGTGGCAATTTCAGACGGGTTAACCAGGTTTTATACAGGCATCAAACGGTGCCTTCAGAGAAATACTCTGACCTTTAGAAAAGTCAATATCGGGTATCCTATGTTTACATTATCCTTTGGAACTCGTTAAAACCACCGGACGGTCGGGTAAAGGACTACCAACGTCAATTGGAATTATACACACATTGGTAAATCAGTCAAAACATGGAGGATCTGAAAGCCACACACAGGTCTGAAATATCCGAGTATAGGGGGAAAATTGGGTTAATTAAAACGCGATTCAAGGACAGATATTTAAATATTGACTCTAAGGTACTGGTACTCAGCATCGGTGGTTTTCATGAAGCTGATTAGAATGTAGAATCCAAAATGACTATAGTGCCTTTTAATACATTTACACTAAAGCTATGCATACTGACACACAATTAATTACTGGCGTACGATTTCTGTCAGATTCTGACAGCAACAATACCTGTTGAGACCTAGTTATCTGGTCCAACCGTGATTCATATTAATATTTTTTTTTTCGAGTTCATATACATGTAATTCGATCAGAACATGAACCACGTGACTGATGGCTGACTTGATGTTGACCCTCCCTAATTACCACCAAAAAGTGTGCAAAAATAACTCCACCCTCATCCTCCTACGATGCCCCACGTTTTTCTTGTTACCCGACTTACGGGTCATAAAGACCAGCATAAAACAAGATGTTTCGCGCGTGCGTTGCACTCCCCCTTCTTCGGAACAGGTGCGCGCTGCGAGCGCACACTGGACAAACATGGAGAGATCAATATGCCTCTTCATCAGCCGGACGGAATAAAATTGTGGGTCTATATTCTATACTAGCATTGATCAGGAGACACGTATAATCTAATGAAGATCGAAAATCCTTCTCAGCAGATGCACTAGAATTCTCAATCAGCGCTGGCTGCAAAATCTCCCAGTTTATTGAATCAAATAGCTACCGCGCTTCTTTCGATACCCCCTGGCTATGTCGGCTGAGAGCGATTATCACCCAATAACGGGTTTTTTTTTCTTATCAAATCTGTTAAAAGAATACACATGTAGGTCGTAGGTTTAGAAATCAACTTTGTCGTTCATAGCGTATTTGTTTATCTAATTTAGATATTTTTAGATATCTGTCAACGCGAAGCTTGATATCTTATTGTTGGTCATTAACATGCAACAATTATTATTTCAAGGAAAAAAAAACCTTTATGGATGTAAACTTTTAATCCCCATCAGCAAATTGAAGATAATAAAATAACTCACCAAATTCAATTAACCGCACTAATAATGATACTTAGGACGATGAAGATTTTTGCTACAATTATTATATTTGAAATTCCAACCTTATCAAAAAAGAATCAAAATGAAAAAAAAATATGTTTGAATGGATGAACAATACATAATTTTTTTTTGCACCTAAACGTACACGAAACCCTAGTCTGATGTGTTGTGCTAAAAATAAGATTAACCTTTAGATAAAGAATCGAAGGCTGGCTGGTACCATTCTTTGAAAACTTGAGAATAAAGGATGGGAGAAACCAACCCACCGGATTCAAAACTAAAATAAGCAGGTCTTTGATTGAATCACGATGATAAAGATTAATTTGTCCATTTGCATTGTCTCAACAGCAAGAAACAAAGTGTGGGTGCATGTTTCGTTGGAGCGAAATCAATAACGGAAACACGTCCATGGGCATGCTAAATACCAGCAAGGGGTTCAGACCTGATTGATGGCGGATCGAGGGAGTTCACCGATTCTGGTTAATTATTTGATTAATTTTCGTTACCTTATAATTTCAAGCGATGTCAAGATATGTAAACATACATCAATACATATACTTGGAAGCAAAAAAACGCATATTCCGACGAGTTTTAGACTCTTGTGAATTTGAGATATCTGAAAAAGGCAAGTTTGATACAGGTTCTGTTTTTCTTCAGTAAGATTTGTGGGGGCCATTTTGACGGAGTAGCCCATAAATCTTTTGATGTTTTTGGGGAGGTTCGCGAAATATCATTACAAAAAAATAAATAAATCGCAATACTGCACTCAATTTTGTATACGAGGCATATGCCGTGTACTTAACATCTAGATTCACCACGTTCACCAAGGAAGTCTGCCCCTAAGATGTGTTTAAATACACTTGTTATGAACCAAGTATTCCAGTACATGATAATGATGGACAGAAAAAACACTTAAAGAACTAAAAGTTTCAATCAAGTGTGCAAAATATTACACTCGCCACTATACACAGATCTATACCGTTCACTTGATAAAAACAAATGTTGATCAAATATCAGCATACAAATTCAAATGTTTACATGTACATTCTTATAAAAAAAGCGAAAAATACCTATTCGACACCAATGAAGTTCAAGATTTTGTAATTATGTCAGAATATGTAAGCTACAATTGGTTGCTACAATTTCTTTATGTTATAGAAATTTGAAGAAAAAAAACCGCCATTTTATTCAAAATTTCAAAATCAGTAATAAGAAAATATACAATCATAAGTTTCATTGAATTATTGACGCTACCCTAGAATTTAGAAACAACCATACACTTACACTTCGAAAATCATAAAGGTCTCTCGTGATGGATAAATGCATGTGGTGTTTTTCTGTCTCATGTATAATTATGCAATCGGCCTTAACAGAAATGCCAATCGAATTTGTTTGCATGAAGAACAAGGGTGCTATCAAGTCTAATTCCTTAATTCTGCACCCACGAGACTGTCTCGCACGCTGGAGAGGACATAATAATGTGCCTAATACACAGACGCCAGATGATAATCGAACAAACACAATAGGTGTATAATAATAAACCGTAATGCGACCTGTTCCCGGGTTTTTATAGTTAATCAATACGGAATGACAATATCGTATGCGCTCAGAAAGTAGACACACATGTTTCATTTCCTCTCACGTGATCTGCACAATTACACATTATCTTGCAATGCCAAATATGGATTTGAATATTGGAGATGGCGATATACCTTTTGTTTTGATGCCAGGTGTCATTCTGACATGGCATTAATAATTCATTATCTATCCTTTTTATCTGTGTTATCTTCAAAGGCAGTTAATCATGTCTTTCTTTAACAATTTGTGAATTAATCAACAGTTAATCCATCATATTACAAAGAAAATTAATTGGGTTATGAAAAGGAATGTTCAACTAACAGCATAAACTTGCAGTATATAGAACATGCAGTTTGAAAGTTGTGAGAATTTTATACACGTACATGTATATGCATGATGAAAATACGTTTGTATATATTGTAATTTTGACGCAACTTCAGGTTCTCATTGAGCAAATGACGCAATATGTTTGTGTATGTAATAATTAAATATGTATAAACTGCTGCTTCCCTTGTAAGTGATGACGTCATCACAGTTTGTACTGAACACAATATTGTTTAAAGATTATACTGACTTTCAGTTGGAAATACAAGTTTGAAAAGACACAAAATCGCTATTATAAACATGTAAAAGTATACCTTCTTTTGTCCTGATATTTCTATTGATTGGTAATGAGAGAGAGAGAGAGAGAGAGAGAGAGAGAGAGAGAGAGAGAGAGAGAGAGAGAGAGAGAGTCATTATCAATGTTAGCGATGTCAGTAAATGCTCTATGGCGCCATAAATAGTCATTACAGGACAGATCCGGAGTGTCATAGATTTATGACGGATTTAGCTTTATTTAGCGAAATACGAGGCCGAGAGTTGGGTAGCGATTGTCTTAATGATAGACTTGACAGACATTGAAGAATAGAAGGGGTGTCGACCCACAAAAACAAAAAAGTATCCCTTGATTGCGGGAATTATCAGCATTACTATACATGGTAATAACACATTTTATAAATATCAAAGACCTCCACGGAGCAGCTACGTCGAAGTAACGTCAGCTTGATTGGAGACTAGAGAGGAAAAATCTCTTTGATCAATGTCATAAGCGCCCCGAAAAAAGAAAAGTGAAGTTTTCCGCAAAACATATTATCAAGCGCATCATCCGATTGATATCGTAATCCATGTTCAATTTATTTTGCGAACTGACACTAAATCTGTCATTTTTGAGGTAATTAGGAGTTTTATCGTAATAGATAATGAGGTTGATTTTTTTCTAAAGATAAAACCAAAAAGAAATCGTTGTAGAAAACCATGCACTGAAAATGAAAAGCCTGATTTTCTTTTCATCGAGTACACTGTTTTTCAGAAATAAGTTTTCAACCAATTCAATTTCATCATATTAATATGTCTTTATTTTTTCATTTAAAAAATGCCATTTAATATTCAGTACAAGTGTTTTGTTCTAAATAATCGTTGCATCACGTGACTTAATTAAAACTGATGTCGTGTCTGCTTCAGTTTTCTTCTCCTTTTTTAATCTAACCTTTACATGTACTTAGTCTAGTCTGCATAACTTAATCATTGCACGTTTTAAATAACGTTTTCTTTTTTCTTTCGTACACAATATAGCAAGATATTAATGGTTAAATAGGTAAATTTACAGCAATCCGTTCAGCTTTGATGTTTATACGAAAAATATTGAACATTAAAGCATTCTATTTCTTTATCTCTGAACAGATTAACCTAGTGATCCAGTAAATGGTTGCATTTCATAGGTTAAATAAAAGCTATGACGTCAGTCTAGAGTACATTCGTATACATTTACATTCAATAAAAAAAGATTATTTGCACCTTGCTTTCAAGTTTTGATTAAACATACACTGTAACTTTTATTTTGGATATGAACATATTTTCTACATGGTCGAATAAAATCATTGAAAGAAAACAAATGCATAATAGAATAAATACAACCGTTTTCTTCTTATGTTACGTTTCACCACGCACATAATCTAAGATAGAGATAATTACAAAATTGTAGGAATATGACATTTATAATACATTTTATACTCATGTCTAGATTACAATGACGAAGCACTAGGACAGAAATACACTTGACTCTTGAGAACGGAAGACCTTAAATGCATACATGGAACGGAATTGAAGAAAGGATAGGGAAGCAATAGCTGATACTGGATGAAACGATTAAAGAATAGGAATTATTTCTGAATATGACAACTAGTAAAATATCAAACATCACTCGCCTGGCATTTATTTCAGCTCTAGTACAATTTCTACTTTTTTTCAAAGCGGAAATGCAGCAAGAGATATAAAAAAGAAAACCTTCCAGGGTTTCCACAATTAAAATGTCGGAAAGATCCAGGAAGGAAATAGTGCGCCTTTCACTATGATATAAAACAGTTGCGCATGGGTAAATAGGTTTATAGAACCATTTGCAAAATGGAAAACCCACATCTTATAGAGAACGCAACAGCCAATAGGAAGTTCTAACCAATAGGGGAAAAAATGAAATCATAATTTTTTTCTCAAGGATTTTAGCGACAAGAAGATTACTGATAAATGCCTGTCGGGGGAAATTCCAACACAACTGGAGCAGAAGAATAATAATAGTAAGACGGATTCAGAATAATTATGCGTAGTTTTTTTCAAACAAATTGCGCCGAGGAAATGGAATTATCTCTGGTACGTGTGGTTTGCAATGGTGTGAACAGATTTGCCTAATTTCATTGGATAAAATAATGAATACTTATTACTGTAACACGTATAATTAGTATTCAAAAGAAAACAAACATTATATACCTTTTGGAAAAAAAGATTGCAACAGTGCTTCTTGAAATTAAGTAAAAGCTATGTTGTTAAAGAAATCGCAAACCGATAGGCAAGAACATGCAAACTTAATGCTCTACTTATCTTGAGGCTGCTATGGCTTTATTAAATATGATGTGACCATTTTGGAAGTGCTAGTCTTTGATGATGATGATGATGATGATGATTATGATGATGATGTTTAGAAGAAAAATATTTAAAGCTTTTGATACAAAAAGGAGCAAACTGTTTGACATAAAGTATTGATACACACTCCAAAAACGATACCTAAAAATGCAGATTGCCAGATCATTTGACAATATGCACCATGCAGAAATGTTTACAACGTTATTCTGCAGCAGCGCCATTCAATAAGTCTGCACGCAATGATTTTCCACATTCTTTCTCTTTACAACTTCAAGTGAATTGGGTTTTTGGTTTGTTTTTTTTTTGTTCGATCCTCTTCGTCGTGCGGGCTTAATGTACATTAATGTTTTTGGTATATTGTCTATCACCCTGTTTATATACAAAGAACCAAAAAGCATGGTGGAGCCATTTTCTTTAATATTTCAGACACTATTGGCATTTCGCTCTCTGTGTGTGGTTCTGTCCTTGTACAGTTGCTCATTTCCAAGGAGATTGATTCATTTGCAGACGACATTGACTTGGCCGTTTTATTTGTATTTTTTATTTCGTTTTGTGATTGATATGGAAATTGTCAAAGGTTTAAGAAGCCTGCCACCGTAAATTGTCAGAAAAAAAGAATAAATTACACCATTCCACTCAAAGTTCCGGGGAATTTATGAGGTTTCGGAATTATTAAGGTTTCTATAGATCAGAACCGATGCGGAATCATTTGCATTGAGCATAACACACTACACAAAACGCATAAAGGACTCGCGTCTGTTTCGTTCAGTGTCAGGGGTTGTTTTTTCT
>WFKH01003881.1:38031898-38047767 GCA_016163765.1 Magallana hongkongensis | reverse complement strand
CTCTCTCTCTCTCTCTCTCTCTCTCTCTCTCTCTCTCTCTCTCTCTCCTTTTGAATTGATTTTTGACATGAATCTTTTTATTCTTAATCATTCGGAATAGGTTTAAAGCTCCCCGCACATTGAAAACAACGGGAAATTCTAATAATATCCGACATTTATGAATTAATGATAGACACACTGATACACTGGCTGCATCACATTAAATTAAACTGATGATATTCGTAAATCACAGATAAAAGTTTTCATCGATTCCAAGTTCTGTTGATATATTCTATTCTTTATTTTTAAAGATGCTCGGGGAAGTTTTACAATTTCGCCATTTTCAGGGTTATACAAAAACAAAACAAAATAAATTGTTTCCATAAAATATATCTGCGGGTCATGTGTTGTTGCAGAACGAGCAGAATCTATCGATTTATCGGAATGCAACACTGACAATGATACAATCGAATGGAACTGGAAAAAGGAAAATTCAAGTAAATAACCACTTGCGTGCGTATATAACTAATGTATATGTAAAATATTGCTTGTACAAGATTGGTAGAGTGAATATCAACAAAAAGATAATGCAAAAATGCTAATTCAGTTGTTAATATATGCAATAGAACTGTCAGACGTGCTAAATACGATGTCCTAAAATTATCCACAATAAGTGAACAGTGGCCGGGTGTATATGAGCCGAATTATTTATGGCACGAACTATCAAAACTTCAACACGTCACAATCTTGCACCATACCCACCCGAAGTTTTAATATTTGAGAAGAATATGATGTCGTTTGTGCTTACACCAACAATGGCATGAGAGTAGTATGCAGAATCACTAATTCATTATTTCTATTCTGATAAAATATGAATGTGATTGAGTTAATGCAATGCAGAAAAATATCACTATTGATACCGAGCTGCTTGGGCGCTCAAAACTGCCGCTACTGAATTTATTAGACTTGTTTATTTTGCTGTAAATTACCAACCAGCATATACATCTATATCGGCGAAATTAATAATGTATACGCCGATAGTACAATTATTGTTTGTTTTTCTGGGGAAATGCTGAAAAGCCAGTCATTCAAGAGCAATCTAATGACGCCATTACCGGAGAAGTAATCGTTAGTAATGTGAATTAACTTTTCTTCCTTGTCTTTCGATCACGTTCATACTGCCGAGTTTGTGGAAGCAAGATGAATCGAACTCCCCCCTCTAGCTTGTAACGCGCACACACCGTCTCAGATATACGTACATACAACTTTCTCTGGATCTTAATGCACACGGTTGGGTAATCTTACTCAGACGATGAAAAACTGTTTTTGCGATAAACAGAGGTTAATTAGACGCCCTATCGGTTCTTTGATCCGCCTTTTACAAGGAACAACCACTTGTTTATCTATATTTCTCTGTTCGTTGTTACATTTTTAATATTAAGAATCAATTATATTGTAGTGCAGCAGATAAATCGCCCAAACCTTTTTACCGTCGTTAAAAACAGGTTAATTATGAAATAAATGAAAACGAAATGTTTAATAATAGGATACACCAGACCTGAATTTGCTATCGTACCGAATTCTGAACTCCGTTTTTGTCCTTCATTATATTGTAATGAAATATTCATTATTTTCCTTTTAGATCTGACAATACAAACTTGTAATTCAAAACGACAATATGCTCAGCTAGAGCTAGAAATATATGAAACTGAATTACATATATTCTCTCTCTCTCTCTCTTTCTCTCTCTCTCTCTCTAACACACATACCAAGTAAGTGAATCTCATCCAGGCCTAATGAAAAAAAAAAAGCAAAAAAGAAGCCCAACTTAGACAGACTGCACTGAAAATGATAAGAATATTATTAGCCTCTAGAGGATCAGATGTTTTAAGTCCCTTAATCTTGTCTATTTGATACTAAAAGCTTTTAGCTCTTTGCAGTAACGACAAAAAAGGCCTTGCAACGAGCGGAGACAAAATGTTCTCCTCTGCTTGATTGGCCGTACACACCTGTCGTATGTCGCAAATTAGCATACAAGCTTTACACAGGTATATAGTGATCAAAAGGGAGAAGAAATTTAGCTTGAGAGAGACTGTATAGCTGATGTGTCAGCATAACCGAGCCATAGGCACGTTGCATGGTAAACATAACAAACAAACATGCACACCACTTCTTTCTCAGATGGTCATGAAATACAAGCATAAATGATGGGCAGTGTAATTGTTATTGTTAGTAGGGCACTGGTGATGGGGAAAAGAATAAAGGGGAACATAATGATGATCTAGATCTGACGGACGAGAATCGGGCATCGGATTCCGTATCTTGTTTGTGCTACTCATCGTATAGACTTCACGTGTAGAACAATAAGAGAATGTCATGCAATTTGGTTAATGGTGCCAAAACCCATTGTTTATGCTGTACTCACCCTAGGGTTGTCATGGTTACGATGGTATACCAGAATGCCTCGGGAATACTTATGAATTTCGTGTCCTCCACATTTCGTTCGGCGTAAAACATCACCGTAGCAAAAATGATTATAGCCATGGTCAGTGAAAAAAGAAGAAAACCCAGCTCACTTGCACAACTCTTAAGCGTATATCCAAGAATTCGTAAGCCTTGCGAGTGGCGGGAAAATTTGAAGATCCTAAATACACGAAATACTCGAAGCGTGACGAAAGCGCCACTGACGTCATCATTATCAGTAATGACGAGTCCTATATAATAAGGAAGAATAGCCACAACATCAATGACGCTCATGACACTGCGCATGAATTTACACCTGTCAGGCGCTGCATAAAGGCGAAGTAAATATTCGGCTGTAAAGATCATCACACAAGCGGTATCTAAACAGAAAAATATTGCTTCAAATCGTTCCCCACAGGCGGGGTTTTCGTGGGTGCCCTTAATGACCCCACATGGTATAGTTTCTATAACGTTGGCCATCACAGATACGGCGATAAAGAAGCCCGTTACATAGTAAAAGACGAGGGCAGCGGTCCCGATGTGGGGGTTTTCAAACCATCTCCACATTCGCTCCCTGAGATTTGCCACAGGTTCCAAGTGGCCATTTTCAGAGTTCTTGTCGTCTATTAGACGTTCCTGATTTTCGCGCTTTCTGTCTCTATAGTCCTCATAGCAACAGTCTCCTATAAGGTCCGGGAGGATACCAAAAAAAGACAGTTCTTCATCGTAGGCCGCTAGACATTCGTGCTTGGGGTAATGTAGTTTTCCTGTTCGGTAGTAGTTTAAAATGTGTCGGAAAAGCTCGGGGTCCCTATCGAAGAAATAATCCTTACATTCCTCGTCGTAGAAGAAATCTTTTTCGTTCGAGCCTAGAAGGGTATCTGGGTACTTTTCGAGTGTCGTCCGCCATACTTCAAACACCCTCCCGCTGACGTTGATGGTGATTTTCTCGTCCCCACGTCTGTCTTCTTGCCGGACCATGGGAGGGGGGAGGGGATTTGAGGCGACTGGCACCCACCCAATGGCGGAAGCCCGGGCGAAAGGCAGCCATGCCGCGACCGACGCCATGACGTTCCCCTTACTCGATGGAAGAGACTCAAAATGCGGAATGAAAACAATTTTGAATTTTTGTTTTTTATTAATATGTTATGGTATTCACAAAGGTCATGCAAAAAATGACCCTATAACTGCAAAGAACATTAAACATGTCGACCTTACCATCTTTTATGCTTCGGAATCATTAACGCTGAAATCCATGATTCTTATAAATTAAATCTTCCAATTAACCAGTACCAGTTTACATATCACGGCTAAGACAGTATCCATAATTCCTTAACTCCAACAAGGTGGTTTTTAATTTTTTTTCCTCCTCACTCGCTCTTTCTCTACTTCGCAATCACTTGAGATTACATGTGAAAATCCCTCCGTTTGAAATCTTTCAGCATGTCTTGGCCTCCACGACGAACGAGGATTCAGAACGTTTTTACTCCTCGCTGAGACCTTGTGGAGGAGAGTTCGCCTCCATCACTGTGTGAACCTTTACTCTGCATACAATAGGAAAATTCTGTTTTGTAGTTTCTGCCTCTCGTTACACCATACGAAACAACACTGCAGTACAGACAGACGATCGATATATCGCTCGTACACAATGAGGCGGGGTAGACACAATTAGTTAATCTCTGGGAGAAGGAGTCAATAGAAGCCTCACATCTCCATACAGCTTGGAATCCCCTTCATCTTCACCCCCCAAAGTACTTCAGTATTGCACCCGGTACCGAGCACTGTGTATACAGGGAATGTGCGGTATTTTTAGACGCCTAAGCTATAATGCTTGTCTTAGTGCTAATGTACACCGTAGTGATATAAACCATTGATTTTTTTTCCACTATTATTTATTATTCGCTTGCTACGGAACATTTCGCTTCTCGATCAATATTTTTCAAAAAAGGGAGGCACAAAACTGTATATATGTATTTAAAAAAATTATCGGACATAGCCTCAAAACTGTAAAAAAAAAAATGTCGTGTGAAAAGAACTCTCAGCGGGGTATGTTCTTCTCCTGTGATTAAATATTAAGGATGGGGATCAAATATTATTCAGCGCGCAAGTTCTCTGACATATTATCGACATGGCAGTTTCAGATACATATATACACACATATATATATCCCAACCCAGTGCTCCAAGTCAGCTGCAAAATTCGCACATTTTTAAATTGAATAGACGAAATATTCAATAAAGCAAATTGTTTTCAGAGTTTTATTGATTTTGCGCCATGTTGATTTCCAGTCAAACCTTCTGTGGATCTATTTTTCATAATAAAAGTATATAGTGTGCTCGGTAAATGCAGGCTACATGTTACTTTGAGACAGGAAGTAGCATCTGCCCAAGGGGTGTATAATATAGAAAATCGATAACGTTACTATTACGGGGCTATCCGGAGAAAGTCGAAGTCCCGATATATTGGTCTACCTATTTGATTGTTAATCGGATGTACATACTCTAAGAGGAACCATTGAAAATTTAATCACTCAAGCGACCGCATTACACGCTATCGATTTTTTTTCTAAGTATCAATTTTTAATTTCAAAGAAAATTCAATACTTGCTACATCGAAATCAGCGAGGCAATAATAAGAGGAAAGAGCTTTGTTGGTTTGCCTCAGGTATTATGGTTGTTGTTTTTTCCTCGCCCTAAATGTTAAAAAAAAAAATCTATATCATAACCGAAATTTCATACTGGTCAATTCAAACTAATTATCAACTTTAATTTTATAATGCATGTATAAAAGAAATGAATAAATAATTTAAAGCAAATCAATCAGGTATAACAATAAGGCAAACAATCAATGCAAGGTTAATATATATATTTGTATGAACAATCATAAACGATAAACTCGGTGAATGTACATGAATATCATTTTTTATAAATCTTTAATTTTTGGGACTTTCAACACATGTAAAACTGGCGTGTTGCACCGCATTGTGGGGGTTATAATTTTTTTTAAGCTCATTTGCATGTCGAGGGACGGGAACTTGGTGAAAGGGTGGGTGGGTGAATCTTGAGAAGAAGGTATACATGTAGATGAATTTACCTCGATGTCATTATGAATTTTATACAGTTCGCAATGCTTGATAAACAACAGATATGTTTATCAAGCATTTTTCTAAACCATCGCATCATCCTATATATGATATCCTGAATGAACTTTTAGAGTGAATCCCCAAAATCAAATTCCAACTCAACGGGAAATTCGGTATGTATACATAAAAATTGTACTGTGCGGTTTTGAAAAAAAAACCCTATTTTTTTTACTCAAATCTCTCCCTAAAAAATGATGATATTAAAAATAAATCAAAAGAAAAACACCACACACACGATTAATCTGACATCCAGCTAGAACAATGAATGTATATCATAAATATAAGTCACCTTTGGTCAACAGTTTAATGACCCTTTTCATGGGATTCAAAGTGGTGGTGGTGGGGGGGGGGGGGGGGGGGATTACTTAATTTTTTATTTATAACCTGGCAAATTAAGCCTTAATTGATGGAATCACTTTTTGATGATATAATTGAAAGCTTAATACACTTTCACATTCAATGTAGTGTTTTATTGAGGAAACCGCACAGATGGCATCCACAAATCCTGAAAATATCAACACTGTATGTATAATTCATACTTTTAAGACCAAAAGAAGTGGGTTATAATGTAGCAATGTAGTATCACATGGTGCTTGTGGATTTTAATAATTCAGAACTTGCAGAAGTCTTTTCAGATTACAGAATTTCTCTCTCTCTCTCTCTCTCTCTCTCTCTCTCTCTCTCTCTCTCTCTCTCCTGAATCCAATTAGATTTTTATTTTCGGAACCAACCTTGTTTACAAACATAAATAATTCAAGTTTCCGATCTCGTTTAATCGAATTTCGAAGCAATATTTCCCCTCCGAAACACTCCTTCGAGGATTTTATACAAACAGGTGTTTTGACATCGAGTCGTACATCCGAAGAGGGGGTAAAACTAGCAATCAATAACTTGTGGGCATGATATCAAATGCCCTGAATTGAACCAATAAAATATATTCTCATCATTTTCGTAAAAAAAAAAACCCCGCTTTTCTCGATAAAATTACGAGTAGACTAATGATTAATTATTCAGACATCAGACTTTACTAATTCTATTTCGCCGGAAATAAAAATATCAATTTTATCCGATCGTTTTGCTCCAGTTTCCGTTAGAGCATATTAGTGGTATGTATATTCACTGTATATATTGCGTTAAAAATCCTAAGTTGCATCGATCGAGCAACTGTTATAAATTATGTAACTCGAGGACTAAAAATAGTCACTTAAATAAGAGGGTCAGAAAGATGAGCACGATGATAGTGCAAACTGTAGGACAAGAGTGTAAAGCGACTTCCCAGAACCAATTAACCGCCGGAGTAGTTTTCGACTTCGTTTACACGCTTGGGTAAATAACGAAGCACGACGAAGTCGACGATAGGCAAACACAAATATTTGACAAAATGTATTTTCTGTATATATATACTCTATAACCAACTGAATTTAATTTCATGCACATAAAAAAAAAAGAAATCCACAGCGTCGATGCCATATCTCTTTGTGTCGAATATTTTCAATTTCCAAAAATTCAACTTTGGGAGCGCTGAATGTTCGTGGCCATTGTTAGACCATATTGACCTCCTTTAGAAGGAGAGCTTTTTAATATAAAAGGAAAATGTGCAATTTTTAAAGCAAAAAATGTTAGGTTTATGGCTAAAAAAAGAACATATCTAAAATAATTAGGTAATCTGGTAGTAAATGGTTTACTTAGTTTGTTGACCATCCAGCCTCATTAATTTTTTCAGTGCGTTAAGGTCAAGATCTAGTAAATGAAAGGTGCCTACAGGTTTATAAAATTTAAGATATAAATTCTTTCAGTGATGCTTCATAACAATTATAGCTTTGTTTGATAGGGTCTGCCGGGGCTAAAATGTTTGGTAAACACAATGAAAAATCATGTTTTAAACTGTCATTTTCTATGAAATATGAAGGAAATAAGGAACAAATTTCGGAGTTTTGTCTATTTTTGACTAATAAAATATATCTAGAATGCCTACAGTCTCTCCAAAAAAGGAATTAAACAAGCTCTTGACCTCCTCTTTAAAATGATGTCAAATTGAATATAGGTATCGGAAATACTTTTCCCATGATTTAACATAAAATGTCAAGAAATTGTTAATTTTTCTACATACATGTAATTCCTTTAAAGCCGTAAAGTATGGGAAAAAGATTCTTCAAATCAATTATGACGTCATAATGGTTCTAGCACCAAAAAGACACTCTGGAATCATTTACTAGATCTTGACCTTAACTGTTTATTATAAAGATATTTAAAAAAAAAATATGTATAAATTATTTCGATCTCAAGAAGCCTAAATCTAACAAGTGTATGAACATCCACAGACAGGATAAGAATATCGCGCCTGTTTGACAAAATGAGTCTGCAGAGTGATTATATAGAATGATGATACTGCAAGTCTGGCCATAAGGAGAGAGCAGTGTTGGCCAAATTGGGTGTTGTTGGGTTCGAAATATTGCATGCAAACGCCTAATTAAGAAGCATCGACCCCCAACCAAACACAGAACGCACACTAAAAGCATAGATATATCTCGAATATAAGCACCGAAAAATACGATATCACAAAAATATATATACCCCCACTGCCGTTGCCATCTTACAACACATGCACAATCTTTTTTCTCGTAATGCCCACAGGAGCCCTGGGATAATTAGTTGTAGATTTTGGCGCCGGCTCCAGCGTTCAATGATGACGTCAAGCTACATCTTGTAGTGATTCTTTCTCGCGGGAAAGTGTCACTTCGCATTTTTTCTGACAAATCTTACCCTGTCGATATATTTTCACAAAACGCGTTACTATAATCTAGCAAGAGTTTGTAATTGAATATCACCAGAACCCTTAAGCTAGCTTTGCCCTAGCTTTTCCCCACACTCTGTACTTATGTACTTAAAACGGGGCTTAAACTTACCCAAAGGATAATCTTTTCTCTTGTTTACGTGACAACCAGTATGAAACATGTCTGTTGGATTTAAATTATAATTTTTCTAATACTATATACGAGACATGATTTATACATCATATATAACGAAGAAAATGCATTGGAGGAATGAAATCTCTCTCTCACTGTCACGTTGTGTAGATCTAAGACAACAGCTGTGTTTCGTTGAGAACAAATTAGCGTTACATCTCAGCGCTATGCATTCCTCAATACAAGTAGTTGTGCAGTATATTGAGCCCCAAGGTCGAATTATCACACATATACTACATTTTAAGTTTATTGATTCATTTCCCACAACGGAGTTTCATATTTTAATTATCTGCTTCATATCATATTTTTTTCATCCTCAGGACAAAACGAAAACAATTTTTTTTTTAAATATGGCGACTTGTTCTTTAAATACCGAATATTACGTCGCATTTTTCTACTGCGCATGGTTGTACAGCAATAGCATAGTATAATCATATAATTAATTGAAGCAATATATGATCTTTTTTCTTCAGAACCTTATTTTGCTGTAAAAACGCGCAATTGTGGTAATTCTCGATTTAACACAAACCTATATGATAAACGCTTAAAAAATTGGGTTTTTTTTTTTTTAAATTTCAGAAAAATTATTATACGGGACGATAATAATATAAAATGGTTTTACCTTAATAACAGCATATAAATATCTTTTCCCCAAAAAACAAGACTAACGAGAATAACTGTTTAGATCTCCTTATCTCATATTATTTTTTTTACTTAAGTACTCGTAGAAAATAACGATTTTTACAAAACAATTTCCTGCATAAAAAATTCAGCTAGCTCATACTGCTTTAAACAGAACTCTATATACACAAGTATTCCTATATCTTTGTATTACATGTAGATGCATGTACATGTACATGTACATTAAAGAGCTAGCATCGTCCGTTAAGAACATACCGGGTATACAATATATTAGTATATAAATCCTTTTTCTCGTTGCAATCAACAACAAACCATCAACAAACGGCGCGCACAATTTGAACCAAAATGATACCGTTTATTTAATTAATTAATGCATCATGAGTCAACAGGGTCAAGATGAATGCTTCTCAATTATTTTGCACAAAAATGGTTTAACTTTGACGACTTGCACCAACGTGTATACTCAGCATAATGGGATTTAAATGGAACTCAGGCAATGCATAAAAAAACAAATAAAACAAGCAAGGACTAAAATAAATAACCTATATATTGCAATTCTCTCTCTCTCTCTCTCTCTCTCTCTCTCAAAATATAACCTTATTGAATTAAATATGAACTTATCAATATTGCATATACAATGTATAGTTAGATGTTTTGCATGGAGGACTATTGATTTTAATGATAAACTCTCGAATGTGTGAGAAAGAATATGTCCTATCCTTCGAGCTACATACGCTTACATAAATGCTTACATTCCTCTCTTAAGTCCGATTTCTAAGTGCACTCAATTATCTGTTCATTCAAAAACAATTTGCATTAAGAAGGCTCGATGATCGTGGTCATTTTAAAACTATATTAATCTCCTTAAGAAGAAGAGTTCTATAAAACGATATAGGAACATGCACATTCAAATATTAAGGTTAACATATTTGGAATGTTTCTTTACTAAATGACTGTTTATGGCTTAAAATATCACATTTAAAATTTTTAGGCAAATCTGATGGATACTTTTGTTGAGCATCAAGCCTCATTAAACCTAGAACCTACTTTTTTATATTGAAAAATAACGATCCATTAAAATTAGCATCATGAAAATTTACAATATTTTATAGAAACCATGAATAATTAATCAGCTGCATACATTAATGAAATGAACTGCTGGATTCACCAACACAGACATTGAATTGATCTAATATACAGATACACTTTTGTAAGTACTCTGTTTGGGATGTTGTTGCAATTAATTACATACACAGATCCCGTTTAATCAGCCCCGGACTATGCAGGGGCTGGCGGAGGAGGGGGATGGGGCTAGGTGGCATATAGACGAAGCAGTCCCCTCTACTTTCCTTATCAAATGTAAAAACCTTTTTTATTGCTATTTAGGGAAACTATGAGTACCCAACCGGTCAATGTTTTGGTTGATATAGACTGAACACCCCCCCCCCCTACCCTAAATCCTCCCAACCCCTAAAAATGGGATACATGTAAATAGGGTACGTAAGTTATAAATAGAGTACAAATTCCAAAATGTTCTGCACTCTCGCAGTTAAAAGAAATTTTGTCTCACTCTAAAATTTATTACAACGATGGTATTCTTTTTGCATAATAATATAATTTATAAATTCAACAATTGTACGTCTCATTGCTGTTGGTAATGTCATCTTATCAATACTTTGTACTTATCAGAAGTAGGCTAATAGACTGGGAGATGATAAAAATATAAAATCTAGAGCGACTGAATTCCGGCAATCGCTTTTTGTATGCAAAGCGCTGTATATAAAATAAAATATATCAAAAAACCCCCATAATCTTCACAAAATATTATTCCCAATAAATACCTTTGAGAAGATTGTCTCGCAAATCGGGCTTTGAAGAACTGAATTGGAATTAATGGTGGTATTCTATTGAAGAACACGTTTTCTGCAGAAAATGAAATAGCACAAAACCATTCATTGCTAATGGTACGCCAGATAAAAAATAATAATTGGCTTTATTCTAGAAGTCGGTTAATAGTGAGGAAGGAAAAACGCTTCTTCCCGTATTCTATCAACCATTTGCAATATTTTCTGGATTCAATAAACGAAAATGCATGCAAAAGCGAACGATAGAAATTCAATTTTAAAATACAATTGAGTAAAGCTGTTAGATGCTGCAATACGGCTCATCTCTATAAAATTTATTTAGTTAAAATGGCAAGAAAAATCGACAGGCGATATTGATGATTTAACCGTGGAAGACAATTATTTCATAAGAAATTAGAGGGAAACCATGATTAATTGTCGAAATACCTTTTGTTAGTTTATCATGTTAATGTGATAATATCAAATCCATTTTTTACATGTATTTATTCGTTTTATTTATTTTCATAAACCGTTTTGTAAAATGCAATCTTAAATTTTAAATAACCGTAAGTTATAATGCGCAACTGGATTGAGTTGACTGAGCAAAGTCTTTGATATTTCATTGGTTCTTCGATTTGATTGGTCTTTCATATACTTATCATTTAATAGTAAACTTTCAGTATATTTTACCGCGTTGAAAGACTACCCGTGTTAACACAAGCCATATACCTATTGATACTAAAACTGTTATATATAAAACTGAGCAATCTCTGTCGCAACAGACTTGATAATTCTCCTTTAATTATGTTCTGCTGTTGATTCCAATTTTAACTAAATAAATACTATTCTGTCATTATCATAGCTAAACATACCACCTTCTTTGCGTACATGTACCAATACAACCATCGGTATCAATATTTCTACCATTATAATTGTAATATTGTTCTACCACTAAAAATACAATCACCTTGCATCAGTACTATACTACTATGCTCTTAAATTCTATACTGCTATAAGTATACTGTTGATGGTACCACCACTTTCAATATTATACTGCTACTGCCATTACTATTGTTATTATAATCAATTTTGACTTCCAATAGTTCTAAAACATGAAGAAAATATTCCATTGGGTTATATTGCAATTGCAAATTTAATTGATATTTTCGTAACTACATCACAAAATTGGTTTTTCACATGATTTTTTATAACTGAAATATCACTAAGGTGTGTTTTGATTTTTTTCTTTTCCAAATGAGAAATTCATGAAAACAATAAATGGGAAAATATAATAACTTTTCTTCCCTCAGAAACAAAATAACTTGTTATAGATTGATATAAGATAAAACATGTTTTTAATAGCCAGGTTATGTAATATTTCATTGTGTGGTATTTATAAGACTCACAAACATTGAATGGAATGGAATTGATCGTCAGAGTCTTTTCAATTGGAGAACGCAGAATATAAAAGATATGAAGCGTTATAATTACAGAGTCATTACTTTGATGGTCTAAGAGATATCGTTGACACTGAAATGAAAAACTTCCTTCTAACAAATAAAAAAAACCCCGCTCTATTAACCATTTCCTGAATATTCGAAATTTTACACACACAATACAATTAAAGTGGTGATTTTTTTTTCAAGTTTCCAATTTTTTAAAAGGGACGTACATAGGAGTTATCCCCCGTTGGCGGCCATGTTGGATGCCAAACTGCCTAAATTCCTTTATTATTCAACCAATGTCGACTTGTCATTTTGGGCATTGTTACGTAGATAGCACCGATTTTATGAGGAATGTACATTTTTAGAGCCTCTTTTATTTTGTTATTGTGATATAGTTTGGATTTTCCCCTGTATATTTCTGCCATACTATAGTTGGAAATTAGTTGCTCAAAGAAGCTTGACTCACAAGATGGCGGCCAAGGGGAATAACTCCGAGGGAAAATACTACCTATTTTTTGCGTGTGCCTATGGCACTTTCGCTCCATTTTTTAACAATAACCAGTAGCATTGATCTTACTCCATTAATCAAAGTTTTTGAAAGTTAAACAGATCAAGATACGGACAAAGTTTTATATAAACGAGAGTTCTAGTATACTCCATTGCATTGCTGTGCAAGGCGGAAGAAATATTTTTAAAACTAAATAATGCCACAATATCTTGCACATTAAATCACTGACATTTTTAAAAAGAAAATATTCATCTGCTTTCATTTGATAAATTAGGTTTTTTACTTAAAAGTTTTTTGGTACATGTGTTAAATTTCTATTATTGCATGTTGTAGAGGAGCAGAGTGGATCGTAAACTCTTGGCTAGCGAAGATGATTTCTGATTCGTTAAAACAATACTGCCTTTTTTGAATGAATTAGACTGACGAGTGTTTTTACTAGGTTTTAATTTTTTTGTGTATGTACATGTTTATGATGTCTATTTTCTAATGGATATTCATTTAAAATATCGTTATTCATATAATCCAACAATAGAATTCATTTTCTACCAAGGTAAAAATAAAAAAAATCTGCCAAAAAAAAAAAAAAAAAATTAAATAAAAATTGAAAAAAAAATCACTTCATTTTTTATTATTATGAACTCGACTTAGTTACTTTGGTTTCGTCAATTTTCGAGGGCATCAATTTTTTTGTAAAATCCACTGTTTTGAAGATAAGTTAATTTGTGGTTAATAACTATGAAAATTAATCTCGTGGTTTATACGATCGAACAAGGCGATGATCGACATTGCAAGCAAAATGTTCTTTGTTCTCTGCTAGCAATCTCTACACATGATCATCTATTTGACAAAAATGGAGCCCCGGGCCATTTTCCCCCGTTAGTTTTCCAACGTTCTTTACTTAATACAATCTACCAACAGATAATCAACTCCGAGTCGCTTCGCAAACAAAAACCGTTTATTGAATTTGGCGATACAAATTGTGTTTTATCCCAAATTGCATTGTTTGTAAATGCATTTCAACGAAGAAGAATCAGCACGCAATATGATTTCCACTCAACAGCGACCCTGTTGACAAACACGCTATTTACTAGATTATTATCCGTGAATGCCCGTATGTTTACAACGCTGGAAGGAATGCGATGCTTCATTGTATATTCATTAATGATATTATGATTATCTGTATCATTTCTCCAATATATCAAATTAAGATTACAGAATATTGAAAATGTAATCATGACAAAATACCGATGATCTGGCTTTCAATTGGTTTTTATTTAGGTTTGAGACGTAAAAGGAAATTAAAGCACGTACCATTTTGTCACAGTCATACTCGTTCTGTTAAACGGGCTAAATTAGAATCCAAAAATGTAAGTGATTCTATATTGTAAAGAATTGTCATTAGATTGATTCCATAGCTATTGTGGCTTTGCACTTGCATTTATTTTAAGCTGGTAACAATTTTAACTTCTTCAAAATTTTGAAATATCTGGCTTGTAGACCCTGTGCCAAAACGCACTGCGGACACTTCTAGGGACATGCAATAATATTACTGTTGCAAAGATGAAATGAATGTTCAGCATTCCACAGCAAACTGATGACGTTTCAATATTTATATACATTGTACTCTTTTTTATCTTAAAGAATTGAAGGAATGCATAGATATAAAATAAATTGTTGTATTTCTACTATTTCTACACATTTCCAACTTGATCTTTGAAGCCCTTTTGGGTCCCCAGATTTGTAAAATTTAGAATCTTCGCTAAATGAGGATGCTTGCATACTAATATCGCAAATTATATCATTCCAGCTCTTGAACAAAGGATTTTAAAACATTTTCTTTTAATGTTTCTATTTTAAACTTTGAACCTCTCCTGGGCACCCAGTATTAATCCGGGAATCACTGTTACAACAAGTTAAAATCTACACTATATGAAGATGTTTAACACTGTGTCTCATATCACACATTGTAGCATTGTCATTCTTAAGAAAAAGATTTTTCAAAATATTTTCCAATAAATTTCTGTGTTTATTTTTGAGCCCCTCCTAAGTCCTAAGTATTGGTCCGGGAGTCAGGGTTTTAACAATTAATAATATTTATTATATAAATGCACGAGGATGATTGCATACTTCAATCACAAATTGTAGCATTGTAGTTCTCGGAAAATTGTTAAAATATATAATAAATTTATTGACTTTTTAACCCCTCCTGGGTCCCCAGTATTGATCGGGAGGTCACAGTTTAAATAATCTAGAATCAACACTATATGAGGATGCTTGCATACTAATATCACAGATTATAGCATTGTAACTCTTTAGAAGATTTTCCCCTATAAATTATTTGTCGAACTCTGAACCCCTCTTGGGCCACTATTATTAGTCCGGGGATCACAATTTCAACTATTATGAATCTAAACTTAAGTAGATGCTTGCATATACACAGCCAATTGTGCCTCACGTGAAATTCACGTGAAAAGAGCTTCACGTGAATTTCACATTAAAGTTCACGTGAATTTCATGTGAACTTCACATGAATTTCACGTTAAGTGAAGTTCACGTGAATTTGTTCATGTGAATTTCACGTGAATGTGTTTCACGTGAATTTCACGTGAAAATTTCACACATTTTTCACTAAAATTTCATGTGAAACACATTCACATGAATTTCACGAAAAAAAATTTCACGTGAAATTCGTGTGAGTGCTCTTTTCACATGAATTTCACGTGAAAATTTCACGTGAAATTCATGTGATTTTAACGTGAATTTCATGTGAGGCACAATTGCCTGTGTAGTACATATTGCAAATTGTAGTTTTTTTAGAAGAAAATGTTTGAACAATTTTCCCTATAAATCTCTATAATGATTTTTTAAACCCCTCTTGCC